>JADRCH010000053.1:9513060-9538411 GCA_019843965.1 Rhynchomys soricoides | reverse complement strand
AAAAATGCGGTACAAAGCTAAACAGAAAATTCACAACAGAGAAATCTTGAATTGACAAGAATCACTGAAAAAAATGTTCAAATTCTTAATCATCAGGGAAATGCAAATCAAAATGACCCTGAGATTCCACCTGACACCAATCAGAATGTCTAAGAACAAAAACTCAGGTGACAACACATGCTGGCAAGGATGTGGAGAAAGGGGAACACTGCTCCATTGCTGGTGGGATTGCAAACTGGTACAACCACTCTGGAAATCAATCTGGCAGTTCCCCAGAAAACTGGAAACAGACCTACCTGAAGACCCAGCTATACCACTCTTGGTAATATACCCAAAAGATGTCCCACCATACCAGAGGGGCATGTGCTCCACTATGTTCATAGTGGCCTTATATGTCATAGCCAGAAGCTGGAAACAATCCAGATGTCCCACAATGGGAAAATGGATACAGAAAATGATACACAATGGAATACCATTCAGCAATTAAAAACAAAGACATCACCTGAGAAACCTGTGTATTTCAGAAACTCCTTTCTTACCCTGGAACTGAATTTCCCTGAATCACACCATTCACTGCGGCCAGTGGTAGTGGAAAGGTAAAAGGATTTTAATCAAATATTGCTGAAGGATGATCTCTATCACCTCCTACAAGTTTCGAAACAATGTAAAATTTATCACACAAAACTGAATGTGCAATGCAAGGTTCAGAGCTTCTAGAAACCAGACCTTTGGTTTCTCAAATCTGTCTTCCCTCTGCACTAGTGCTTGTGTGTGCACACTGGGCAGCGGTATTATAAGCAACACAGCTTCCTATGGCCAGAGCTGCAGAGCCTCCTCCTCCTCAGGGAATCCACACACAGAGAGGCTCAGAGGCACATGTACCAACAGCACCACAGTCTGGTTCAAGGTCCATCCAAGTCCAGTCAGATAGGACCCTGATAGCTTACCCAACCTGCTCTTCCTGGTGGCTGCCACACTCACCGTGGCATGGCATGTGGGCTCCCTCTCAGCTCTCTGATGAACTGCATCAGAGGAGAATAGGGAAAGAACCTGCAAGCTGCCTCCCACTGGAGCTGCTCCTGATTGCTAGGCTGCCCAGGGGACAGTAGCAGCCCCCCTACTGGAGGATTAGAGATTAAATGACTCAGACAGCACAGGCCTTCCCAGCTCTGCCTTCCATTGCTAAGGCCAACTACTTTCACAGCAGGGAAGCTCTCATCTTCCTTCCTTCCTGTCCCTTCCATGCTGTGACTACACCAGCTTCAAAGGTAGTCAGTGAATTTAATTCTTACACAGGTCCCTCTTCATTTGTAATTCTCCTGTAATGGTCAGGGACTTAGGAGGACACTCATACCCTGGTCTCCCTTCCTTCCTTCTTATTGACCAGTCAGGGCACAGCACAAAAGGAGCTGCAGGACTGTCTTCCAGGCACTAGAGAGCAGAGGCAGGATGAGGTGTTCTGAAAGGCTGAAGATGCAGCTGTTCTAGACATAACATGCCTTGCCAGGGAGAAATCACCCCACACACAATTAAAAGATTAAGGTGGACAGTGATCTCAAGTCTTACAAAGGTTCCTGTTTATTTCTAATTCTCTTTTTATAAATCTTTTTGATAATAGCTTGCATCTAACTCTGGTTTGTAGTGACATTTTTGAGAATTCTAGAATTTTGGTTTCTTTAAAAAACAAAACAAAACAAAATAAAACAAAACAAAAAACAGAAATACGGCAAGAATGTGTTTTCATTTTGATCCCAGGTGTAGGGTTGTAAGGCTGCTTCTGATTCTTACAGACCCTGACTATGATTTGCCTCGTGCTCTAGCAGAGGCATGGTTTTGCCAGCTACAGATTTCTGCGATGGTGTGACATTTGCAACCGGTAACATTTTGGAGCACACATAAATTCGAGGACCCCACGAGGCAAGGTGGGGGTTGTTGGTGTTTTAGGGAAGTTGGTTGTGGTCTGTTAGTAGCTGTGGTCAAAGAGGAAACAAAAGGAGAGAAGTCTGATCCAAGCATCTCTTTCTCCTCTATCCTTGTTTCTCTCCTACCTGGCCTGGAGGGGCGAAGAGGGCGAGGAATAAAGGACGGGGGGAAAAAGGAGAATCCACGAAGTAGCAAAGACCAGCTACGCTGGTTAACGCTAAAGAGAAGCCAGCCTAGAATGTTTTTTGGATTCCTTATATACTGTCATCCTTAAATCTCTTTTAGGTTTAGATCCCAGGTTATGTTTTGAACAATTTAAATATGGACTGGAGACTGCATGTCTAGCCACTTAGACAGATGGGAAACTTACACAGCCAAGATAGTCCCAGGATTACTTCTTAAGTACACCAGTTCCCTAAAACAGCAGGGCCCTAAGTGGAAGGGCCCAGGTGGTGAAAAACATAGGAAAAGGAGGAGGTAGAAGTGTAAAGGCTGGGGTGGGGAGGTCTTGCACAAGCTATGTCTTCTATGCCAAGTAAGCATCTTAAGAAGAATAACATCCTGTATACGACTTACATGGGGGAAATGGAAGGAGATGGGAGACATCTATGAAGTCAGCAGAAAGCTGAAGAAACATCATACAATGGGACGCACTCAGGAGAAGTCCAAACATTGCTGCACAAGGGGGAACTCAGGGTATCTCAAGAACATTCCTGACCAAGCCTTGGGACTTAACCTTGGGGCTGCTAACCACAGTCCCAAGAGGTGGGAAGAGCTGTGTTCTCAGAATCTGAAGCAACACCTCGACAAGACCCTGCCTGAGGTATAGAGATAAAACAGATCTCCTTCTCTTGAGATAAGGAATATGCTTGAGAGAACTGGTAATGATCTGGGGTCCGGGCCTTTGGGGCATTCTCAGTACATAGGGACCTCAGAGAAAGAAGGCCTTTCTTGATCAGGCCAGCACTCAACACAACAGTGTTTTGTTTGTTTTGTTTTTCCTTTTTTTACCTTTTCAAATGGTTGTCACCAGGTGTCATCTTGCCCATGTGGCAGAGCTATGGTTTTCTCTAAGCGAACCTTTAGGGCACAGCAGGCCTTACTGTTGATTGTGATCCTTTAATGCCCCATTGAGCAGCTTGTTAGAGGCCCTCTCTTTGATGTGGGGATGGGCCTAGTGGCAGGTTGTAAATCAGGGTTGTTTCCTTTGTTATGGTTTGGAGCCATATTTCTGGACAATCCTGCTGAACAAACATGTGTATCCTAGCATTCTAATCTAACAGGCCTAGTTAGCATACTACTTGTTTGTGGGATGTTTTAAAGCTCTCTCAGCTAAATTCTACTTGGTGTGAACTACTGTCTCCTAAGCATTAGAAAATCATTTACATCATCAGTTCTACTTCTTTGTATCACAGCTTAATATTCGATTGCGACCCAACACATGAGATGCCTTTTACAGCCTCCACAAAATTAACTCCAAATGGATCATACACCTTAATGTAAAATGCTGAAGACAGATTTCTTTTTTTTTAAAGCATCCTTAAAGATTTATTTATTTTATTGTGAGTACACTATAGTTGTTTTCAGACACACCAGAAGAGGGCATCGGATCCCATTCCAGATGGTTGTGAGCCACCATATGGTTGCTGGGAATTGAACTCAGGACCTCTGGAAGAGCAGTCAGTGCTCTTTACCGCTGAGCCATCTCTCGAGCCCCTAAGGTCAGAACTTACAGAAACTAGGGCTCTCCGAGTTTAGTATCCTCCCAAGGATGTTTCTACACACAAGGCACTGTTCCAAATGGTCTGGGCAGATGCAGCCCCCATAGTCAGGTAATTCAGAGGCTACTGCTGGGTCCGGTGAGTGGCAAGGACCACAAGGGACCTCGTGGTTGGCCGCACAAGCCTTCCGGTTCTCCTAACCCCAGCCCCGGAAAAGACCCACCACACCAGCTCCGGATGCTCAGGCCCTGCTGCTCCTGTTGTTGGCAGTGACCTGTACTCACCATGTTGCAAGTTCCGAGCTTGCCTGAGTGGGCCTCACAGCACACAACAGCAGGCTTCAGAGCACAACACACAGGTAACCATTCGAGCCTCCTTAGCTCGCAAGCCGACCCAGCCTCAACCCGGAAGAACACGCCTCCTCTTCTGACTGGCAGGTCCACCTGAAGGCTCTCATTGGCCAGTGAGTCTTGAGTGACATGAGCACCTCTCCCTTAGGTTTGAATGTAGTGAACGGTCACACAGCACAATGGTTCCTGGCCCACACTTCCAGCCCAGGGCAAGATCTTTTCCAGATCCGCAGTGATTTGCTTTTCGGTAGTACGTGCGCCTGTCCTGCAACTGCCTACCCATTGGTCTCCCACCCAGCCCCGGGGGAGCTCCCAGCACTCCAGCTGCCTCTGCCTGCTCCTCCTCTTTTAGGGCATTTCTGATTTCAGAGACTGAGCTCTCTTTACAGCGCTCAGTAGACACTACTCCTTCCCGGAATCAAGGTAGATAGCTTACATAGCTCCTTTACTCAACTTGCAGTGGAGTTATTGATCTGTCCCACAAGTGGGTGGGTGCCCAGAGTATTAACACTTAAAGAGAGATTTTAGGAAACAAGAGTTTTGTTTTGTGGCTCCGTTCTGGGTTCAGGTAAACTGCAGCTATTTCTCACCTGGTAGGTATGAGACAAGCCTGGGGGAAAAGCAGGAAACAGATGACAAACACCGAGGAGCACTATTGACAGCTGGACCATCGTCCTCCGAGGGAAGGTGAAAAACACAAACACAGCAGTAGCAGTGAAGCTCTCTAGATGAACAGAACTGATAGAACAAATCTGTGTAGGTAGAAAGTGGGTTTATTGGAATGGTTCACAGGCTGTGATCCAACTAGTCTAACAGTGGCTGTCTACCAATGGAAAGAATCCAGTCGTGGTTCATTCCATGTGGCTGGATGTCTCAGTTGGTCTTCAGTAATACCAGAATTCCAAAGAAGTGGGCTCTAATTCCAGTAAAACAAACAAAACAAAACTACCACCACCACCACAACAAGGAACTTGCTAACCATAAGTAGGACAAGAAGACAAAGAAAGAGATAGCATCTTCAGTGTCCTTTATATATGTAGGCTGACACCAGAAGATGTGGCCTAGTTTAAAGGTGGATTTTATCACCTCAAAACATCTAGATTGAAGAAGAGATTTCCTACTTCAAAAGATATATTTAAGAAAAATCCCACATAGCTCCTAAATTCTTTTGGTTTTAGTCAGTTCTACATGTAGTCAGTTTGCCTACCAAGAATAGCCATCACATCAGCCAAGTCAGAAGTACCAAGATAGATACCCTGCCCCACCTCTCCCTACCTCCAATGTGGCAAGAAAGGTGGGCATGGGAGTCATTTCCAAAATAATGTCTTTCTTCAACTAAGGAAACACTGGGATTTTGTTGAGGGAATCTAGATATGTTTGCGTACAGGTTTTTCAAATCCTGTGCATGCTAAGTTAAATCCTCTCCTGAATATGGTCACGATGTCAAAGCCGAGATTAAATATCTCTGGATAGTCTTAGCTAAAGTCAGCAGAAGCATATGTACATTATAAAAATGATGGACAGAAATGCCTCTGGATTATTCACCTAATGCTATAAGGTCTTAGTTAAAATCCAGTAAACAACATTGTGAAAATAGATTGCTCAGGAGCCAATGCTGGCTGTTATGATCTATGTATGATCTAACAGATAGATGTCTCAGTGCCACAATTCTCACATAGGCATAGGACAAAGAACACAAATTCAGAAGATATGGAAAACTCACTTCTCTGAACTGTGCACACTTTTCTTAGAGGAACAGATGTGCTGTACTATTCTAACCCCACAATAAGGCTGTTCCAGCCTCTCTGCAGGCTGGCTCAGAGGAAGCCCACAGCTGCTTCCATGCAGGACCAGAAAGCCTTCATTTTAACTAGCTCTGACAGTATGCTGTCTGTCTCAGGGCTGTGACATCACTATATAGAATTCTACTTTTTAAGATTTATTTTTAGTGTGTGTGTGTTTGTGTGTCTGCGTGTGTCTGTGTGCAGTACTAACACAGGCTAGAAGAAGACAGGAGTGCCTGGGACTGGAGGCCCAGCAAATGGTTAGCTACTATGCGGTTTCTGGGGATGGCACAAGGGTTCTTAATAGCAACACTGAATTTCTCTTAACTGCTACGTTACCTCTATAGCCACTTTTTATCTAAAAATTTATGCATTTTAATTAAAATATTTACATCACTGTACCCTTTCCATCCTACGTCTATGTTCCCCCAAATTCTTCCCAGCCAATTTCTTCCTTGTCAAGCATGTGTGAATAAGTATGCTCAAATATACAAATAAAACTGACTGGGTCCATTTCTCTTGGTTGTGTGTATATGGTTCCAGGACTGCCAATGTTGCATTGGATAAACAAACCTGGGGGGGGGGTGTCATCTTTGCCTGAGGCTAATTCTCCCACTTGCAGGAGCGATCCCCTCTTTAATGAGCAACAGGTTTTTGTGGGCACAAAGGTCCTCATACCCACAGATCACTAGGAAAAGCAGGAATGTCAAACACACAGGGACTTCTCAATGAAGGAGATAAATACCTGCAATCTATCCAAGAGGCCGAGGGTGGATTTTGTTAATGACCTGGTGACCCTTTTGTTCTCTGTGGAGGCAGACCTCTCCTGCCTTTTGCTATAGAGGAAGCCCTTACCCAAATTCCCACGAATGGTTATCTCAGACATTTTGTTCCCTGCACTGTTGCCCATCCTTAGGGGAGATGTCTCGTGTACTTTATGACCAGCTGGCCTCTATGCTATTTATTGGTCAGAGATCACAGTAAAGTCAGGTCTTTTAGCTGTGTAGAACCCTCATGCTTTGTAAACATCTGCACACACACACACACACACACACACCACACGCACACGCACCACACACACTCACACACACACGCACCACACTCACACACACACACACACACACACACACACACGCCTAGTCGGTGGATGGGACAAAGACCCAACAACTTCAGTTTTCCCTCATAGCTTATATATATCCCAGAGAAACCTCTCAAGTAGTATAAAATTACAATGAGATTGCATTCTTCTAGTGAATGTCTATGAAAAAAGGGTGTTCCCCAATACCTTTACAAGAAATGACATTACGTAGTACAGATAAAGATAATAAATTATTACCAAGAACCCACACACATTCATAACTAAGCAACTTGTTATAGATTAACAAAGCATGAGCGAGCAGTGTAGTTTTCTCAGCCACTTTTACAGGTGGGCAGCAATTTGTGGTTACAAGGAAAAGATTATATTATCTTTCAAAGTAATCTCATAAGAATCTTTAAAAAAATCACAAACCTAAACGTTCATATAAAGATCAATCATATCAATTTTAAATCCTCAGAATGCATATCTACTCATCAGCATTTTTTATCAAATCATATCAGGAAGCTGACAGCAAAAATGGGTATAAGAAATCAGCCATCACCAGTCCAGCCTCAGTGAGAGTCAGGTCAGCCAGTTCCCCGACCTTAAAAAGTCCTTGGCTTAACTGCTAAGAGTGGACCTTTCTGAACTTTCGATTGTTCCCTAAGATTTTCTACATCAGAGCCAGGAGCAAAACCAGCTCAACCTGGCTTTGTTAACAATTTCATTTTTCCAAATGCATTCTAAGTGTGATTGGTCATTGCTGACAAGCTACATTTCTGAGTTCTTTCCTAGGGTGGAGATCGAATCATTAATCTGCTCCAGCAGCAATGCCTGAAAGAGGTTTAGTATTCATTATTGTGAGCGCCAGAGATACTGCCCAGGGAGGAGCTGGAAGCCCCCTAGAGTTTCCATACAGTTCTTGGGCTAAGAGGGGTGTGAGGGCAGCAAGCAACGCAGAACTCCGTAACAGCCTTAACAGCCTGCAGTCCTCTGCGCACACCTCTCCTGGTGAGCTCTGAGTTAGTTCTAAAGCCCTGTCTGTCACTCCTCCTGCATGGCTCTAGGCAATTTATCCACCTTCCCATCCAATTACACCCCCTCTCCTCCCAGTCCCACCCTCCCACCACCGCCACAGACTTGATTTTGATCATGGTCTTTACTACAGCAATAGAGAAATACTCGAAGGCTTACTGTAGACATTAGAATAAACAACACTTCTTAATTTGGTAAAGAAAAATTTAATTTATCTCAGAATATGTTAAGGAACAATTTAATATGGAACTTGTAAATCAAGGAAATGTCTTTAAAGTAGACAGTGACTATTTTTATTTTTAGACTTTCTGTTTTCAGTAACATTCATATTTTATTAGCATATACCAATTGGACGAGTTAATGGTTTTCACTAGGACATTTTCATACATGGATACAATGTGCCTTGTTCGTGCCCCACATTTACCGCTCACCCACCCACACCCCCTTCTTCTTACCCCGTAATCCCCATTCTAATTTCATTTCTATCTTTTTCTACTGACTAGTCTTAATTAGTGTATCTTATAATCAGACTGGGTTCAGGCCATCAGGAATTATATAACTGGTTAGGGGTATTTGTTGCTGTGTATTCAAACAAACTTTCAAAAAAAGGTTAAGAATACTGGAATAAAAATTAGGCCATGGGCAGCCCCAAAAAACATAACAAGAAACATAATCTTAAAAAATGTCCTGAAGATGTAAGCTTTAGCTGCAGATAAAACACACACCCCTATTATTGTTGAAATTGCACTTTGCAACACTGGATAGCCTAACATATGTAATGCCTCAATAGACTTTTTGTTGACTGAAGGCTCAGTACTGGAAACAAATGCATAGGAGATGTGTGCAGAAAAATCAAAAGAAAATCCTATACAAATAACAAGATTAATCATGGATATGGAATCAAGATTAACATTCCAGAATGCCATGAAACCTGTCACTCCCACAATCACAGAAACAATAGCAAAAGTGACCCACAGAGAACACACTGGATGAGGGATCAACAATAAGGAAACAATGAACATAGCTGTTGACGCAATCATGACATTTCGAACAGTGTTTTCTATTATTGCAGCGTACTGATCAAAATATATGAACGCCTGGTTATACACCATCAAGGGAACATCACAGTTTTCAGCTATGCCTCGTAACTTTAGCAGCATTCTCTTCTTGTTGCTTGAGGATGAAACATCTACAGTCTGGATAAAGCCTCGGGAAGAAGTGATTTCATTTGATGAGGAGATATTAATATCATATGTAAAAATGGGGAAAAAATGTAAAAAGCCTGCAATATTATTCATAAAGGCATTCTTGTCATTTGGATTATTTCCACTGTTATTCATATATTGCATATATGCCTCCAACCAAAACTCTGTGAGATTTTTATCTACATACTCATTTTGTTCAAATTGTGTCATACATTTGTCAAGTTTCTGTCTCACATCATTATCCCAGTAGTCAACAGTTTCAGTAACAATGACCATAACCCTTGGACCATAATCTGAAAAGTAATCTTCCTCTACATTAAAGTAGGGTGTGATATAGGAATCATCACTTGCCAGGTTCCGAAGATCTAACCCTTCTTGCACTTGGAAGCACCCGTATATACTGCTTATGATGTAGAAAATGTATATCAGCACCACAATAAACTTGGCTTTGGAAGTTGTAAGAAAAGGACCAAAATAGTCTCTAAAGAACAAATTCATTGGATGGTTATCATCTCCGTGTTCATCTGGCATTGAACCGAATGGGACGCAGCAGGACTTTTTAAAGGAGGCATACTTTGGGTCTGGCTTTTCCAGCCAGCGGGACCATGCAACTTCTCTTTTACCATCCAGAGCCATAACTGCTCCAAAACAGGTGATACTGTAAAAATAGCAAAAGAACAGGGTTGTTCCTGTGTAGATGCAAAAATACTGTACAGATCTAAAGGAGCTGGTGATTCCCGTATAGAAAGCAAGGACGTTGGTGACGGTGGTGATTGTAATGGACACTGCCACCTTTGAATATGAATTGGAGAGTCGCTCTTTTATGCTCTCAGCGAGGCTGGTCTTCTGCCAGGCAGAAATCATGATGAACATGTCATCAACACCAACACCTATAACAAAAGAGCAGGTCTTCAAGTATATTGGTAATATACAAGTTAAAACACTGAACATTTTCTGTTGCTTGTCTTGCAAATCTCTGCTTAAACACTGTTTGCTCAGGCTGTTTCTGAATTTCTAGCAGAATTTCTCACTATACCTCCACAGGACATCTTAGCTCTTTGCATACCTGTGGCTTGTGCACAGCATACTCTTCTGTTTAACCAGGGTGTCTTCATGATAAAATGATAACACCTACCTGATGTCCATTTCAACCAACATACAAATACATCAATCAAACATTCTGTTACTTGAAATGCAAACTGGCAAGTGTGTTTATAGGTAGCATCAAGCCATGTAAATTTGTATCATAGCACCTACTTTATAGAAATACACCCAAGCATACACACAGATCTAGTATCCCCACTGGTCTCTATTTGACATCCAGCATGCGGTAGACACAGTGTTTCATTGGTCCTGAGATGAGAGGGGTGTGCAAAACTGAAATCTGCAGAATCCTTTCCATGATGCAATTTCATGATTGGCTTGAAACAGAACTGAAATGTTTGAGAGCTTTGACATTACTAATGTCTAAAAAGAACAGTGATAGAAAAGGAAGGAGACGAGACAGTCCAATCCTACTGGCAATGCATTCATTTTAGACTACAGCTGGGACGGCTTGCACTTGAGTGCGCTTTTATCCCCATGTGTATTTTACAGTTAACTCTTGGAGCTGCAGTGCTCATCTTTACTTCTTCTTCATAGATTACAAGCTAGGGTTGGGAGATACTGGGAATCGCTAGCTGACCTGTAGTTCAGATATTCATGTACATGATTGAGGTAGGAAGATCAGGATTAAACTCGCACAAAGATGGAGGAATTGTCAGAGACTGTATGGTTGCACCCCAGGGCTAGCAGCTCTCAAGTCTCCAGCTGAACAAAGGAAACAATTAGAGGCACTGAGGACCAAGAGTAGGTGTTCAAGAAGTGGCCTTATTACTTATAGAATTTTATTCAGAAATTCTCACAGTTCTTAAGTTTCTGAAACGCATATACAAATCTATACACACACTCTCGTGGATACAAACTGCACAAATACAGTGAATACAGACTGATCTGCACTAAACACATCCCCCTTAACTATAGTTGTTCATGACTGTGTGGAAAGAGAAACTCTTGAACTGTATGGAAACATCACGTGTCAATAAAAAAACCTATGGCCAATGAGCTGAGGCAGGAAATAGGAGGTGGGAGTTCCAGCAGAGAGCATGGGGGGTTCTGGGAAATTGTCAGGTGTGGGAGATTCCAAACACTGGAAGAGACTGACATATAAACCTGAGAAGAGGTAACTCACCAGTGGAAGAAAGTAGACTAGAATAACCTGGATTATTGAGATAGGAGCTACTCGAGGAAGAGAGCCAAAGCTTATGGCCTAAGCATTTATTCATGAAATTAATATTAAATCTCAGAATCATTATTTTAGGGATCAAAGTGGCTGGGAGGAAACCCACCAACTACAACTGTGGGCACACTGGCTGATTGTACGGACATAGGGTGTATTCTGAAAAACAAGGCTAACTTGATGTACAGTATAAACCCATCAACTATCTACAGGGAAAACATTATTTCTCTCAAATTGAAAGTTTGATGTGTGTTTGCTTACTCTTTAATTCTAAAAACAGCATTAAAAAAGAAACTCTATAATCTCCATTTTCAAGGAAAACCCTGAAAAACATGCTTTAAAAAAATTCATCTAGAATTTGTTCTATGCAAATATTTTATTTTTGTTTAACCTTTATTTGTTTTATATCATGCAACCCATTCTTGTTCACTTTCCCATCCCCTCATAACTGCCCTTTGGCCTTTCAACTGCCCCCCCCCCCAAATTAAAAAAACACACAAACAAAAGCACAAATCATAGAAAACATATCATGGAATCTGTAGTGTGTCACAATGTGTCTCACAATATGTCCCTCTCACACCACCAGGGTGAGCTCTTGAGCATTGCTCCTGTTAGGCCACCCAATGCTATAAAAGTAGTAGACAGGGTCAGTTCTCCTGCTCACAGGTCCCTGAGGCTGACTCACCTGCACCCATGCCTCCAGGGCCAATTCCATTGGGCTGCCCAACCAAGGCACAGGGCCTACTCTCCCAAGTGCTGCAGCCTGTGAGGAGCTGGACCAGCTCTCCGGCTCTCAAACCCTCAGGTTTGGCTTATCTGTGCCCTTGCCATCAGGGCCAGCTTTGCTGTGCTGCCCAGGCAAGGTGCAGCGCCCACTCACCTCACTCTGGTGAGGGGCAGGGTTAGCTCTCGAACACTCATAAGCCTGTGGGTAGCTTTCCCAACCATGGGAGGTAGAATGGGGTTGGGGTGGGAGGTGGGAGGTGGGAAGGGTATCACCTCTGTGCCTGTGCCACCGCACAGCAGATGTGCCCTAGCTCTTCCACACTCACACCCTTAGGGCTGGCTCACCCAAACCCCTGCTATCAGAGCTAGCTCTACTGTGCTGCCTGGGTGAGGCACCCTGCAGGCCCACTCCTAAGTGCTGCAGCTGGTGAGAGATGGGACCAGCTCTCCAGAACACTGCAGCCTGTGGGGGGCATGGCTAGTTCTGCACAGCCTCTGGACATCCATGCACCCCCAAGTGGCTGCCATGACCAAGGACAACCTCATGTTCTCCAGTTGTAATATGAGCCATGGACATTGACACAGACCCCTGCTGCTACATAACCAAGGAACCAGACATGGCCCACAGCAGCATCTTGGGCTGGGACTTCACCATGGCCCCTGGTGGCGGGGCTGGCCACTCCCAACAGGCTCTTCCTCTCTGCCTTCAAGTCTCCAGTTCTACCTCTCTTGATAATGCTCTTGCTGCTCCACTTCTCTTTCTCATCTGTCCACCACACTTGCACATTGTGGTGGCTCCTGCTACAGGCTGGCCACATGGCTGGTGAGCCCCTGGGTGACATCCACCAGCAAGTGGATGTCTATGGCCTGCCTGTGAGGTGCACCAGAGGACAGGTCTTTGGATGGCATGGCTGAACACAGGTCTCTGTCTTCCTCCTTCCACACTGTGCTGCCTGGATTTGATTTGAGTTTTATGTGTCCTAGGCATAAAACAGCTTTGGCCACCAATCTAGGCATCAAGCTATGATGGACAAAGGACTGTCAACTACTCTGTCCCTGACTGATATAAGAACACCACCCCCACCAAGGTGTCTGTTTGCCCAATGCTGGGGGGAGAGGGACATCTTGTTTTATAATGAGAAATTTCCCAAGGGGGAGAGGGACATCTTGTTTTATAATGAGAAATTTCCCAAGGGGGAGAGGGACATCTTGTTTTATAATGAGAAATTTCCCAAGGGGGAGAGGGACATCTTGTTTTATAATGAGGAATTTCCATTTAATCGTAGTTGTATTTCTTAGAGGTTAAAAAATGGTTTCAACATTTTAATACGTCTGATTCGACAAGTTCCATATTGATATGGGATCAGGTTGCTTTTACTATTTTCTTACTCAAAACGCACCAGAATAAACCTATTTATTCTACTTATGAACAATTACATTTATCAGGTAAATTTTATAGAAGTGAAATTGCTTGTCTATAGCTCTCCTGTTTAGGTTCTTTGATTTGCTACAAACTTGGAGGAATGCAAGCCAATGTATACTTTCCTACAGCAGAATCTAGAGAGTGCTCATTTACACACAACATTCCAAAATGATCTCACTAGTAATGATTAATCAAGAAAAAAAAAAAACACTTTTTTTGTTTTTTAGAGTAATGTGTATCCCTTGATACAAAATATTTCTTCTTGTATTTTCAGGGGTTTCTATTTTGTTTTCTATGTGTGAACTAATGGCCATATTTCTTTCCTCTATTTGTCTAGGGTATTATATTTTTCCAACCCTGACGACAGATAATTTGTTCTTTCTGTTGTTTGAGCCAGCTATTCCCTTATCCACTCAACATATCCACAGACTTAACAGAGCTTCATAGTTTGTTCTACTTACCAAGAATAAGAAATGGGGAATTTGCAACTATGATCACAAATGGGACCCCAATGTGCAGCATCAGGCCAAAGCCGCTCACCACTGACATGGCAACAGAAAACACTCCAAAGACTGCAACCCACATTTTGTTTCTTATACAGTCCAACCTGTAAATTTAGAGGGAAAAATAAGAACTTATGGTGACTTCCATATCCAAATCCTACTAATTGGTTGTTGACTAGACACCTAGGCAGAAGCCCCTGGGCTGACAATTTCCATATCTGTCTGCTAGAGACCTTAACCTAACAGACACCCTTACATCAGCAACTCACGAAGTCAGGAATCTATAAACATCCCTGGATGATTCTTATGCAACTCTCTGAGCACTAATCCACTGACTACCATTTCAGAATAGAAATTTGCTAAGCACAATAAATGGTTAACTCTGACTTTCAAAAGGGTGTGGATGAAATACAGTAGGTAATAGGTGGTGGCTTGGTTCATCTTCTGTTACTATGGCAAAATACCTGTGGCTGGACACTTTATAAAAAGAAAAACATTTACTTAAGTTCACACTTCTGAAGGTTCAATAGGACGATGCAGCATCTTTGCAAGGGCTTCTTCCACTGTGTCATAACATGGTGCGTGTCATTGTGGTGGGAATGCTTAAGAGAGAAAACAAAAAACAAAAAAAGGAAATATAGGAAAATCGATAGATTTAGGATCCAGGCTTGCTGTTTTCATAACAACTTCCTGTTTTGGGAAATAATGAGGATCCCATGAGAACTTTCTGAGGGCAGCATCCCCAGTGACCTGTCACTTTTCATAGACCTTGCTTCTTAAAATCCCCCAATATCACAATACTGAAAAGCCAAGTTTCCGGTACGCGAACCAGGACTCAGTCAGACCACAGCCAAGGACACAGTTTGGAATGGAGCATGTATCCAATGTTTGTATTCATCCAACCCCAGACTCCAACTGGATGTAAGTGTAGTATAAATAGTCTGCAATTTCAAGTTCATTCAGTGAGTGCTGTGGCTAAAAGTGTAGAACGTTGTTTTAAGTGATTTTCGTGATGCTTGTGTACTTACTGATGTGGGCTCTATAGAAAGGTTGATAGTTTGAAAAAAGAAAGAAAAAATTGAACACAACACATTCTGAGCGACTAACCTATTTTTTTTTTGTCAGGACAGCAGAAAAGAAGATAAATACAAGACATGTTTAAAGTATGATACTATGCCTTATCACCCCACTAGTGACAATACATTTTCTTAATTTTTAGGTTTATTTCTTCTGTGTGTTTTTTGCCTGCATATATGTATTAGCATGACATCCACGCTTGGTCCCACAGAAGTCAGAGAGGGTGTTTATTATGAGCCACCAATTGGGTTCTAGGAACTGAGCATGGCTCCTCTGCATAAGCAACCACAAAATTCTCTTAAACCATCTCTCTGCCCTAACAGTACATTTTAAAATCTTGGCAATACACTCTGGGTTTTAGGCTTTGCTTGCTAGAAATTGCATCAAAACAGTGACTGGTATCTCCATTTGCAGATATACTACAGGGAAAAGAAAACAGGTTAGGACCCTAAGTGTGAGGATGACAACTAGGAATTCAATGACATTGATCACACTCAAAAAGGTAAAGATTTCTTTACCTGTTCTCATTCCAGGAAGGAGGAGGCAGCTCCAGAAACATCTGAGAAAGGAAAACCTTGCAAGATTCTCATAGACCTGCTAGGAGAGGAGACTGAATAGCCAAGCCACTGAAAGATTCTCAGTCTATCCAGTTGAGTTTTGAGAGAGCTCTAGGGATATGTCTTTCATAAGTCATCACTCATGTTAAACTGTGCTTTCTAGTGATGCAGATGTTCTTCCTGAGTCACTCCACTCCTATGAGTACCCCTAACCCATACCCCTCTTAGTAACCCCACTAAAAAACTCATTAGGTCAGCAAATTGAACTCTATTGTAATCATTACTTTGATATGTTGCGAGTCCCTTTCTGGGTGGATAGACATGTGTTGTGTCTTCCCAGAAAAGTAATGTCATACAATCTCCACAAAGGGTATGTCAGTCAACAGTGTTATCTGGAGGCAGTTCGAGAGGCCTTATCAATAGGAGTTCGAGAAAATTAAAATGGAGCTGAAATCATGTCACCTACTGAGTGAACAGGTAACTGTGACGGAAAATGGACACTGCCACAGAATAATCGTCAAGAAAACTCATAGTGAATGGCTTAGCATTGAGACCTCAAGAAAGTCTGTCTTAAATAGTTAGAAAAGGGGCTGGAGAGGTGGATCAGCAGTTAAGAGCACTGGCTGCTCTTCCAGAGGCCCAGGGTTTGGTTCCCAGCATCCACATGGCAGCTTATCATCAGGTGATCCACCACCACCTTCTGTCCTCCATGTGTACCAGTAATGTATACAGCACATGAGCATACGTGCAGGCAAAACACCTATATACAAGAAAAAGAATCTTTTAAAATTTACTAATTTATATCATCAATATATTTATCTAAATATTTATCTTTTGTCCAATATGCCTCTTCTCATTTATTTATTTATTTTTATTTATTTATGTCTCAAGCACTGCCCCCTCCTGGTCCCTCCCTCAGAAAGACTCTCCCCCATTCCCCCTCCTCTTCTCCTCTGAGAGGGTGGGCTCCCCCTGGGTATACCCCTACCCTGTCAAGTCTCTGCCAGATTAGGTGCATCCTCTCTCACTAATGCCAGACAAGGCAACCCTGTTGGGGAACGAATACCATAGTCAGGCTACAGCTTTAGGGAGAGCCTCCACTCTAGTTATTGAGGGGCCCACATGGAGAAGGAGCTGCACCTCTGCTGCGAATGTGCCAGGAGCCTCACTCCAGCCCACGTGTGGTTTCTGGTTGGTGGCTCAGTTTCTGAGAGCTCCCAGAGGTCCAGGTTAGTTGACTCTGTTGGTCCTCCCAGAAATAAACCCACACACCTATGAACACTTGATTTTTGACAAAGAAGCCAAAACCATACAATTGAAAAAAAGAAAACATCTTCAACAAATGGTGCTGGTCTAACTGGATGTCTACATGTAGAAGAGTGAAAATTGATCCATATTTATCACCCTGTACAAAACCCAAGTCCAAGTGGCTCAAGGACCTCAAAATAAAACTGGATGCACTAAATCTCACAGAAGAGAAAGTGGGAAATGGCTTTGAACAAATTGGTTCAAGAGACACCATTTCCTGAACAGAGCACCAATGGCTCAGGTGCTAAGACTGATAATGGGACCTCATGACACTGAAGAGCTTCCTGTAAGGTAAAGGACAAAACAACAGCCTACAGATGGGGAAAAGCTCTTCACTAACCCTACATCTGGCAGAGGACTAATATCCAAAATATATAAAGAACTCTAGAAGTTAGACTCCAATAAACCAGATAACCCAGTGGATGGGTAGGTGGGTGGGTGGGTGGGGGGAGCACCCTCTTAGAGGCAAAGGGGAGGGAGGAGGGATGGGGAGTTTGCAGAGGGGAGACCAGGAAGGAGGACAACATTTGAAATGTAAATGAATAACCAATTAAAACAGAAAAAAGAAACAGTGGGGTACAGAGCTAAACAGAGCCATCAGGGAAATGCAAATCAAAATGACACTGAGGTAAAATATTTTTTAAAGAAAAAAAAAATAGATTAAAAAACCTAAAACTAAAAAGTTTTTATCAGGAGAGTAAGGTTTAAGGCACACAATTTACTGGCAAGCAAATCAGCAATTAAAAAAGGAAAGAAGTCAAGCAAACATGCATGGGTCCATCTCACGGTGGCAGCTGAACTTCACAATATTGTTCGCCTACAACTAGTTTTGAGGACAAGAAAGATGCAAAATTGAGAAGATAACTGATTCTCCTCCACAGTGTCAAAGAGCCACTGAGGCCAAGCAACATATGCCAAGGTACCTGACAGGCCATTGTGTGAAGCTGTAAAGGTGAAGTCTAGGATGTAATATGTTGAAGATGTCAACACCGTGAGACATGTATCAAGGAGAACTGCATACAGCGAATCGAGCCAGCCCGAGAGAGGGATTACAGGCAACATAGCTATAATGGCTGAGGCCTCGAAGCCCACTGAAACTGAAGTTCCAGGTACCAGTGATACAGCTACAAAGTGTTGTGTTTGCACTCATGGGTTTCAGTCTTCCTTTCTCTCCTATTTCCTCACTATGTCCCCAGGCCTCCTTGTTGGAAGGGTAATGTGTATTCAGTCCTATTTCATAAGGGAAGTATATAATTTATTTTTTTTTAACAGGGAATCACAATCACAGTTAAGAAGTTAACTTGAGTCTCAGAAGAGGCTTTGACTTTTTAACAGTGCTAAAAGTTAAAACTATGGAGACTTTAAATAAAAGATTTATAATTTTGTACAAACAGTTTGTGTATAATCTTGTACCACAGTTATGGTGATGAAAAGGGATGGTCAGGCCAACTAGAACTGGAGTTACAGGCAGTTGTTGGCCACTATGTGGGGTGCTGGGAACTGAACCCAGGTATTCTACAAGAGCAGCAAGTGCTCTTAACTGCTGAACCATTTATCTAGCTACTACTGTGGGAATGTTTGAAGTTGGACTAGATGCATTTTGTATCATAAGATAGCCATGAGCCTATTGGGACCTGGGACAGAAAATATTAGTTTGAATGAAATATGCTCTCTCCCCCTCCACCCCCCCATGGGCTTATGTGTTTGAATACTTGGTCTTCAGTTCCTCAACACTTGGTACCATTTTTGAGGAAATGATGTAAGGTTTGGGTGGTAGAGCCTTGCTAGAGGAAGTACATCACTGGGGGCCAGCTCTGATGGTTCCTAGCCTCATCCCACGTCTAGTCTCCTTGTCACCTAGGTGTGGATGAAATGTGATCAGCCAGCTCCCTGCTCCATGGTCAACTGCATCTCTCAAGAAACAAACCAAATGAAATCTTTCTTCTTTAAGCTTCTTTTAGTCATGGTTTCTATCATAGTGACAGAAAAGTAACTAATACAACACTATAACTTATGGAATGAAGTGACAAGGCAAATATATGACAATAGATTCCTACTTTGAAAGAGAAAAACCTCACTTTAATAATTTGAAATCTGTAAAACTAGCAGAGAAAATAAAACCAAAGCTGGCAGAAGTTTCTTCATCTCTTCTGCTTTCTATAACAGAATGCCTTAGGCCAAGCAGCCTATAAAGAGCAGAAGGGAAAAGTTGGCAAAATCAGAGATGTGAAGCACACTACAGTTTGGGTCTCTGGGAGAGGATTAGCAGGTTACCGCATAATGAATGTAGAGTAGCTGTTAATAGTGAAGGGGAAACTCGTGAAGCAGATAGTTGTGTTGGGTGGACAGTGTGGATATAATTAATATCACTACATTGTTCACTTAAAATGAAATATTGTAAACTGTGCATGTTCTCTCACAACATTATTATGAAGTAAGAAGTAAAAAAACAAAATAGTGAGAGTTTTACCTGGAGCATGATACAACTGCAAAGAGTATGATTAAAATGTATGCCAAGTGAAACAGGGGGATCACAGTCTTGGAGGTTGCCTCAAACTCCAACTGTCTGGAAAGTGATGTAAAGTAGACCACCTGCAACAAAAAAACATGCCCAGGAAAGAAATTCAGATTACAGATTCTATCAGCAGTAGAAACACTACTGGATGCGTCAGCTTGATGGGCACACTGTAAAAAGAGCAACAGCTGCTTCTTCACATAAAATCTGCAGCATGCTATCCAATGTTTCCTTCAAAACGCAAAGCCAAAACTGAGTTTTGCACACAATTGTGAAACCCTGTCCTCCTTGACAACTGCAAAGTGTGGTATTTTATAAACCTTGTTAGATGGCTATCTTCTCCTATTTTAATATCAGTATCTCTTTAGGAAACACTTGGCCTTCCAGGAAGCGTTCACTTTCACTGGGGTTATATATTGGAATGGCTGGCCCAGAATTTATCAGACAACATGTACTTCAACACTAAGCTAGGTTCCTTATCTATGACTACCCTGAAAAAGGCTGAGCTAGCTGACTGTCTTCCAATACAGCATGACAGACCCCGAAAGTTTTGTCTTTTAATTTCATTAGATACAAACAGTCTTTAAGGACTCCTGGGAACAAGAGGAGGTCACTAAAAGAAATAATTTTCAAGTGACTTAATTAGAAAACCAGGCCCCTACACCAAATGTGAAAATTAGTTTCTATACTACACAGAATTACTGATACAGGATTTGTGTATAGACCAGAATGATGCCAATGTATTTATGATCTGTGGCGTCATCCATGTTACAATAGGTTTTCACTGTAAGCACAGCAGAGCATCCCCAGCCTTAATTCAAGGCTCACTTTGTCTGTACCCTTGCCTCCCTTGCAAAACCCTAACCTCCAGAATACCTTTATCTCTTCCAGAGCCAGACTGTTCTTCATGTCATTAAAATGGTCCAGAAAGTGAGTCAGCCACGCCTGGCTACGTTCACTGTCCTCGGGGTCCTCCGTCTTGAGGTAGTACAGCAGTCTCATTGCTCGGGACTCCACTAGTCGTTGATTTCTTCCCGTCGTTTGGCCCAAAACATTTCCCCCAAAGAAGCCCGCTAAGAAGATGAGGTGGGTGGACATGTTGTGGATGGGGAAGGAGAGGTCCGACAGGTTCAAGGACGAGTTACTCTGCCAGGAGTACAGCAGAGGGTTGGGCGGCACGCACAGCGTCTTGTACTTGGCACACACCTCTTTGTACAGGATCTGGGTTCCATTTTCCTGGACAACTTTCAGCGCCTGCACCGCTTGGTCCAGTTCGCTCACCTCTTTGAATACTTCCGGCTCCAGCAGTGAGTCGGTGAGGGACACCACCAAGATGGATGCGAAGTTGGTCTCGGAGCTGGTCCTGGAGGCAGAGAAGCGGTAAGAGTCGTTGGTACTGAAATGACCCTGCACAAAACGCCGCTCTGCCTTGGCCGGGCTGCCAATTGGTGTGTACTGCTCCTCCAGGTTCTCCTTCTCCTTGGGTAGGAAGATGAGGCCGGTGCCCAGCGAGGCTGTCAGCAGTGCAGGCCCGAGCAAAAACAGCCAGGGGTGGGCGCCCACTGTGGCGCCAAAGCGCTGGAAGCAGCGTGACAGCGGAGCTTCCAAGCAGTCGGTGTGGCAGCGCCGTGGCGGAGGCGCCTCCTGACCCAGCGGCGGCAGGCGCTCCAGTGGCGGCCCGGTGGTCCAGCTAGGGCCCACCTCGGCAGGCGGCACAGCTTCCAGTTGGCCTTCCGACGGGGCCTCCCGCTGCTCCTCCTCTCCTGGCGCCACCTTGGAGGAGATCATGTCGCCCACAGCTGTTCAGAGGAGCTGCTGCGAAGCTGTTTTCACCCCAACGGTCTGGGACCGTTGCTCATGTGCCCGGATGCGGGAGGCAACGGTTGGGAGCACGCGGGCGAGGTGACCTTTCTGGTCCGGGTCTGTTCCAGGGTTCGAGTTAGTGCCATCCATCCTCCTTGTCACAGAGTATCTCCTCAAGCTCCTCCGGTGGAGCATCCCTCTGCCCCTGTACTTACCAAAGCCCTCAGTGGGAGCATAAATTTAACCTTTCTGGTCTGGCGTCCCAGTGGCTGGGACAACTTCACGGTACTTTGTTGTCATGTGTCCCTACTAAACTATCAGAACTCTGAGGCCGAGGATTACTATATCTAGTTTTGCTAACACATTTAAATGCCGACCAGAGGAACACAAGGATTTCTTAGAGGGAATGCTGTTCATACTCCTAAACAGTTATCCAAAGTTTTCACAGTTTCCCATCTAAACGAAAATTCTACAAGACAGATTTGGGGAGCGTAATGAATTAGCGTCCAAAGAAGAAAGTGTAGCAGAGAGATTGTTGTTTCCAGTTATCTCCTCAGTAGCCAAGTAAAAAGCCTGCAACCAGATAGCGGTTATTGGAGATTGGGTAAGACCACTCCACAAAGTTTCCCCTAAACGTGTTGCTTGTTTGTTTGCAGATTCTACAAAACAGAGCCAGTTGCTTTCACCACAGCAGAAGACAGATTCTTTGATCATTTGCTGAATTACCCATCCTGGATGTTTAGTCACCTCAAAGTAGGAAGGGCCTGACAGATGAAAGATTCTGCTCCCTCCATTTTTTAAAAAGCAAATTAATGAGTATGAGGATATTAGGATTACTTACAGGAGCAAGGGCAACCCACAGACAGCTGCATCACCAAAAAGACCCACCCTCTGTCCGCACTGTGCCTCTTACAGCCAGTCCTTGCCTGAATAAAGCTGGGGAAGAATAGAGCGGAGGGTGGACTATCAGGGGGAGTCAGGGGAGGGTTTTGTGAAATTCCTTCAGAGATCCTGTTAACAACCCAATTACATCCAGAGCTAGCTGTATATTTTTGTTGATTTTGTTCCCATAACTGTAGGCTAAGATGTCCTGTAGGTCATCACAGCTATTCTACCACATGTTAAGAGGAGTTATCTAGATCACTTTTGCTTAAACTGGTCAGTTTATGGTTTATCATAAATTACAGCTGATGCCACATACAGTGGTTTGCACTAGTAGCCCTAACTGTTCAGGAGGTTGGGACATAGATATATTGTAAGTTCAAGGCTAGTTTGGACAACATAAAAGGCATTGTCTCAAAACAAAATATTAAACCTGAAGAATGGGGCTGCAGTTCAGTGTTAAAGTGTTTGCCTACATGTACAAGAACTAGGACTTAATCCCAAGCACCACAAAAATAAAAAATGCAGCTGGAAAAATTCTAATAATACATGGACTAACTATTGATCTATCCTGTCATGCTTAGGGACAGAATGAACGTGATCCTCGGGGAAGCACACCTAACAGTAACATCCAAAGTAAATCAGAGCAAAAGATGAAATGAATAAATAAGTACAGAGTCCAGACATTAGATAATAGTTGCCTCATTTAAGGCAGAGATTGGGAAGACAGCTTGTGGTGGTTTGAGTACACCTAGCCAGGGCGTGGCACGATTTGGAGGTGTGGCCTTGTTGGAGTAGGTGTGCCACTGTGGGTGTGGGCTTTTAAACCCTCATCCTCCATGCCTGGATGCTGCCATGCTCCCACCTTGATAATAATGAACTAATAAACCTCTGAGCCTGTAAGCCAGCCTCAATTAAATGTTGTCCTTATAAGAGTTGTCTTGGTCATGGTGTCTGGTCACAGCAGGAAATCCCCAACTAAGACACAGCTTTAAGCCTTTCTTTTTCTTTTGTCATTTTGTTTTGTTTTTAAAAGACCTCTTTTTAAAGGGGGGGGGGGACTTATAGGCTACAGCAAAACCAGAAAGACAAAACTTCCCTAACGGAGATTCAAGTTGAATCTGTAGTACCATAGCAAAGAAATAGAGATTGCAGAACAAGCAAGGGATGAGCCAGGTGGAGAAGAGACCAGGTGGGTACTTCTCAGAGGGATTACTTACAGTAACCCTGAGCATGACTGGTGGGGGGTGCTTACAAAAGCAACTCTAGAGTAGCTATTTCACCAGAAGGTACTGTAGAGGTTTGGTCTGTTGCTATGCATTATAATGCTAAATACTGGCCCCCTCAGGGATGAGAGTAATGCTCTGTAATCTTGCTCCTTAATTTGAAACTATTGGTTGAATAAAGATGCTGACAGCCTACAGCTGGGTAGAAGGGAGGTAGATAAGACTCTGGTTCTGGGCTTGGGGTCTGAGGAGACCACAAGGAGAAAAGAGAGAAGAGGTAGAGGGAAGAAATCACCATGGGGTAGGTGAGTCATGAAAACATGGCCGGGAGGGCTGGCCAACCAGAGTTAAGAGCAGCCCAGATGAAACATGCAAGTTATAACTAGGGGTTATTGCTAGGGAAGTAGATACCAATAGCTTAGAGGGCAGATATCTGCACAGTTCTAGGGTGTTAAAGGCTTATAGTAAACATAAAGGTTTTGTGTCTTTTTTCTGGGAACTGAATGATACAAGGTGGGGTAGAAACCCCTGACTGAGATTAAATGCTTACCACAACAGAGTACACTCCAGCATCGTGACAACTGGAATGAGAGCGGTGTCCCTGAAGCTACCCGAATGACCTTCATGCAGTTTGGCTACTCAGTGTTCTCTACCTAGCACCATTACTATATGTATAAAACCTTGTGGAAGTGAGGGTCTTGTGAATTTCTTTAACTTCAAACGTTCTGGGCCTTGTTTTATTTACTTCTTGAACCTTTCTGTAATGAGAATGTTCTCTAGGATTCCTGGCAGGGCTTGGGGGAGGAGGGTTGCTTACCCAGACTCAACACACCCCAAGCAGAAGATTTAGTGTTACATACCCAAAGAGCTGGGGCTCTCTAAGATGTTTCTGAGGTAGAAAAGTTGCACAAAGCATTGCAGGGACACTGGAGACCATCATTGGAGGACAGCAGTAATATTTTAGACTAAGTCTCAGCTGGAGCCCCTAGCCTGAAAGATCACACCACAAATCTTTTCTCATGGATAAGAAACCATCCAGGAAAAAGAATTCTGAGGTAAGAGGTAAATCTCCCTGGACTCAAACCTAAGCGAACGTTTCACCTTGGGCCCCTACAGAAAGATGAGTAGCTGATGTCTGGCCTGCTCTTAGCCAACCTGCTATAGCCTTTTTCTAGTTTCTTACTTTCTATCTTGTATTCTTTCACCTTTTTTGTTTGTTTTTAATTTCCCTACTTTGTGCTGTGGAATTACAAAGTTTGGCTTTGAATTCTAACAGCAGTCAACAGAAACTTGAATGAAAATAAGCAGAAGCTAATTCTTTTTCACCAAGCTGTAGAAAACTAGTCCCAGTCCCGGGTCAGAAAATGTTCACTGAAAATGTAATTTCCAAAGACTTTATTTCTCACCTCAGCCTTTGCTGGTGTGACGCAGCTGCCCATGAATATTTTCCAAAATTTAAAAAGTGGAGCTGGTGTTTCTTTTTATACGGCAACTGGTGGCAGCAAACAGACGTGAGGAGGTCAATAATGAAGAAAAAGCAGGTCAAATGGCTGAGGTCACCAAGAACTTGATCTTACTGCTTTGGCAAAAGTCAATCCTCCAGTTTTAATGTAGTTCAGATCCTGTGTCCAGGGCTGTTGACTGTGTGGCCAGTTCACTTTCTGTGAAGCCTTTCGGCCAACTGTGTTGTTCTTTCAGCTGCTTTTGTACCCACTTCTCTAGTGGTTTCTGACAAAGTTTAAGTGGCAGTCTGGGGGTGATGTGCTTATTTATACAAACATGAGTTGCAGTTCCCAACCCCATGTTTTGTTTTGTTTTGTTTTTTGTTTGAATTGATTTTTAAAGGGAGGAGTGTGTGGTATCAAAGATTTACTGAATCTCAGTGCTAAGCCAGTACATAACTTCAGAGGATGACATCCCAGGCTAGCCTCCAAACATACTACACACGTGCATGACA
>JADRCH010000053.1:9494360-9513050 GCA_019843965.1 Rhynchomys soricoides | reverse complement strand
ACACGCGTGCATGACATCCCAGGCTAGCCTCCAAACATACTACACGCATGCACCCCCACAAGCAGATTCACCCATACAAATAACCACATGCTTGTACACACAAACAACACAAATTTTAAATTACCTAAGTTAAAATGTATTTTTAAAAGAAGAAAGTATAGGCAAAAAGTTCTCAAATGTCCCCCCATTTGCTTCTAACATCCAGATGTCTGCCAAGAGCTTGCAACTGGAGGCTGTTGCTTCATATCTGAATTTAGCTAAATTCTTTTGGGTATGGTGTAGTGTGCAGTTACTCCATTCTCCTGAAGAAGTTTACACAATTCCTGTAAAAATCTCTCATGACTTCCACTTGTACAAACATCAGGTACCTAGTGAAATTTTTATCAACTCAGAGAAGGAACTAGACTCAAAGCAGAATGATCAGAAACTAGGACTGAAATAAAACCAATAAACATCAAGTGAGAAGACCAAGACAACATTTTCAAGAGTTGTTGCAGTAGTTGATTAATTCTGCTCAAATCATCCCCCACAGTGGCAGCCACACAAGTTTCTCACTACCCGTCCCCGTGTTCTGGATTCCTGAGTGAAACACACACATACACACACACATACACACACAGTGAGAGAGAGAGAGAGAGAGAGAGAGAGACTTATATTTAATATGCCTTGATCAGTTCAATGGGCCACTCCCAAACATCCATGTGGATAACACCTCCCTTCCCATATTCCTGAGTTATTACTTACTAAAATCTATAGTCCATCATTGTTGCCCTAGACCCAGTTGGGTTGGCAGGGCCTGAGGTCGCTCTTTCCAGGCTCTTACAAGATTGATATGCTCTCTCTTCTGTACCTCTCAGGCATGGTTCTTCTCTCCTTCCTCTCTCCTTCCCCTTCCACCTCTGTCTCTCTGTCCAGTAATTGGCCCCTGGCGACTTTATTTACCAACTGAAACTAACTGGGGACAGGAACCTTCAACGTCTTACATTCAGGATCCTCCTTCAATTTGGGGAACCCAATTAACATAATACAAGCGTTAAACCAAATCCACAACAAAAAGTCACACAAAATAGGTTTGTAAAATACAAAATAAGTAGCCAAGAATAATGGCATACACCTTTAAAGCCAGCACTCAGAAGGCAGAGGTCGGTGAGTCTCGGGAGTTAGAGGCCAGCCTGATCAGCCAGGGGGGGTACAGGGAGAAACCCTGTCTAGAAAAATGAACAAAAGGAAAGAAAGGAAAATGAGTTTGCTTAAGTAGTCTGTGTAACTACTTCCCTCCCTAAGTCTAAATACATAAAGAGACTTTCAAGGTGTCCAAGGCTCCAGGTCTACTTTTAGGCTTTGTCTTGTTTATAAGAGGAACTAACTATATGTTTCTTTCATGCCATTTCTACCACTTATTCTGAACCCAGGGATAGACCAAACCTGAGTGGGAAATAATGCATTAAAAACATAACTGGAAGATTCAGGTAGATATACGTTTATCTTGGTGTCAAAGAGCAATGAATTGGGGGAAGCGGGCTTCAGTCCTCTTCCAGCTTCATGGAGATATTTCTTTAATTTTCAATAAACTGTGCTTGGTTGCCCTTCAAAAACAAAAACAAACAACTTAATACAGATAAACTACTTTATCAGGTCTAAAGAAATTTAGTTACACAAATGCAACTGCCAATATAAAATCATTAACCGTGACATTGTTATGTTATCCACATTTAATCTAATCTTAATGAACCAATAATATTTTGGCAGGCAGAATGAGAAACTGGGAAATATAAATACATTATCAAACTGATCTATTTGTTTTAATAATCAAAGTGAAGAATCTCAGAAAAATAAGTTAGGACAAGAGATCATTTGTTTCAGAAGCCCACAACAAAAGGCAGCCTTTTTTTCTTGTCTATCTTACAAATTAGGCTAGGAACTAGGAGATACTCAAAGGATGGACCACAAAGCACGGGGGCGGTTGTAGAAAGGTTGGCACAGTTATTGAGACTGCTATACATAGAGCTCATGTGCAGAATTCACATGAGAAATGTGTAATATTTTATCTCAGAACCACAGTATCTCTAGAGGTTACAATAATTGACAGAAAATTGTTTGGAATGGGATAGAAGCTCGTGATCCAAAGATCAGGAGTAAATTGTGAAAGAATACTCAAGTACTTCACGGTGATATTTCAGCCAAAAATGGAGCAGAGATTTGATGGTGGTCCCAATGGTTATGACAGAGCTGAAAATTTCATTTCATCCCCTGCATTGGTGCTGTTACATTTAGTAAATCACATTACTGGTGTAAAATCTACTTTGTTTCTGATTGAAAGTACAGTGAGGAGTATTCCATGATTTTACATAATAAAATTCACCTACGAATACATTTCTTTGAACATGTCCCATCACTGGACTGCAGATCACAAAAGATTAAAGTGTTAGACTGCTGATCAGGACTGAAGCATTACCAGAAGTTCTTCCACGTTTGTCACATTTAAAGGGTTTGAATTCTCGGATGCTGAAAACAGCGAATGCTCTGGCTTCAAGCCTTATCATATTTGTTATATTCGTAGAGGTTTTCTCAAGCATGAATTTGTTGATGCGTTATAATGGATAAATTTTAAGAAAAGCCCTTTCCACATCTACTACATAGATGTCCTTTTTCCTTAGTGTGAACTATTTGGTGCTGCATAAAGGCTAAACGGGCAGTGAATGGTTTTCCACATTCATTACACTCAAAGAGTTTTCCCTCAGTATGAGTCCTCTGATGTTATGTAAGGTATGAGATATCAGTGAAGGACTTTCCACAGTCAGTGCAGTCACAGGGTTTCTTTCTGCTATAACTTTCTCTGATATTTAATGAAGGATAAGCAGTTACTGCAAGCTTTTTCACATCCATTGCATTTTATAAGGCCTTTCACCTGTATGAATTCTCTGATATTGAATAAAAATTTGTTAGTGAATGACGCACATACACTACATTTATAAGGTTTCTCTCCAGTATGGGTTCTCTGATGGTCAGTAGGAGATGAACTCTGGCCAAAAGCTTTTCTACAACTGTTACGTGTATAAGGCTCCTCCCTGGTATTAAAGCTTTTCTACAACTGTTACCTGTGTAAGGCTCCTCTCTGGTATTAATTCTCTGATGACAAACTTTGAACTGTCTTTGGATATTTTTGCACATTCACTACATTTATATGTTTTCTTTCTAGAATGTATTTGCCTTTTAATTGGACATAGTGGTATCTGAAACTTTCCCCAAACTGTCTAAATCTATGTTATTTCTCTCCAGAATGAGTAATATGCTGTGGAATAAATTTGGATCTTAGAAGAAATTTTCTCTCCAAAGTCATTAAATGTACATTTTTCTTCGAAGGGTATTCCTTATGAGAAACTATCGTTTTATGAATGCCAGTGGTCAAGATAAGAGAACCTTGTAAAATTATGTCTATAGCCTTTTACCTGTGATTTTCTACTCTGAACATTTTCATGATGAATAATGAAGGTGTTTGTTCAAAGGTAGATTCTAAAGTCTTCTCTTTGATATCTTTACTGGTCTTCAAATCAGAAAGGAATACAAAATAATTTTTTGTATCAAGATAAAGGAAATTTTAATGATGAAATACAAGTAACTATATTGAAATGAATGCGTGTTAGAAGAGCCTTATCCTATGGGAAAATAATGAGTCAGCAGAATAGAGGGAGACGCTGTAGAGAAGAAGCTGGTCCAACTGACAATATTATAAACTCTTAAAGATGAAAAAAGGTCTCAAAGATGAAAGTTTAATGTCCTACTCTGTGTGGGTCTCTGTGGCCACCATGACCAGCAGAGTAATGATCAGTAAGAGGCAAGAAGGCACTTTGGTTCAACAAGACAAAGTAGCCACTGTTGGTTTAAACTTTGAGAGTCTGAGCCTAAATAGTTAAGCACAGCAAGATTCAGTAGAAACTTTTCTGGTGATAATTAACTCAGTCCTGTGTGTAATAAAGCTTATGACATGTCTACATCAAAACTCTTTGTAAAGTACATGTGACACCTTCCATAAAGATAGGTTCTATAGATTGAAAAACTCATGATACATGTCTGGGGGGAGATCTTCTGTGGTCTTGGTTATACAGCACAGAGACCCCAGGCTCTTGATAATGTCTGTTCCCAGCCTTCTGCGTAGACAACCAGTCACAGTTCCCCCTCTTTGAAAGGACAACCCTGTGTGTTTAGATTCCTGGTTCCCCTAGTGCTTATCTGTGATATACTGCCCATACTTTTTGAAAATGAACAAGCTTAGAGAAGTTATAGAATCAACCAAAGACACAGGGTGTATTATAGATGGGCAGAACTAAAACCCAGGTTTTATCTAAAACTAAGTAAAAATCAGTCCCGTATTCAATAGCCTACAAAACTTAATTAAGAAGATACTTCTCTGTATCATAAAATGAACAAGAATAAATGCCAAAAACAATAGCAAATGGGAATAAACTACTGAGGAATGTAAAAACAGAAGCTTGAAAAACAAGTGTAAAATCAAGTAACAGCAGAGTGTACAGAACACAACCCTAGAATCACAGAACTGGAGACATTAAGAGACAATTCTGGACACATTAAACCAGATACTCCTCCTAAAGGGTCATCTTTAAATTGAACATAGATATTTATAGATGTTTATCAGTATAACAAGTGCCTTGTCTACACAGAGAAAGAAAGGCTTGTACCCTTTTATTACTAAATGAACCAAACCCAAGTCTGTAAGAGGAAAGCTTTGTTCTTTTTAGTAAGACTAAGCCTGCCTTGCTGTTAAGACAAGACCTGCTCTGTCCCATGGTAAGGAGAAGCCTGCCTGCTCTTTCTGCTCTCTCTGCAGCTTCTTCTTTGTCTCTCTGCATATTGCTCTCCTAATTTCTAGGTCCCCTTTTAATTTCTAAGATAGTCTGTTCTGCTGTCTTCCCCTAACCTTGCTCTCCCCTCCTGCTCTGATGTGATAATAACGCCTTTCAATGCAATTGTTCTAGTCTTTTGTACATTTTCTAAGAGAATAGGTCACATGGTTTTCCCAAGCATCCCTTTCCCCCAAAAAAGTTCACTAGAAGATCAAACCTAAATTCAAATCATAAACTGAATAAGAAGTTTACAACAAAGTTACATATGTAGCCATTAAGACTAGACACTCATTATCTGTCACTAGCTCTACAGGTTCATGGAGAGCTAAAGACCATAACTAAGTCATCATTGAAATTTTGTATAGATAAACCCATTCAATATTTTATCTTCTGTCCTTGCACCTACAATAAATCATTAGTTCCCTTTTATGACCTTTGGTTAATTGTGTTATAACCTCTTGGAATGTGTTCTAACATAATCACCAGAACATCCCAGAAGAAGGCCTTGCCATCCCCATGGGCCCGAAGCATTGAGGTCTTTCATGTGGCCATCTTCATGTCAATAATAAACATTCCCTTGGGACCTCATCTGCTCCCCACATCTCCGCATTTCTTATTTCTTAGACTTCATGATGAATGTTCACATTTAGTCCAGAGGAAATTTGCTTCAATGTTGGACACCAAGACTATAAAAATTACAATGAGGAAGAACATAGCAGCCATTTTGTTAAAGGGATTGAATCTTCAAAGCTCCTCAAATACTTTTTTTTTTTTTTTTTTGCAATACTTATGCTAGCAAGGTAAACATCTGATAAGAAGCCTTTATCATTTCTAAGTTATGCCAACATAACTGGGCCACATCCACACTATCATTGTATATCCAAGCACTTAGGAGGTGGGTCTTTGTTGTGGACTTGGTCTAATGCTTGTATTATGTTAATTATGTCCCCCAAATTGCACAAGAATCCGCACATAAGACGCTGATGGACCGTGCTCCTAGCTGGTTTTGATTGGTAAATAAAGATGTTGGTGGCCAATGGTTGGACAGGGAGACAGAGGCAGGACTTTAGGATGCCCAGCAAGGGGACCAAGGGAGGAAGAAGGAAACAGGGCAGTCATGCTGGGAAAGGAGTAGCTGCCATGCTGAGAAGTAAAGGACAGAAAGACAGCCAACATGTAAGAGCCAGGGAAGAGTGGCCCCAGTCACATCCCCTACCCCCCCAGCTGGGTCTAGGGAAGCAAAGATGGAATATAGATTTTAGTAAGTAATAACTCAGGAATATTGGAGTGGAGGTTTCAGCCACGTGGAGGTTTGGGAGTGGCCCAGCCATTGGGGTGTCTAAAGCATATTAAAATATAAGGCTGCATGTATGTCTCTTTCATTCGGGAATCCAGAACGTTGGGGCAGGTAACAAGGAACATGCAGCCACCGGCAGGTGATTTACAGAAGAAGTTAACTGGAAACTGCAACAAGTCTTAATTAATTCCCAATTATATTTGCTTTCATTATAAGGAGTTGTTGTCATACATGTGTATTGGTAATCTGTATGACATATTAAATCCTGTCTAAACCAAGAGGCTGCAAACCTCTTTTATCTTCACTAACTCTACTGAGGTCAGTAGTAGATCAACTGGTAATACTCAAAATGTTGTTGACAGTTACCAATTTTCATAGGTCCTTATAATAAAAGGTCCTTCAACTAGTTTGAGATCTGGTCTATACCAAACATTGTATTATTAAATTCTGTGGAGCCATTGGTGGACCATTGAGCATTGCCAACATCATTAACATCATGTGTATGAGTGGCATCAGACAATCAATGTCTCCAGGGAGCACAGCCAGAGACCCAGTAAACCTTATATGGATCTACATTTTTCCATTGTATGGATAGAGGAGGCCTCAAATTCTTTTAGTGCTATTTTTTTCATCTTTAGCATGGGTACATTCAATAGCAAAGTGTCTGTGCTGGGTAGTCTTATGTCAATGACACAGGTCAAAGTCATCTGAGAGAAGAGAACCTCAATTAAGAAAACGTCTTCATAATATTGGGCTGTAGGCAAGACATTTTTTTTTTCAAAAAAAAAATTCGTGATTGATGGAGGAGGGCTCAGGCTTTTGTGAATGGTGCTGTCCTTGAGTTGGTGGTTTGGATTCTGTAAGAAAGCTGGGCAAGCAATGAAAGGTAAGCTAGTAAACAGCACCCATCCATGGCTTCTGCATCAGCTTCTGCCTCCAAGTTTCTGTCTTGAGTTTCTGTCCTGAGTTCCTTTGATGATGAACAGTAATATGGAATCATAAGCCAAATAAACCCTTTCCTCTCCAACTTGCTTTTTGGTCATGAAGAGGTGTCTCATAGTAACAATGGAAATCCTAACTAAGACAAGTTGGTGCCAGAACTGTGAGGTATTGCTATGACAGACCTGACAATGTTGTTTTGGGAAGGACTGTGAAGGGATTTTCGAACTTTGGGGGGGAAAAGTCATTGAGTGTTCAGTGGTTGGTGATTTGTTCTGTGGGAGCTTGGAATATAAGAATGTTGAAGACAATGCAGAAGATAGAAGCCTGGCTTGTGAAGCTTCAGAAGGATGTTTAAAAACTCTTTCAGGGCCATTTGTTATTTTGAATTAAGATTCTGTGGCTCTGGTTAACTGGAGCTGAAGAACCAGCTGTGATTGACGAGATACCAGAACTAAAGTGAAACCCAGCATCACTGAAGTGAAATCTTCTGGGAAAAGTTTCCTGTAGCACACAGATGTTGTATTCCAAAGGCAGCCAAGCTGTACCTCTTGCTGGCAGATGAACTTGGTAGTCGCCAAGAGTCACCAAGGTGGTACTGGTTTTGAAGGCATGAAGGGGTAATGGAGAGCAAATGAGGCTTAGCACTAGGTAAGGCCATTGGTGAAGGTGCAACCTCAGTGGCAGTTGAAGGCCCACTACTGAAACTGAGGTTTGGCACCGTGAAGAAAGCCAATGAAAAGTTATTGGTGAAAGCGCAGTCCAGTGCAGCCCAGTTACAGCAGAAGACCCAGCATTTTGGAGTGGCCAGTACCAGAGGATGATGACCAAGAACAGCAGCTATGGAGTAGAGCCAGCTGAAGCTTAGAAGACAAGCTGTGTGTGTTTCAGAGAGTGGATCCAGAGAAGTGACCCAAGCCCCTTGGAGGAGTCCAGAAGATCATGGGTAATTCCCAGACATTGGAAGTTGAGTTCTTTACATTTTTGAAGCTTGGTTTTCATTTGATTTGATTGTGATTGTACCCTGGTTCTTCCCTCTTAAAGTAAGAAAGTATTTATTATCTTAACTTTATAGGACCCTACAGTTGGGGGATTTTGGATTTTAAATGAGATTGGCTATTTTTAAAGAGATTGAACTTTTCATATGTTTGAATTTGTAAAGACTGGGACTTTTAAAGTTATATATATTTTTAGTGTGAGATCTTGAGGATGATGAAAAGGAAAGGTTGAGGCTTAATGGTGATGTGTTTGTGTAGCAAGATGACAAGCAGTCAATAGTGCTGGGTAGTTTTATGTCAGCCTGACACAAGCTAAACATTTGAGAGGCGGGAACCTCAATTAAGAAAATGCCTCCATAAGATCAGGCTGTAGGAAAGCTTTTAAGGCATTTTCTTATTTAGTGACTGATGGGGGAAGGCTTAGCCCATTGTGGACGGTCCCATACTTGGAATGGTAGTCATGCAATCTGTCTGTCCCCTTTCTGCTTTTCCTCTTCTGGGACTATCCAGATTTTGAAGTTCCAGACCTGAAGATATGATTTTTGAATCTTCTAGAAACGGAGTTCTTTGTCTAGGATCATTGGAGTACATTCAGGGTCCTTCATAAAGTGTTTTTATTTTCCCAACAGGAAAGCTTTTCTTCACACTAAACAGATTCCGAAGAGGTTCCTAATATGTGGCTGAAGGAAATTCTACTTAGGGTCAGTTCCCCTGAGCAAGCGCTTGGTGCCAGCAGAGTAAAGTCTGAGATCCAACTCACAACTACCAATGTAACTGCAAGATAATTTTTCCTTTTGCTTGGTCGTTTCTCCAGCTGTGTGCTTTGTTGGGAAGGGGTCTGATCTGTCTAGGCAGCCACATTTGGTGCTCTGAGAGGCAACCAGACATAAATAATTCATAAAGTTCGACTGCTGGCTGGGAGCTATCAAACATCCCTGAGATATTTGTTAACTGGGATTTTAACCCCCGAGAAGCAAGAGATCCTGGGTAGTAAACATGTGAGCCAGGAAGCATACCATATCCCTGGCTACACCTGTTCTTCCCCTGGCCCACAGCAGGAAAAATAAGCTCTGGGACACAGTGGAGCAAAAGTTCCCAGAGCGTATGTTGCAAAATGGTGACACGCCTGGCTGTGCTGGGATCTAATGACACTATTGGTGCTAAACAAGACATCTGTCACACTTGGATTCTTAGGTTGTCTAGATCACAGCAAAGGATACAGACCTGCCTGCCCACTAAGATTCTGCAGCCTGAGCATGTCACAGGAGACAAGTGGGAGTGGGCCAGGGTGAGGGCAGTTAGCAGCTGGAGGAAAAGAGACATTCTCCTAGTGAGGAATAGGATGGTGGACATCAGTGTTGCCTGATCATTGTCTCCCTTCAGCATACATAATACCTAACAAAAGGGCACGACATTAAGATGCCTCCTGAACTGAGACTAAAGTTTGACTTCTGCTTCTCAAAGGCATGATCAAAGAGGCCCATCTGGAAAAGCTACCCCAATATCCTCTGAGACCGGCTTTATTGACAGTTTACCAAAAGATAAAAGGCGGTTGGAAGGAAAGAAAATGGGGTCTGAGAGGTCTGGTGGGGCTTCACATGTCAAGATCTGGCTCCTGCATGCAGCATGCAGCAAAACAGGGATGGACCTAGGTGAGGGCTCTGCCCAGATATATGATCTTAGGACAGGCTCCTCAATTGGAATATGGGCATCTGGTGTTTATGGAAAAACTCTGCTAATTAAGTCTACTGTTGACTGGATAGCCTTCTGGGCTTGGTGTGTAATGGAGGACTCCCTTCATTAGCAGAGTTTCTCCTTCTCTGACCTTGTCTGAGGAGTTCTAAGCCCCCATACTTGCCTCTACCCAAGGAATGTCATAGAGCCTCAGTCAGATTTTAGAACCAATTCCGTTCTCCTGACAAAACCTAGTCAGCCAGCATCTGAGATTTCTGAAATGCTTCCTCATGCTAATGAAGCATTCCTGGTACCATGAGCCCCCCAGCCAATGACCTTTGCCCATCCTGGATGTTCCTGCCCTCACTCAGTTCCCCAAAACTTTATAAGCCTTCAATCACCCTAAATAAAGTTGATCTGCCTACTAACAAGCCAGTCCAGTCTTGGTATGGTCATTCACCATAGATACTCACAGGGCTTCTGAAACCCCTGTTCAGCATCTCTGCTCCCACTGTCCTTGTGGATTATATCACTAATGATCCACAAGGGTGGAGAGACCCACGGATATTGGGCACATCAATATCCTACTGAAGTTCTAGACACTCTAACATACTGATCCTCTGCTGTTTGCTCATGACCACTCTGCTAAGAAGTAGGAAGACAGAATGTTCTTATTTTCTTGGGTGCCTTTATTTTGTGAGGAGGCTGGGCTTGCAAAAATCTTCAGGAAACACTTTCTAGTGAGTGAGAAAAATGGTCAGACCTAGAAGAGAGGTTCATTACTGAGGGGGGCTAAAAACCAAAGTGTCAAGTGGTGAACAGGAGCCCCCATTAAAGGTCTTCTGGTGTGATACAGACCATGGGTTTCTTTAAAAATGAAGTAAGAGAAGAGCGTTGTGACCCAGGCTTCTTGGTAAAGTAATCCTTTGACTACTTGGTGGGCAGGGGGAGGGCAGTGAGACACTGGAAGGCTTCACAGAGTCTAAGCCAGGTACGATGTTCAGGAAATAGTGCAGGGCTGAGGGCCTGAGAAATCAGGGACTTGGAATGTACTACAAATACATCCTTTGGAGCTAAAGGATGGATGTGGGGCTCATGAGAAGAGCCAAGCTGAGCAAGGCATAAATGAGACAGGAAGACTGGGGTGGTTTTTTGTTTGTTTTGTGGGTTGGGGAGGATTCCATTTCAGACATGACACATGTGAGGTTACATTAGACCATCCAGGTAGCGAAAAATCAGAACCAGCAAAGGAGTTACTGTTGTGGGAACAGACCTTCTAAGAAGATGATATTCTAACATCCCAGCATCCACAGGTAGAAAAGTGGGAATTTGCAGCACCAGAGACCACGAAGAAGCTCTAGGAACTAGACTGCATTCAGCTCGAAGCACTAGAGCTGTGTAGTTCTTCTGTCTGCTCCTCCCAGCTGTATCTGAGAGATAAATGATGGTTCTGGTTCAGGAAGTCAGACCCTGTCACAGCTCAGGCCTGAGTCTCCTATGTCCCTTTGCCATTCTTCCTCCCTTTGCCAGACCTCTCTGCTAATGAGCCACACACACACACATATTCCTCTCTGTCCCAGTTCTTCTTTCCTTCCTGCTATTTTTCCTCTCCCACCTGTTGGCTCTCTGACTTCATCCCCTGGCTGGTACAACAGGACAGGCAGGGAAAACTGGCCCAGTTATGATGAGGCAGTTTCAGCTTCTGCATTGCAGAAGTTCACTGGCCACCCACCAGTGCTTCTCAATGAAAAACTTCATTACCTGTTCCTTGAGCTGGTCTGAAATGTAGACAACTCTCCATCTGATAAAAGCCATACAGGGTTCAATCCATCCAGAGCTGGTTAATTTTGTTGTTTGCATTCTTTAAGAAAAAAAAATGAAGTATTGTGCTCATCTAAAAAATCATGCACATAGAACACAAGTGTGTCCCTAGTACTACCAATACTGGCACAGATGTGCTGAGAGCTGTGGCCAGTCATGGCAGAGGAGGAAGAGGAGCCAGATGGTGCAGTTGAGAGGGAGTCAGAACAATCGCATGGCCAACAGAGCAGATGTTAGTGGACAGGAAACTCACAAAACAGATAGGAAGGGAGTTGAGAAGTAGTAGAAAGAGTCACAATGGAAGTGAATATATAGTCACAGAAGCCAGGATTTCTGGGTTTCTGAGTTTCCAGTAGTGAGTCATGATCACTGATGAGCCTTCTGCTTTAAATCTGTGAGCCCTCTGCTGCAACATGGACAGTCTTTCCCCTTTCTGCAACTCCTTGTCTGATCTGAACCACCTACTTAACTGCCTATAAAAGAGTCACTGGCGGAAGACAGACAAACCCTCCCTGCCTATGCTGCCCAAGCTTTTAACTGCCCTTTTCTGGGCCTGCTAAGCCTGAATCCCACTCAGATGCTTATGAAGTTCTTATCTTATCAACGGGCAACTGGGTTGCCTTACTAACCCAGTTCTTTTTTGTAATTTTCTAGTCTTTCTTTCAACTTTCCTGGTTAGTTGTGAACCCACCATTAACTATATTGTGTTCAGTTTCCTCTTCCTATTGCAAGCATTCTGAATAGTCTCTGTGGTCATTTTGAAGGAGCGTCCATGAAAAACTCTAACCGATGTGTCTGACAATTCTCTAACAACCTTAAGAAGAAGAGTAACAGCAGTGCCTGCAGTGTGAATTCAGATGCTTGGTTCCTCCTGTTGATGTGTATGGCTGTCCATGTCATATTCTTGTTTTCTGAGGTTCCTTTAGCTCTGTGTGAAGTGGAAATTTCTGGTTTCTTTCAAAACTATTAGGTTAAATGATGTTTTACTGGGACAGACAGGTAAAAGGATGTTTTTGCAAAGGATGTGAAGCAGACACAGGTGAGAGGATGTTTTGCTGAAGCAGACACATAAGAGGATGCATGATGTTTAGAAAGAATATAAATATGACCCCACAGACATTGGGGGGGAGGCTCTGGCATTGGTTCACCTTGCTCCACCTCACTAGTCTTCACTGACAACACTCTTGCATTGTCTTGCCTTCTATCACATTGCTGATTTTTGCTTGTCCTGACGTCATAGAAAGCAACTCGTCAAAGAACTTTTTGAGATATTCCAGCAGCTTCTTGCCACTTCCTCGGACTCAGGCCAGTTGGTGGAGCCTTGCGGTTTCTTCTGGATTGAACTGCCATTGCTAATTGGTGAGTGAGTGGTGAATGCAAGTGGACTGGACTGCAGCTGCTGATTTGTGTTGGTGTTTTGCTAGAGGACCGGACTTCTGGCAACAAAGATTGGAATAGCCCCAAAGAACTATTTCTAAACAACTCTGCGACCCCCATTTCCTATTAACCTTTCTTTTCCACTCCCTCTGGTGAGTGGTGGGCTAGAAGGGAGGAATCCTTGTTAAAGTAGGTTTGAAAAATCTAAGCCTACATCTGCGACTCTGGCCGACAATCTCAGCAATCTGCCTAAAGGACAATGTATGCATGAACCTGAAAATGAAGGGTTGGCCAGAAACTGACCCTTGGGGTCACTGCATCGTGTTTGTTCCAGGACCCTGGCAGTGGCGTGCATAAAATGACAACAGCCAAAGCCTTCAGATACTTCTCTTAAACCTCGATAAATATGGAAATATCGTGTCTCCATACAAGTGTTGTGTGCCGGAAGGAGGATTAAAGTTGAGAGTCAGATATTTTGTGTCCGAAGCAGAAATAAGGATCTCTAGAAACTGAGCTGTGCCAAGGCAGAGGAGTGCCTCTCCCGAATCTGTTCAAGAGGCACCATAGGCTCTTGCTCTTAATACCCCATGCCTGTGGCTTCAGCTTCCACTGAGGAATTGTCTGCAGAGGAGAGGACATCTATGTTTGTCTTTCAGTTATCCCCCATCTCACAGTGGCAAAAGGGTACAAAGGTAACAGCCAAAGGCCACTCTACCTGAAAATTTGTACTAAGTTGTGTGTGTCTATTTGTAAGGATTTGGATATATATTGTAGCTGTAAAGGGCTTAAGCCTAGGGGAATTCTTTTTACATAGTCCAGTGATAAAAAGATATTTTAACATTTCAGGTTAATGATGATAAAACTAAAAATTTATATTTACAAAGCAAGAAAAGTATCAGTTGCCAACATAGCTGACAAAGTCAAAGTCCCTCCCTGAATCTGCAGGAAGCCCATATCCAGACAGTATACATGCAACCTGGGAGGATATAAGCAGGAACATGCAGCAAGTGACAACAATGACAGTTTTGAATTATGAACACTAAATTTTAGTGATGTGATTGAAAGTTGATGAACAGTCCTGAGTTCCATACAAATGCAAGGATAACACAATAGTCTATAATTTGTCTATAGGAAATAAAGACTTTTTTAAAATTAGCATTCTCCTAGCAGGCTCTTAGGAAATATTTGTAGAATAAATAGCATGATAAGATACCAATAAGTATGTGGCTCAGTAGTAGAATACTTGCCCAATATATAAAAGACCCTGGGTTCAATCCCAAATGCTACAGGAAAAAAAAAACGTATCCCACCAGCCTCAGAACTGAGCCACAGAACTGCTTTAGTGGGACAGTGCAAGCTATACTAAATACTAAATAATAATAATAATAATAATAATAATAATAATAATAATAATAAATAATGTGGACTCATGGGCTATCCTCCCAAGAACAAAGCAAAATAGTACACAGTGTTTGAGGGGGAAGGACAGAGTCCCCACCTTGTCCCGATTGCTTTCTGCAATGTGCACATATATGTGAGCATGCACAAATCTGTCCATCTGTATGTCCATCCATCCAATCTCAATCTTTGACTTAAAGTAGAGCCCTAATAAATAGCAAAATAAGGAAACAGATGAGTGCAGCTGTAAAAACACAACCACTGAAGCACACCAGTGTCCACAGAGTCTGGTAGGTGCTGGCTACACCTCACTGTGAGGCAATGCTCTGGTCTCTTCATTGTGATTAACCTGGACAATGATAATCACAACATTAATAAAACACAAGGTGAGCAGAGGATGCCCAGAGGTCTGCTGCCCTGTGGCCCACCCACAACAGGAGCCACCACAATGTGCATGCATGTGATACACAGAAAGAGAAATGGGCAGAGCCAGGCAGATTTCTGAGTTCGAGGCTAGCCTGGTCTATAGAGTGAGTTTCAGTACTGCCAGGGCTACACAGAGAAACTGCCTGCCTTGAGGAGGAGGAGGAGGAGGAGGAGGAGGAGGAGGAGGAGGAGGAGAAGAAGAAGAAGAAGAAGAAGAAGAAGAAGAAGAAGAAGAAGAAGAAGAAGAAGAAGAAGAAGAAGAAGAAGAAGTAGTAGTAGTAGTAGTAGTAGTAGTAGTAGTAGTAGTAGTAGTAGTAGTAGTAGTGGTGGTGGAACAGTTTGAGCATCATGAGTTGTGAGTAGTCTACCCTGCTACCTGAGGCCATGGTGGAGTCCCAGCCTATGCTGCCTATGAGGGCCATGTCTGGGTCTGTGTGGTTCATGTTACCACTTACGACCATATGGACATTCCTGGTCTGGGCTGCTGCTTAGGGCCGTGTTGATGTCCAAGGGCTGTGCAGAGCTGGCTCCACCCCTCACCAGCTGCAGCACTTGGAAGTGTGGGCCCTGCACCTCACCCAGACAGCATACACACACACACACACAAAAGACCCTGATGCCTAAGGGTGAGGGGAGGGTGTGAGGGGGGAGAGATGGCACAGCCCCTTGACAGCTGTAGCACTTGGGGGAGTGAGAGAGCGGGTCTTCACTGGGTGATGTGTTGGGTGAGGTTACTGGGGCAGTCCTAGAGTGTAAAAGTAACTTTTAGTCACTTGTTTTAATTGTCGTCTCCAAGGCTTACAGCTTCTGTCTGCTAACATAGGCCTAGTGTTAGGGACTGAGAACCACCACACAAACCACTCAGGCCCCAATCTCAGTCAAAAAGGAATGGTTTATTGAACACCACACCTTAAATATCTCTTTTTCCCAGTCAGCTTACCTTCAAGAGAGTCCCCGGAAAGAACAGGCAGGGCACAGCCCCCAGCACTTTCAGAAGTGGCTCTCCTTCCCTCAGTGAACTCTGCAAAGTCACAATACCTCCCTGTCTCATACTTTACCAGCCTTGGGCTTTGAAATCACGCAGCAAAGCCTTTCTTCATGCATCCTAATGAGCCACGAGTTTCATCAAGCAGAGCTGCACTGCTCACCTGTGTGGCGGAGGCAGCTGCAGGCTCATACCCCCTTCTTCACGTCTAGTTCTGGCATAAAGACTTGGCTAAGGCACAGGACAGGCTTCCTCCGGTCAGGAAGTGCCCTGTGGAGGGGCCAAGAGGACATAAAAATCAAGCCCCGCCTGTAAGAATGTCCCAGAGAAGAAGACAGTGAAGCAGAGTACGGCATTAACATGCTTGGAGAAAAAGAGATCTAGTTTTCACGTTCAGGTTCAAAAATCAATGAAATTGCCAAATAAGAAATGGTGTCTTGCTTATTCCAGAGTCTCTGTTTAGTTTTATCATCTATAGATCAGTCTGTTCTCTAAAATCTTACCAGGCATTCCAGCAAATGAATGAATGAATGAATGAATGAATGAATGAATAGGTTTGGCCACAAACCTCCCAGGCAAGAGTAAGATGATGCTCTCAGGGACCAGCCAACTGAGAGGGGAACACTGGCAGGTGACCATGTCTAACCAGAGCCAATTCTGTGTGAGTGTCAGAACCCCCAAAACTGGAGTTGCAGACATGTGTGAGCTGCCATGTGGGTGCTGGGAATTGAACCCAGGTTCTCCGGAAGAGCAGCCAGTGCTCTTAATCACTAAGCCATCTCTACACTCATGTTGGACTCTATAGGGGAATATTAGCACATAGGCAAATGCTGGGTTTTCTACTTCAAGAAGCACTTCAGGCAACGAGGAGAGCTCTCCTGTGATTAGAAAGACCCCATTGGTTAAAGAAATGAATGGAAACAGCTTAACATAGTACCAAGCTGAATCTATGCATCTGGAGACCTTGGTACTGGTCTATCATTCTCTAGGGAGACAGTCCCTCTCCAACAAGAGCCAACTTTCATGGGGAATTGTACAATGTTCCTGGCACTCAAGAAAGGCCAGATATGGAGGGCTTGAGGCCAAGCAATGAGGTCAGAATGAAGCACTGAGGTGGAGATTGTGACTAGAGAAAGAAGCAGTCCAACAAGAGCCAACTTTCATGGGGAATTGTACAATGTTCCTGGCACTCAAGAAAGGCCAGATATGGAGGGCTTGAGGCCAAGCAATGAGGTCAGAATGAAGCACTGAGGTGGAGATTGTGACTAGAGAAAGAAGCAGTGCATGTCTCCAGCAACAGTCACAGCTTACAACTAAGTCACAGCATTTCAGCAGCCTCCTAGAGTATGTGCAGTGCCGCTGGTCCTACAAGGGTCCAACCTGCTGTCACTGCCTCACAGCTGAGCCTAATCACAGCCTCTGGTCAACCCAAAGAAGACATTTTACCTTCCACGGACTCTACATTACCAAGGAAATGCAAAGGGAGAGGCTAGGGTAGTGAGCAGGGTGGAGCAGCCTACACAGGTCACTAAAGATTAGCACTTATCTACTGCATAGGGCCAAACCTTTGCCTCTGCTGGAGACCACTTCCTGTCTTTGTCAGCCTTGCCTCCCACTCCAGACCACATGAGATCTGAGTGCAATAAGCTTGTGCCAACTGGTTTGGGAGCTCTTCAGAGATGAAAGCAGATGAGACCCAGTGAAATGTGAAACCTGGGCTTGGGGAGATGACAGATGACCAAACTCCAGTTTCAGGGGTTCTGACACCCTCAGGCTGACATGCAAGCAGGCAAAGCACCAATGAACATCAACAGTCAGCAGGTGGCGCTGCAGAAGCGTGAGAAACAGCACTCGGGTTCTCATGTTATTTTGCTTTCTCTTCCTGCACAACTGGCAGCTGCTAAGGTTGTCCCTTACTCTTTCTCATAGCTGGAAAGTTTGGACTTGGACCAGGGTCAGAGAAAGGCTGTGGCCAATGGGAGAGTGTCAGAGGATGCTGGAACTTCAGTCATCCTCCATCACCACTTCCACAGTATGTTTTCTCTTCCTCCATGCATATGAAGATCAGTGCTTCCGGTAGAATAGGCACTAAACAGCCTGGTCAACCGCTAGCACCTGCTTCATAAAGGCAGAAGTGGAGGGTAGGGGTTGGCCCAGGGAGCTCTAATTGCTGCTGGAAGCCACATCTGCGGTCCGTGTCCACCAGGCCTATATCAGTGAACTTTCTGTTAGTTCTGCCCCCAGACCCATAGTCTTGGATCATCTCTGATGTGTTGACTTCCAGTCTGCCTAACAGGCCATGGGTGTGTGTGTAATATAGATGTGTATATAAACATGAGAGTGTGTAATGTGTGTGTTTTATGTATGACACTGTATATTCTTCATGGAGAAAGGTCTTTGTGTGAGTGTTGTACTATGTCCTTTGTGTATATGAGTATTTGCACATGGTGTGTCTTCTGTGTGTGAGCATGTACATGTGATGTAGTGTGTCATCCGTATGTGAGAATGTGTGTGATGTGGTATGTCTTCAAGGTGTGAGCATGTGCACATGATATGATAAACACATGTGCCAGATTTCTCTGCATGTATTTCTTGCCATGTATGTGTCAGGTATGATCTGTCTGTGTCCTGTGCTTGTGTATATTCCATAACTCCTGCATCTCCGGATATTTAGGCAAACTTCCTCTCATCTGTACAATGTAGCTACAAGCCACTTTATCTGCTTATGAGGAGCAACAGTGTCTGCTCACTGAAGTGCCCCAAACCCTGATATGCCTGCAGAGCTTCCCTCCTGAAGGTTCCATCCAATAGTGCTGGAAAGTGATGTATACAGTAGGTCCTGGCTGGCACCTCACCATTCTCTCAACTTCTTCTTCTTCTTCTTCTTCTTCTTCTTCTTCTTCTTCTTCTTCT
>JADRCH010000053.1:9481277-9494350 GCA_019843965.1 Rhynchomys soricoides | reverse complement strand
TTCTTCTTCTTCTTCTTCTTCTTCTTCTTCTTCTTCTTCTTCTTCTTTTCTTCTTCTTCTTTTCTTCTCCTTCTCCTTCTCCTTCTTCTTCTTTTCTTCTTTGCATTTACTCATTATGTGTGTATGCATGTGCATGCATATGCATACTTCATAGTGTGCATGCCGAAGTCAGAGAACAGCATGTGGGAATCTGTTCTCCCCTTTTACCATGTGGTCCAGGGATCAAATTCATGTTGTCAGGCTCGGTGTTGAGTATGTGTCTTTACACACTGCACCATCTCCTAGCGCTGCTTTTCCAACTTTCTTGTTCATTCCTCAGTTACACCCCCAGCCTGGCAGGAAGCTTAGGTGCATCAAGAATTCCCATGAGATATTAGGGGGAAAAACAACACCTGAAGTGGGCTCCTGGAGCCTGTTACTTGCTGACAACTCGGATGAAGTATCCTCCCCGTCTCAGATTCAGTTGCAAACTATTCTGTCCAAAAGTTCCACTCCAAGCAAGACCCAGTCCTATGGAAGTCCCCAATGAAGAAAAAGGAGCTTTTGCTTCCTGAGAGTCTTCATGAAGATGAAGGAGATGGTCTAGAGCCTGTATCTTAGTGTTTGCAGAGCAAGTGGTGGTATTCTAAGCACTGAAAGTGAACATGGACTGGACAGAAAGTTGGCTCAGCATGGGTCCAACAAGGCAGAGAAGAGTCCTAAGCCTGATGACCTTCATTCCTTGACACCCCTCTGTCCCATGATTTTACACCCCAGGACTTCGATGCCATTCCTACTGACCTAGAAAGTCCGATCTCCAAATGTCCTTTGCTTCCACAACATCGGAGATGGGCATGCACTCAGCAGAAAATTCCTCCGTGGAAATCATACGACATCCTTCCTGGAGCCCAAGGAGATTCATCACAGGAGAGACCCCAACTGCACTCCACCCATCCAGTTCCTCCGAGGTCGGCCATGCCCAGGTTGTAATATAGTCCCTGTGACAAGACTCGAATGCTGCAGGTGATCTTGTGCTCAGATCTCGGGCTTTCTGCTTCTTGGGAGCTGACAGGGGACTTGGGCTGCTGTTGGGAGATAGGACATTAAGACACCCGATGACCTCATTCAGGAGAATGTCGAGGGCTTTCTGAAGTGGAGGTGATTTATAACAGTTAAACCACCTGGCTTCAGTGATCAACTCAGTTCCCAGTTTTCTTCCTTCCACAAAGGTGGAGTTGAGACTAACCTTCTAAGGAAGTCTTGGTCTTTTCTGACAGACTATCGTAAGCTTTCAAGAGCCAAAGACCCAGTTGACCATCCAAAAGACACTAGTCACTGTAGAGTTTAAGAACTGTGATTGTTGTGTGCCAAGGACCGGAAACAAAGATCAAATATATGCTTATCTTGTTCCATAGCAAAGGGGTATGGAAAAGACCACAGTCCAAGAATACACTGTGAGGCTAAGGTGAAGAGACAATGCGTAGGCAGGCTGAGGGAGAGCAGGGTAAGGATCTAGGAGTGGCAGGGAGATCCCAGAGCAGAAGGAAGAAGAGCAGAGGGTGAGGGAGTGGGGAGCAGGGACCATGGTGGGTAGAACCACAGAGCAGGAAGAAGGCAGAGGTGAATAGGCAGTGAGCGGTAGGTGGAGACACAAAACAAGCTGCAATGGAAAGACCTGCCAGGGGCCTCATCCTAATAAAATCTCTTAATCTCACCTAAGGAATAGGGACAATAATGCCCATCCCACAGCTTTGTTAAGAGAATGTGTAACAAAGTCTCTGGCACAAAGGATGGACTTGGGAACCATTATCAAGCCCAAGCTCCACTAAGCCCACACTTCCAGCCCCAACCATGCTGGTTGAGCCCTCACACTACAAAGTACAGAGCAGAGATCTGCCTCAGGCTATGCTCTGAATTTACTTAGCCTTGGCCCATGCGTACCTGCTGGTGCCTAAAGCCAGATTAGAGAGATTGGAAGAGAATGAAGAAAACAGCCTTCTGGTGTTATCTAGTTGTATGTGGACATGGGCACGGATGGGGTCGTGTGTAGTCAAATGTATGGCGCGCTCCTGTCTGAGCGTGCATGTGTGTACAGGTGTATATGCAGGGTGTGCGTGTGTAGAGGGGGTATAAGTACATGAATACATGTGTATCTGGGGGCAAGCTCATGGTGCTCCTAGGCTGGGTAAGCAAGCAATTCTCTCTTCTTCTGAAAAATACCAGCCAAGTAGAGGGCCTGGAACCTTGGTTCTTTTGACAATCAGAACCTAAAGCTCAGGGCACAGAGTCCATAAGCTTCTAGGATCCTACAGAAATATTGAACCTAGAGAGATATAACTTCCACAGGTTCAAAAATAGAAAAGAACATTGATTTTGATCTCTATGGTCAGACCAAGATTTTGTTTGGAGGATTCACTTTAAAGTATGCATTCCCAAAAGCCCCTCCTACGTTTACTAACCATTCACACCGGCACTTACCTAGCCAAGAAAAGCAGGAAAGAAGGGCCAGTCCAGGGTGAGCGATCTCCAGCCCCAGTGTACGTCAGCAGCTGCTGGCAGTTTGAAATGTCCTCTTAGGGACATTTCCTGACACTTCATATTCAAGCAAGCTTTCTAGCAAACTGTTGGCTGCCTTGGACTGTCCTTTCCTGGGCTCTTTGCTGGCCCTTCTACCCCATCCCCAAAGTGGAAACCTGAGATCAGGGAGCTCTAAGGGCCCTCGGTTCCAGGTAAGATGAATAAGAACCCAAACCCAGAAGTCACTAGAAGCCACAGGCTTGCTTTCCTCAGAACATACAGTAACCTAGCAGTCTGAGCTTTTAAGGGGGTACTAAAATCTCAGTGCCTGCTCTGCTAAGCTATTACAAACCAAGTAAGTTTCTGACACAGTAAAATGTGCCAGCAGTCTTGGGTGACTGTATAGGACATTGTGAAACATCAGTGACCACACAGGCCTTGCTTCTTCAAAAGTAAAACAGAAGCCAGACCATGAATTGCCCAAGCTGTACAGGCAATACCCACAACTTCCCAGGTAAGGGTAAACATGAGCCCAGAGGAAGCTTGAAGGCTGTGGAGTATCCACAGGCACATAAGTGCTTCCCCCTTCCCAGACCAGCTCTGGTTAGTCTGAATTCAGGAGGTTACCCCAACCTTCAAAAGGTATGGAAGTCACAATGTTAGTTGCTTCCTTGGGCCTGGGTGTAAGGTAAGGTGAAGAACTTCCAAACAGCCCAGAAAGAGCCCCAAACCCATGGACTGTCCCCATCTTCCTGTGACTGATTCATGTGCTTCCTGTGACAGCCACAGCAACATCACATCCGTTCTGAGGACTATTTTTAACTGACTTATGTATTTCTTATATGAGGAAGGTATCAGCGCATTTCTGCAAGACTTTTGCGATGTGTTCACGTCAGCAGTATTGAGACCATGAGCCAGGGTGGAGCCAGTCAGGCCTTCAAAAGTCATGCAGTTAGAAGTGTGAGTCAGGCTTGCAGACCACTCATTTTTGAAAAAGGAAACTTTTCAGGTCCTTCTGACTAATAAACACATTCATTTTGAGAGAGAATACACTGTTTCTTTAAATCCTTTCTGGAAGATAGAGTTTATGGCTGGATACTGGCTCTGCCCACTAACAGTTGATGACCTTGTATACGTAGGCAGGGCTTCTGAACAAGAAAGGAACTAAGATTTAACTTTCTGGGCCCTAGAAAGTTTCCTTGAGGCCAGAATATCTTGAGGGCATATCTCCATTTCAAACAAATGTGCACTCAGGCCTGCATGAACATCTAGGTCCAAGTTAAGCCTGGGGGACTTGTAGAGAGTGTCTGTCAGTGCCCTGGGTGGCAGTGACCTGAGGGCATCAGGACTGTCCCACTGGCCTGATCAATCAGTGGAGCCTGTGCTCCTAGCACCAACTCTAAGCCGGCTCAGACAGTCCCCCTTCTCTTCTCTGGTCCTCAGGCCCACTCTCGGCAGGAGGCTGCCTACCTGCCTCTGTACAACTACAGACAGCTACAACAAGCCAGAAGAAGAGGACAAAGGAGACCCAGAGGCTTTGAAAGTTGGGTTTGAGATTGTGCAAGTTCAGGCAGCCCTGGTAGGCCTGAATGAGAGCAAGAAAAAGTACTACAGAGCAGCAGTCCAACTAGATGACCCACTTGTCAGAAGAGTGTCCCTCGATGCCTACCCAGCAAAGGAGACCATTATGCACTTCCAGAGCCCAGAGGTAGTCACAGGACTAGAAAGGCCCGTGATTAAATACAGCTTCCTCCTCATCTGGGTGGTATGATATTTGCTCGAGTAACAAGGAGCCTCTTGTGGACTCTGCTTAGCAAATGAGAAAGCTGAGACTCTGGACTGCATTGTGCAAACCTGCTCCTTGAGGCCCAGCAAACATGATAGTCTCCACCTTGGAAGCCCCTAGGCTGGCCAAAGTCTGAGCCTCCTAAAGCCTCTGGCAGCCTGAGGTTTATCTCTGTCCCAGGGCACTAGGATGGGAGGGTCGTAAGTAGGACAGGGACCAAACTAAGTTCTAGGTTGTTCTCGCCAGGTTACCTAGAGGCTTTGAGAAACCGGTTTCTTCCTTTGCTTTCCTCTCTGCTGGAAGAAGTCAGATGATGAACTTAGTAAATTGTTGGAGGCAGGACCTGAGCCTGTTGATATCGACCAAAGCTGAGACACCATCTGAAGTATTCACCAGAGGGCATTGTTTTGTTCTGTGCAACCATGTACTTGAAGAAAAAGGAACTAGAGGCTCAGCCACCAGCCAGCACCAGCCTTGATGCAGGCTGGACTCCAGCCCAGGAAGCTGGCCCCAGTCTCTCCAGCCCTCTAGGCTATAATTTGTGTCCTCCAGGGCTCAAGATAGCTAAGGTTTAATGTGGAAAAATGGTTCCACTCTGTCTCACCCCATACCCCAAAATAAACTTAGATTAGGGACAAAAAGCATAATTATAAAAGTTTTGGAAGAAAACACTAAATGATGTCTTCGCCCTCTCAGGAAAGCAGGCAAGAGGCAAGCTCCAGGAAAGAACTGACTAATTTGGATATATATATATTCTATGTAGAAAAAAATAGCACTTTCAGAAAGGTAAATTGGAGCCTCATCGGGGATCTGGAGACCCCAGCAGTTCTATAGAATGACACCTGTGCAGAGGTCGTGTGACAGGAAGATCGGGGAAGCCGGGGCCTTGGGGGGTTTAGTGAGGAGGGTAGTGGTAGTACATGGGGTGGCCATCTTGGACTGCAGATCCTTGTCTGGCTGCCCTAGGAGATGCGGACAGAGTTTGCTGAGGCGACCTCCCCCAAACCCCAAGGAACACTGTCAGCCTACCAGAGACACAGGCTGGCCAGCTCAAAATAGGGGGATGGTGGCTGGGCCTGGGATGTGTGTGGCTGTGGCACTCCTCAGGAAGCAGTCTCCCACACCCCACCCAGCTCACTTCAACTGTTTCAGGGTCTCCCACCACATCCATGCCAGGCTAGACCCCCACACCCAAGACCTTCTTCCCCGTGGGGTTCAGCCTTCCTGTACAGCAGTGTCACCTCTCCCTTCCCTTTCTGCACCAGTGAGCTGAGGGTGGGCACATGCAACATATTGGAGTGAGCAGGGGTAGCTTCTGCTTTCTTGAAAGTTTCTGACTCTATTTCCCCAACATATTTTTATTGATCCTTTGGGGATTTCACATCATACACCCCTATCACATTTGCTTCTCAGTCCTTCCCTGTCCTCCCCCATCCTTGTTACCCCTCCCCAAGGAAAAATCATACACACACACACACATATATATTCACTGGGGCATGGTCAAACTCTCAGTGGCCTGCCCCCAAATGAAACTGTGTGTCTTTCCCCTCCCTCATTCCCTGCTGGAAGTCATTTGACACCCCAGCATCCTATCACAGTTTCTAAGAGTTCTCTCTGGTGGCTTCCTGCCTAGGCTGTTACCATTGGGGCTGAGGGCACTACAGAGGTAGGGGTTCTCACAGAAGTCTTCTTTATTTGTCTTTCTCATCTGTGTGTCTGAACTCATAGATATCACTGAGATAGTAGCTTATTTCCTCTTTATGAACAGTGGAAGCATAGATTAAGAGATTATTTCCTCTTTATGAACAGTGGAAGCATACATTAAGGACTGCAAGGATCTGCAGTCCAAGATGGCCACCCCATGTACATCATTAACCGTGATGCCACGGTTTCTGGCATCAGCACAGACTTCGAGCAAAGCTCCCAGTTACAGTAGGGCCACAGACTAGATAAGACACCTCCGATGAAGCTGGAATCACAGACATCAACATGGCTTCTGGCTACAGCATAAACCACTGGCCACAAACATCAATGCAGACCTATCTGTAAAGGACCACAAACCAAAACTTGGCCCTCACAAGTCCAAGCATCACCATGGACCCAGATGGCAGCACAGGCTACCCATATCCATGTCCCTGTCCCCAACATCAACATGGCTTCAGGCTGCAGCACAGACCACAGTCACTCTGGTAGTCATCGGTGGTAGCATGGGCCACTAACATCAACATAGACACAGACATGGCCCTCAGCAGCAGCCCAGACCTGGTCACCACTACCATCTCAGGTGGCAATGCAGGGCACTCACATCAGTATAGGGCAGCATGGCCTATGGACATGAACACAGACTCAGGCCACGGCATAAGCCATGAACATCTGCATGTAGTCAGGTGACAACATGATTCTCAGACATCAACCTGGACCTAGTCCATATCAGGGCCACTGACACCCACACACATGGCCCTTACAAGCATTGCAGGACACAGTGGTGCTTCAGGGAGGTCTAATCTAGAAAGTGGATGGTTCATCTCCGGTGACCGAGCATCCCAGCTGTTTGTTTGGGACCTGGGACTGCATCTGTTCAAGCTCCAAGCTCACCAGATCGGCCTCTCTCCATAACACATGCTCCATTCCACTCCACCATGACCCATTCTCTCCTCACTGAAGTGTAGCCAGGTAGTGTGTGTACCTAGCCCAGCTGGCTTCTGGCTTCTGTCAGGGCAGGCCCCTGTCCCTAATTTTATTTGTGACATGAACCAGTAATTTGACACAGATGCCTGTGAAAATCACAACTGGATACATGGGGTGGGTGGTGGGTGGCCACAAAGGGCTCCTATCTTAAGAAGTAGGAGTGAGGTCTGAAGGGTCTGTCCCTGGGGAACAGCATGGATCATTCCAGGGTTTCGCCTTAGCCACAGGGACTATGTGCTGTAGCCAACATCCATGCTATGGCATCTCAATAGAAGAGGGAAGAGGTAGGGATGAGTCTTACTCACATTAAAGCTACCCCCAGCTTGGGGCTACTGCTCTTCTTCACTATACCACCAGTTACTGCAAATTCCCACTGCCAACGAGGACTCTGGGCTCCCCTGACTGCACCATGACATAGGCTCATCATTCTCTCCTTCCCCAATTCCCACCTGAGCTTAGAGCATTCCTGGAAATCTCCTTCTCATGTAGCTCTGTATACCTCTGGAGCACCTACCTCCCACAAGCACCAGCAGTCACAGGCCAACGCCTGGGCACAGAGAACCAAGGACCACATAAAAGCCTTGGCACTGAGCCCACCCAATGGAAGCGGTCCCCTCCTGTACCCAGTCTTCACTTACCCTATTCTGTTTTCTTACAAAGCATTCTTCCCTTTACACTCCTCAAACAAGACATGATTTGCTGACATGTGTTTGCTTGTTCTCTTCAGAGTTCTCAGTAGTGAACAGTAAGGGTATCTAGCTCTACCACCTCAGAGCTGAACACCATACGGCACTCACTGGAGTATCCTAAGAGAAGCCAGCCCTGAATTCCAGAGTGTCCAAAGGCAGATAGGATCCAAGCCTAGCCTCAAATTTAAAGCCTGAAAGTTAAAGAACAAAATACTACTTGGTAAATGTCGATAGCACATGTCTCACCCCAAACCAAGGCTCAGGGAGACCTCTCTTCCCCAGCTGAAAGCATGTCTACCAAGAACAATCACTAACTGGGGTCACTTCCAAAAGACACAGTCCCTAGTTTCCTACAGGGGCCAAGGCTGAGGGGATTGACTAAGAGCTGGGAAGGCCCCAAGATGAGGGTGGAGAGCACAGTTAGGCCACACTGCCTGGAATGGGAGGTTGCTAGGAGAAAGACATAGGTGCCAGGCCCCTGATTCTGTTTCTAGGCATCTACCAGCATGAGAGCCTCCATCCTGTGCCAGGTAAAGAAGTCATCCTGGATCCTCACAGGCCCAGATGGCTGCCCTTTGTGAGGAGCTTGCTAGCATCCTTACCCTGAACCAAGCCTCTGTGTGGTATAGCCAGCTCATACCCACAGTGCTGAATTCCAACAAACTAAAATTCCCACCTGCTTCCAAATTTCTCCACATTTCCACATGGAGAACATCTCAGGTTCTCTGTTCCAGAGAATACTACTTCCTGGTCCATGAGACAAGGTGAAGCAGCAGTTTCTCTTATCTTGACACACTGAATGAGAAAAACTCAACAGGGCTAATAGCTGACTCAATCTGGCCCCTATCTCTTCCTCCTTAAATGGCCTGAATATGCTTCCTGGCTCCTGGGGCTCAGTGAACCACACTTAAAATAGTTGCTCAAATACCCAGGCAGCTTACACTGGAACTGTGTGGCTCCATATAGCCAACCCGGGTGGCAGGTCCTCTTCTAACTCAAAGACTTTGACTCTTCCAGGAAGTGACTCCTGGAAAGACTCTATATCTGGACCTTAGCCCAGTCCCCAGCCACAGAACTCCAGCCCAGCAGTTAGGGCTCCTGACACACCCAAGCCTTTCCCAAGGGATCTGCTATGTTAGCAACTCAGAGCTCAGAGGCATGGAGGCCCACTAGCTCTGTGTTCCTGGGGGTCAGTGAACAGTAGTAGTCAGTAGATAGTGACAATAAAAACAGGACCCAAAGTATATGGTCCTTACGAGATGTTAAAGCCACCCTAGTGAGCCCTTCACATGGACACATAAATGCATCTGGCCAGTCAGTTATAGGACTATATATGCCTGGGCATATAAGTCTGTTGAGGACACTATAAGGACATTCATTCATTGTTCTTAGAGGGACAGCTTCTACACACACACACACACACACACACACACACACACACACAAACTCTCCAAGGACCTGAGAAAAGTGATTGTTGTTATGATCTTAGCGATGGACGCCATAAAGTCAAACCATGCAACAGATCTCACATAGGTTTACTGGGGAGGGGGTATACAGCGGCTGCCTCTGGGCTAGGTTGGAAGAAAAGGAGGGGGAGAGGAGGGACTGGCCTTTTATAAAGGGATGTAGCATATGTGCAGGGGGAGGTTAAGCAACTCATGGCAGCAGTGGGAATGGGTCCCATCTTGGCAGCTAGTGATAATGTATCCTGTTGTCACTGGGTCCCTGGGGCAGACAGTGGAGACACTTGGTTGCTAACACCTGTGTCCCTTGTGAGGGACAGACAAGCCATATTTTTGCTCTTACCTTACTCTGATCAAGGTAGAGTAAATAATTGAAGAATTGACAAAACGTAATAATGTTGTCAGAAGATTATCTGCTGCAACCTAAAGAGACACTGCAAATGCTCAGTATCTTGCTCTGCTTCTTGGGACCAGAACCTGAGGGCCTGGGCCTCCAGGCTCCCACCATGTAGAGAAGACAATCACTCGGAAGAGTTCCATATCTCCCAAAACGGGCAGTGGGGTAGAGTCCTGACCTTAGCCAAACCTGCTTGACACATGAGAAGTCTCTTGGTTTTCATTTCAGGATACCCACGTAAGTTAAAGTAAGAATTTGGGTATGTGAGAAATGGCATCCCCATACACTCCTGGGAGGCCGTTCTTCTGGCCTTAGGTCCCTATCTGCTCCAGCTCCAGGAGGGATCCTCCAGGCACAGTGTACTGCATTCTCTGCCCCCACTTCTGGGCTGCTTTTGCTCTGAAGCTGTCTAAGAACGTATATGCATATGCAAGCATGTGCCGCCTGTGTACTAAGGGTGTGTGATCTCTAGCTTCTTACTCCGTACTCAGCAGCAGAGCCAGAGCTGGTGTGTGTGTGTGTGTGTGTGTGTGTGTGTGTGTGTGTGTGTGAGAGAGAGAGAGAGAGAGAGAGAGAGAGAGAGAGAGATGTTATGAATTAGTCCCACTTTGTGGAATAATAGAATAAACACTGGCCTTCACCCCCAACAGCAAAGCGTGTTAAGCTGTACCTAGATACCAAAATGCTAGGATCAGGTCAGGATCTGCGCATCACAGAAGAGTCCTAAACATACAACTTGATAAGTGGGTGGTTAAGGACGGAGACAGATGTATGTGTCTGCAGGGGTATGAGATTATAGCACCTGGGGAGCTGCCATCATGTCTCTAGCACTGGCCCTACCCCTGAGAGGTACTCAGTGGACCAGATCTACCAGTAGCATTCCACACAGAGGTCACACAGAGGTCAGCACTAAGCGAGCTAGGGAAAGCTATTAAAGGAGAGGCATTTGAATCAAAATCTTCTGACACGGTCCTAGGTATGGATGCTACATCTTATCCGTAGCTGCTCAACTATTTATAGATGGGACCAAGGCAAGGTAGATGCCCAGTGCCCTACAGATAGCGATTCCTTGACTATCTACACTCAGATCAAGAACCAGTCTGGCACATTCTTTCTCAGCAAAGCCACTAACTCTGGTTTGACTGTAGAATTCATGTCGATCATCAGTGTTCAGAGGTACATGTCATCATGCCACCAAGCTCACCTCTTTCCTTGAGGTGACGAGTGTGGTTGGCCCTTTGTCCAAAGTCTCTATTGACTCTACGGCATGAAACCATCCTCCCCAAGTTACCCAGGTAGATGCCCTGAAAGGTCTTTGGCCTCAGCCTCATCCCACTGATCCCTACACACCTATCCACTGGCACTGTCCACAGAGAGGCAGGCACTAAATCAGGAACATGAGGGCAGGCCTCACCCAAGAATGAGGTTGACTCAGAAGCTTATAATCTACAAGTGTCATCACTATGTGGCTGTGTCCTAATCTATCTACTGTTCCCACCAGGGTGACCTTTGGTCTTATGGGTGGGGCCCCCTTCTAGCATCTTGGTCCTTCCTCTTCTGAGCCTCTAACATTATCCTGGGTGTGGACATTGAAGCCAGGGTTTCCTCTTTTGACTTACATAGCTCTCCCTATCTCACCATCTGCAGAATGGCCTCCATTGAAGGCTGCCATTTGAGTTGCTTATGTGGCTCACTGCTTGAGGTTGATGGGAGGGCAGGAAGTGATGAGCTCAGCCTTTGACAGGGAGGCTGTGGTTAGAGAGGACAGATGGTCAGTGGACAATACTGTGTGGTTGAGGGTGAACAACTCACTGCATTGCTCATAGACAGGCAGGAGAAGAAGAATCATGCACAACAGGACAGATAGACTTTAGAAAGACAGAAAGACAGATGTGTGTGTGTTGATATTCTGAAAAACCAGACAACTGCTGTGCAGTGAATGAAAACATGGGATTTGTCCTACTACTATTAGCGATGTGACTGTGAACACATCCAGACCCCAGTCTCCCGGTTTGCAGAGTGATCTATTTATACAGTGCTACAGGAAGCACAAAGCAACCTTCTTTAGGTGATCTACAGTCACGTATGAGGCCAAAGCTTATTCTCATTATTCTCCATCCATATCCTGCACATCACTGGGCAAAGGCACTGCTCTATAGGGTACCCCAGTCAGGATAGGGGACCATATATAGAGAAGGGCAGCTCATGAAGTGCAGTACCCAGTACCCAAGAGTCTATCAGCAAGGCTGGACAATAGCTTTGGTAGAAGAGCACTTGAGGAGGCACAGGGTCTAGGTGGTCCTTCTAGATCATGGCAAGGTGATCTGCAATGCCCAAGTTTCATATTGAAAAATGGGACTCCAATCTGGCTTCAACTTGACTAAAAATAATAAAGTAAAATGCTACACTTGTATGTCTGGCCTATTGGAGGCGTGAAGTGAGATTTAAGTTTGCTTTGATGTGTGCTTATGGCACCAGTAAGAAATGAGACAGCTCAGTCTAACACTCTACGAAGGTAGGCAGAAGAGGAAACAGGGAAGCAATGAACATATAACTGAAAGCAGTCTGAGTGCAGCAAAGAATCAAGTCAAAAGCCAATACAGCTCACCTCGGGGAACCCCAGAGATTCCTATATGTCTCAGTCCTCGCATACTCTTGGGAACAGCTGAATTGTACCAACAAACAGGTGGGACCCTGCCGCCTGGCCAGGGCCAAGCTGCTTAGCTTGAGCCAAAGTGTGTAGCATCCATCACCAGCTTTGCAAACAGCTTCCAGGGCTGTGAGCAAAACAATCCCAACCTTATTTTCCACAAGCACCAACAGATGTTTAAAATCGGGGAGGAATCTCTAGACTAAAACATTTCTCAGGCAGGGCCTCTGGAATAGCTCCAGGGAGCTGCACGCCCATGGCTTGTGCTGTTGTTCTAAGCCGCCCTTCACACATCAGGAATGTCAAACAGAGCTGACCTCAGCACCCTGAGAGCCCCACTCCAAACACAGCCCTGGGCTGCACTTTCCAGCAGCAGGCAGGCTCTGGAGTGTTTGTCTAATTTAAAACAAGCTAGTTGGATGGTATATTACTTCTCCAACCAAATACTATTGAAGCTGCATGCTCAACCATCTCTATTGCTCCTGTACTTCTTGCATCCCTCAAGCCTGCTCAGCATATTTAGCAAGTAGAAAGGAGATTATTTCTCATTTCACTGAGAAATTAGAAGGAATAAAAAAAAATTTCCACGTGTTTCCTACAGGCATCTCCTTACCCCTAGACAACTCTGTGAACATACCCAGACTAGCATTTCCTTGACTCCGGAGCTTGACAGTAATACCCTCCTAAGCTGGGTACCTCCACATCAGTCATGACTTGAAGGAGACGCCGTATGAAGCCTGCAGGCTTGGCCGCTGACTGTCTCTGCTCTTTACTGGGAACAGTTAAGAAGACAGTATTGTCATCTTCATATGTTCTACATTTTCCTTAATCCTTTCCCTAAGACTTTATCTCGTCCATCTCTCTCTCTCTCTCTCTCTCTCTCTCTCTCTCTCTCTCTCTCTCT
>JADRCH010000053.1:9328600-9481267 GCA_019843965.1 Rhynchomys soricoides | reverse complement strand
CACACACACACACACACACACACACACACACACACACACACACACTTTTTTGCTGGGCTCATAAGTGTCCTACCAGTTGCCAAGTCTGGGCATCAAGTCTTAGTGGTCTTTCATCTTATCAGCAACACCCCACACAGGGCATCACGTCCTATGGAAAATGAGTTCTTCCTCAATTTCATTTCCAGGCCCTCTCTCTCCATCGTAAAGTTAGTGGCTTCAAACGACCTTCAAAAAACTGTAAGTGATCTTAAGGTTTTGAATAACAGAACTCCAAAAACAGCTTCTCTGGGCAAAAAAGTCAGGATTTAGCAAGATCACCCTCCTTCTGAAAGATCCGAGTGAAACCTTAATTCTGGACTTTCCCAGCTGCCCATGCTTCACACTTCATGGTCCCTCCCTCCCTTTACAAGCCAATCTCATCCCTCTGGCCTCTGCTTCTGTCCTTAACTCTTCTCTCGTGCAGATGGTGTTGTTCCCTTTCTAAGAGATGGTACAACTCTTTCAGAACCATCTCATCATCTTTTCTCATTTGCGTCTGCAAACCCGCTTTGGACACATAACCCAGCATAGTGACAGGCTTTGGGGTTAGGATGGTGGTCTCTTTGGAGATAATTGTTATGTTGATCACAACCCAGCCTCCAAAATTTTGTACACAAAATTCATTCACATTATCCCAGCATCTATAAAAATCTAACCCACTGTAATATTAAGTCAAAGTTTACAAAAAGTCTAAATATAAACCAGGATTTTTTAATATACTTTATTTACATTTCAAATGTTTCCCCCTTTCCAGATCTCCCCCTTGGAACCTCCCTATTCCCTCCCCCTTCCCCCTACCTCTATGGGGGTATTCCCCCACCCACCCACCCACTCTTGTCTTCCATCCTTGGCATTCTCCTATACTGGGGAATCTAACACCCTCAGGCCCAAGGCCTCTCCTCCCCCTGATGTCTAACAAGACCCTCCTCTGCCACATATGTGGTCAACACCATGGGTCCCTCCATGTGTATTCTTTGGTTGGTGATCTAGTCTCTGGGAGCATCAGGAGTTCAGGCCAGTTGCCACTGTTGCTCCCTCCATGGGGCTGCAAACTCCCTCAGCTTCTTCAGTTCCTTCTCCAACTCCTCCATCTGGGACCTCACACTCAGCCCAACAGTTGTGGTGAAGTGAATCTTGGGTATTCCGAACTTTTGGGCTAATAACCACTTATCAGTGAGTACATACTGTGTTCATTCTTTTGTGACTGTGGTACCTCGCTCAGGATGATATTTTCAAGTTCTATCCATTTGTCTACGAATTTCATGAAGTCATTGTTTTTAATAGTTGAGTAGTATTCCATTGTGTAAATGTACCACATTTTCTGTATCCATTCCTCTATGGAGGGACATCTGGGTTGTTTCCAGTTTCTGACTATTATAAATATGGCTGCTATGAACATAGTGGAACATGTGTCTTTATTACATGTTGGAGCATCTTCTGGGTATATGCCCAGGAGTGGAATAGCTGGGTCCTCAGGTAGTAGTATGTCCATTTTTCTGAGGGTCTGCCAAACTGATTTCTAGAGAGGTTGTACCAGCTTGCAATCCCACCAGCAATGGAGGAGTGTTCCTCTTTCTCCACATCCTCGCCAACATCTGCTGTCACCTGAGTTTTTGATCTTAGACATTCTGGCTGGTTATAAACCAGTTTAAAACTCCCAAAGTCCTACAGTCTGGAGCACTTGGAATGTTGAGGTAGGAGGGTTCTGAGATCAAGGTCAGCCTGGGCTACATCATCAACAAATAAAGTGTATAAATTAGTACATAAATATCCTAAGTCTCATCATCTTAGTCAGGAGTAATGAGGTTCTCGGTATAGTCTATCCAGATGTACAATATCTCCACTCACAAGCCTGTGAGGGACAGTTACTTGCTCCTCAAATATGACAATGTCACAGACACATGTCAACCTTCCCATCAAGAAGCAAGAAAATAAGAGAAAAGAGACACCCATGGGAGTCTAGACACAGCAGACGGTTGAGCATCCCTATCTTATGCTTATATCTTCCATGGCTAGACACAGAAATCTGGGCTCTTCACTCCCCAGACAGGTCCTCTCGTCTCCCTACTTCCAACAAGTCTCCCATATCCCCACCCAACATACTCTCTCTCAGGGCTGGAATGTTCCAAGCACTAGCTGCCGTCCCAAAGGACCCAGGTTCAGTTCCCAGCACCCACATGTCCATGGGATCTGACTCCTTCACATAGGCACACTGCAGTTGGTTCCAGCATCACCGCTACTTCTCCAGCTCCCGTCCCTCGCTTATAGTCTGTCTCCGAGCACGCATGGGTGCTGGCAGCAGGCTAGCTTCTGCCAGAATCAAATTACTTAGACACTAAACCTGGGTTTGTCCATTTGTAAAATGGGTTTCAAACACCTACCACATGCAATTTCCTACTCAGTACTGTAGCATGCTAATCTCCTATAGCTACCACACAAATCACCACAAACTGACTGACTTAAACCTACAGAAATGTATTTTCTACTAATCCAGGAGGGCAAAGGGGCAATATCAAGGTGAAAGACTCTTTCCTGTCTCTCCCGGCTTCTGATGGCTCCAAACCTCCCTTGGCTAGCACACTCACCCAGTGTAATCCTATCAGATGAGACAATACATACAAGGAGCCATGAAGGATTTGCATTCCTCTACTTTTCCAGATGAAGTGTGGGTAATGGCCAAGAGGTGGTGCCTGTCAACACTACAACTAGCTCTTTCCAGTCTGGACAAGATGATCTTCATTTCAGCTGCAGCTCAAGGAAGGCTAATGAGTGGCTGTAGGTCGTAGGGCATGAGGAGTAGCCTAGCTGGCTTTGGCTGGAGATCTGTCCTTTCTACAAGAGGCAGCAGGAGGCTTATCTTGTTTTTACCTTGCCTTACTCCTTCAGCCACTCCCATAACAGAATGCTGTTCTCCTCCTACCCCCAGAACCGCAGATGGCCACGGGCCCTGGTGTAAATATTGGAATGTGGCTGAAGGGACAAATTGTTCTGAGCAGAGGATTCCGAGGCAAAACACATTCTGCCCATCCTCTTGCAGTCTCTGTCTGGAAATTGCCCTATCATGCTTCTGCATCTTCTACTAGATCTTAGAAAGAGGGATGAGAAGTGACTCTGAGATGCTATGACAGAAGCAGAAATTAAGAGAAGTCGTAAGCCAGTGGGATCAGCAGGGCCGTCAGTGTACACGCAGCAGTTATTGTAGCAATGGCTGACTAGAAAAGAATCTGGTGTCAAAAGTTGGGAAATAGCAATTCGTGTTATGTAATCTTTGTTTTGTTTTGTTTTGTTTTAAATCACAAAACTGCCTCCAATAACCCAGAAAACAGAAAATGTACCTAGTGTCGTCCTGGCTTTGCAAAGAGCTTCCCAAGCAAAACATCACCAGAATGAATTAGTTGTCTCTACTGTGCTCAATAACATACCTTGAAGGGGAAAACATTAATCCACAAAAGAATATGAAAATTGGCAGAAGAACTGAGAAAAAATATAGGAGTCCCAGAGGTATAGCTTTAGCAAGACAAAAAACTGTGATTGTTTCTTCAGCTGATAATTGAGGAATATGCAATCAAGGACCTTCAACTGGAAACGGCTTCCAGAATGTAAGAAAGCATCGGGGATACTTCCACAATATTGCCAGAGCCAATTCAGAGAGAGAGAGAGAGAGAGAGAGAGAGAGAGAGAGAGAGAGAGAGATACAGAGAGAGAGAGAGAACTCTCTCAAAGAGCAAGGTCAGGGAATGGACACTTTGCAGTCATAGGGATCTCTGCCTTGAGGGCTTATCTCAGTGTTTGCAGTAGCTGGGACAGCCCAGGGCAGCAGCTTTGTCTGCCATCCTGGTATGGAGGAAGGGAGTGTGACTGACACAAACAACAACAGAAGTGAGCCAAGAAAGAACAGGACACCCAGGAGGCTAAATCATGGCTGATGACACCACTACCCTGCCCTGAGCTAACCTTCATGGGATCTGAGCCTCTGCCAACATGGGCTTGATTTCAAACCAAACCAGCCAGGTCACCCCAAAGCAGGATTGGCTCTGGTCCTGGACCCAAATCCTTACCCTTGTCAGGAGACTTGCATAGCCTCCAACCCCAGGACCCTGCCAAAAACCTGCCGGTGCGGATGTTTGTGCGGCTGCTCCAGTGAACCAGGGTTACACTGGGGAAGGGAGGTACTTTTTGAAGCTGTAGTCACTGCGTTTGGTGTACAGAACACAACAGCAAGGAGGAGAAGGTCTGGGATTTAGAGCCAGACTCGGTCCAAATCCTGACTAGGTTTTGTAATAATCATGTGGCTCTGAGCAAGTTGTTTATGCACTCTCAGTCTCAACATCCATTCATGTGAATCAAAAACACCTCACTACCAACTGTGGAATGTGATAGAAAAAGTGAAAGATGTTCATGGTCGGGCAGGCTGCCCACAGTGATCAGTGTTAACTTGGCAGAATCTAGAATCATCTGGGAGATGTGCCCATGGGGGAATTATATTGATTATCTTAATTTGTTTGGGAAGACTCATCTCAATTGTGGGTGGGACCATCCCTGGAGAAGGCATTTGGATTCCATTAAATGGAAACTGGGAACCGAATGTGCATTCATTGCTCTCTTATGACTGTAGAAATAACTTGACATCTTCAAGATCCTCTTCATTGACTTCGCGCCATGATGCCTTGAACTGTGAGCTAAAGTAAGCCCTTTATCTCTTAAGTTGCTCTTGTCAGGGTATCATGGCATCAGGAAAAATTTAAAAGACAACAATAGTATGTTCCTTAAACATCTCATGAATGGAGTAAGTACAAGATGAGGAGGATGAGGCGGCTGAGACGGCTGAGGTGGCTGAGGAGGCTGAGGAGGCTGAGGAGGCTGAGGCGGCTGAGGAGGCAGAGGAGGCTGAGGAGGCTGAGGAGACTGAGGAGGCTGAGGAGAATGAGGAGGCAGAGGAGGCCTGCGACCCTGACAGCGTTATAAAGGGCCTGAAGCCAGTGCCCACAGAATCTGTGCCCATAAATGTGTATTGGGCATGGATGAGAATATGTCATCATCATTTCTGGTCAGAACCATACAACAATGTAGGATCCAAACATGCCAATGGTACCATAGGATCCAGCTTACCATCTTAGAAAAAAAAAAAGATAATGAAAAGCCAGCAGTCCCAGGAGTGATGAAAAGAGAAAGCAAAGCCCCAGCAACCAAACCATGGAGAAGTGTACAGAAACAGAGGGGAGCCAGTCCCTGGGAATGTACCGGGGGATACCACTTTTAATATAGCTTTTCTTGAGCATCAAAAGTTGCATAGCCTCTACCATGGTATGCTTCTGCTTAGAAACAAAAACTAAGGTTCGTTTTGATGTCAATAGCAGAAACTTTTCCTATTTTTAGCTTGTATAGCTTCTCCCAGCTCTGCTCCTTAATGCTGATACAGAAGACAACTCCAAGCCACTATTCTGAATTGTCACAAATTCAAAAGAGAGTAAGAATGAGGTCAGAATGATTTCTCCCTCTTTCCGGCCTTCAGCATCACTTTCTCAAATGGTAGGAGGACTTCTTTTCGGACCTCGGACTTTCTTGGAGATCCAGAAACTGGAGCCTTCAACGCAGAGGTTTGTCTGGCCCTGACCTGAGAAAGGTTCATCATTTCTTTCTATGGGTGGGGCCAGACATCAAAGAGACCACCTGTCAAGATGCCCCCTGCTCCATTTCACCCAATGGCCCAACTGACTGGAACCTACAGGCTCTGTGAGTTCCAACCTGATGTCATTGTTGCCATCAGCAATAATGCTGGCCGGGACAATCATCCTCCCTTGGAAACCTTATGCTCTCTCTACAGTGCTGATCCAGACAGCCATGACCTGTCCAGCCCTTTGTACCCATGCTGTCTCTAGCAGGTTCCCAGCAGACATCACAGCTCCTTCTGGCAGGGACACTGGTCTTACTGCTATTTTGATTTGAATTTCACTGATAACTCTGTGGATGAGTAGCCACATGTACACTGCCTGTTTGCCTCAATTGCACATCTTTCCCTTGAAGTTGCGCTCTCTCTCTCTCTCTCTCTCTCTCTCTCTCTCTCTCTCATAAATAGAAGGAGTGATTTGTTTAGAGGTTGGAACTATCCCTGCCCTACTTACCGTGTACAATTAAAGTTGTGAAAGGGCTTCCACACTATTTTCTTAGTCACAGTGAATAAACAAAGTAAATGCCTTCGCTAAACCCAATTTTCAGAAAAATAAACTTGGGTTCAGAGATCCTGCTTCCCTGGACAGTCTCGGACAGAGGTGAGACTCGAACTTAGGACATACACTCTGACTTGTGGAATTTGTGCTACAACAGTCCTCTTCAAGACTAAACTATGCAAAACCTCGATAACCGGTGGTGACCTGAGTCCAAGGCCGCACAGCGATTTTTGATCTGGTCGCAGCACATGTTAAATCTAAATTTAGGGTTGTGAAGGGAAGGAGATTCTGTTTCATTAAAGTTTGCCTTACAAGGTCAAATTCAGGGGGAAAAATGTAAGGTTTGCTCAATCTCATGTAATCATCTGTCCAAGAGTCTCTCCGTTTTCCGTCCTAGTACCACAGCCTGAATTGCTTGCCCAGAGCACCTAAGGTTGCCTGTGGCCTATGCCGCAGTACATTCCCCTTCTATAGCTTCCTGGGGAGTCTGCAAACATGGTACCAAGGAGCCTCAGGCTCTGCTTTGTTTGTCTTGCAGCAGCTACATGGAAAACCACTGGGAGGGCTTGGAGAGAGATCTCAGCTAGAAAAGTACTTTCCACGCAAGCATGAGAACCTGAGTTCAATTCCCAATACCTAAGAGGGTGTGAAAATCCAGCTATGTAAGTGCACACCTACAAATCCTACCGCAGAGAGAAAGACATCATTTTCTGGCTAGTCAATTTACCAGAGTCCAGGTTCAATGAGAGACCCTTTCTCAAAAAACAATAAGGTGGAGAGAAAATGAAGACATTTCCTTGACCACTGGTTTCCATGTACATGCATGCACACATATGTACACACATATGAACATATACATACATATGTGGGGAACCTGGAGCTCAAATCCAGTCATTAATAGCGGTGGATAACTGGGGATGAGGAAGCATAGGCTATCCAACCCACCATCCAGTTGACACATGGATGGGTCCTTCTGGACAGCTGACAGCTGCCTGAGAATCCCTCCAGAAAAGACAGCTATGAGGAAGATTCTACCTATCTGACCTGCACATGTGAGTAAAATCTCACAACCAAGGCCAGCTACCCTAGTTTCTCCAAATCATGGATCATAACGGCACGGTCACCCCTACCACCCACCACGAACCTCCCATGAGCCCACCCATGAGTACTCAGAGGTTATGTGAGACACTCGTCAGATTGCTCTTAAAATATTTAGAGTAACAACAAGAGTAAAGACTCTTCAAAGATAGAAATGAGCCTCTCTAAGAGGGAGTGGAGAGATCATCAACCTCTCCTATCACATGATATATTTGAGGAACTAAGTAAAAATGAGGGCTGCAATACTTGAGGGACACAGACCTCTTTCAGAATTTCTACTTGTGTTATTTTGTCAAACAGTGGTGTGCACCCTTCCAGCTGACTGCTTAGAAGGCCTACTCAGGGTAGCCCAGAACAGCACAAAAATTTCAACTCTTAAGCTTCCTACCAAAGAGAGGGGCTTTCAACGGATAGTACCTCTGCATAATGGATCTCTCTCTCTACCACATCTGTTGGAAGCATGATCCAAGGCATAGAAGGTGAGAACAGGAGTCCAGGAATTTCACTTCCCTCGCTGTGTCTATAAACAGAATGCAAACAGCATCCATAATGCATGCACTCAAGCCACACTATCAGCCTCGTTGTGAGAGAGCCCCTGGCATGCTGTTGGGGTGAAAGGTCACAAGTCTGTCTTGAGCTGCAGTCAGTGATGCCTTCTGCACTCTATTTCCTGCTAGAAGAACATCTCATTTCAGGCCTAGGCCTGGCACAGGACATAGACTATAATCATCACAGAAATAAAAAACCCAAAAAGCACCAACTAAAGCCCCTCCCAAATTTCCACTGGGCATGAACAGATACAAGACTGCCTAAAATCTGCTCCCTAGTCAGTCCCCAGGCCTATTGACAGAGTTATTCCTACCCTGTCTCTAGCTGTAACTACAACTATGAAACCTTCACTTTATAAGATAGCTACCAAGACCAAGTTTGCCGCAGAAGATTGGTTTATTATGAAAGAAATTAACATTGGCACAGCACTACTCAACTCCAGCCCTCTAATAAAGTGGAGTGTGGATATGTTCCACAGGGCAATTTTCAAGAGTCCAAATATGTCTCAAGCATCCCAGATGCAGCTCTGAAACTAGCTGTGCCAGGAACTCTCACTTCTGTGCACAAACCTTGCCCTGATCTTGTCAGAAAAGGCCAGGTAAAAGGACGGAGGAGACTCCTGTCTTAGCAGATGTATGTCCAGTCATAACAAAATGTTATCAACTGAACCACCGACAAATGCTAGTAATTTATTTATCAAGCTCTTCAAGATGGATGTCTGAGGCTATGCACCATGCGTATGGGTTCTGGAATGGGCTACCTTCTGAGCTTATAGGCAGTGCCATTTCACAGTATCTTAACTTGGTCAAGGAAGAAAGGGAATTCTCTGGAGCCTCTTCACGAGGATACTAATTCCATTCATGAGGCCTACTACCTTACTATCAAAAGCTCTGGGATTCAACACATGAATTTCCATCCTAGAGAACAAGTTGAAGGCAGGCTTAGTTGAAGGCTAGAGGATGCTGATTCCACCCAAGCCCTGAAAACTTCAAGGAATCTCATATACTATAGGACTAACTGAGCTCTGTCTGCAGCCAGGAGAGTTGATCATGGTAGTTCACCTATGGGCTAAGAGGGGGTTCCTCTGAACTGCTGTGAGGTAGGCTTTGCTGCTGGGCAGGCCTTGCAAATGGCAGCTGTAGAGAATAAGCATCTGCTTCTGTAGTTAATTTCTGATGTCCAGGTGCCCTGTGAAACCCATCTTCTTGAAACTACACTCCTAGAGCTAGCTTCCAGAGCCTGTCTCTGCCAGTCTTACAAGTCTCTGACATAGATCTTGCTGCTTCCTTCCTGCATCATAAACAGCACATCTAGACAGAGCCTGCCCTGCATGGTACATAGAAAGAAAATGGTTTGCTGGGCCTGAGGAGCTGAGGAGTGCCACAAGACTGCTGGACACAAGCACCTGAGAGCCTATAGAGAATATAAAGGGTAGAAAGTTAACTGAAGAAGACCTCAACCTATGCAGCCATAGGTAGTGTAGCTATTTTAGGGTCACCAATACTTCTATAAACACACCCTTACCCCTGCTCCTGTAAAAAAAAAAAAAAACAAATAGATGCACTGATTCACTAAGGTAGACTCAGTTTGGACTGTAGTTTTTGGTCTATAACTGATGTCCTATAGAGGGTGAAGAGCCATGGGCTCACATATATCCATGAAAAAACAACACATCAGAAAGCAAACCAGAAACTTCTCCGTAAAACTGCACTATTGGTGCAGAATTCTATCAGACCTTCAAAAAAATACATAATACCAATACTTCTCATACTATTCCACAAAATAGAAACAGAAGAAATACTACCTAATTCATTCTATGAAGTCGCAATTATGCTGATACCTAAGCTACACAATGACCCAATAAAGAAAGAGAACTTCAGACCAATTTCACTTATGAATATCAATGAAAAATACTCAGTAAAATTCTAGCAAACTGAATCCAAAAACACATCAAAACTATCATTCACCATGATCAAGTAGACTTCATCCCAGGAATGCAGGGATGGTTCAATATATGGAAATCCAGCAACATAATCCACTATATAAACAAACTCAAAGAAAAAAAATCACATGATCATCTCATTAGATGCTGGAAAAGCCTTCAACAAAATATAAGACCTCTTCGTGTTAAAAGTCTTGGAAAGATCAGGAATTTAAGGCACATATCTAAACATAATAAAAGCAATATACAGCAAACCAACAGCCAACATCAAATTAAATGGAGAGAAACTTAGCAGTCCCACTAAAATCAGGGACAAGGCAAGGCTGCCACCTCTCTTCCTAATTTATTCAATATAGTACTTGAAGTTCTAGCTAGAGCAATTAGACAACAAGAGGAGGTCAAAGGGATATGAATTGGAAAGGAAGAGGTCAGGTCAAGATATCACTCTGCAGATGATATGATAGTATACATAAGCGACCCCAAAAATTCTACCAGAGGGCTCCTACACCTGATAAACAACTTTAGCAAAGAGGCTGGATATAAAATTAACTCAAACAAACCAGTAGCCTTTCTCTACACAAAGGATAAACAGGCTGAGAAAGAAATTCAGGAAACAACACCCTTCACAATAGTCACAAACAATATAAAGTATCTTGGAGTAACTCTAACCAAGCAAGTGAAAGATTAGTATGACAAGAAATTCAAGTCTCTGAAGAAAGACCTCAGAAGGTGGTGAAAAGACCTCCCATGCTCATGGATTGGTAGTATTAACATGGTAAAAATGGCCGTTTTACCAAAAGAAATCTACAGAGTCAATACAATCACCATCAAAATTCTAACTCAATTCTTCACAGAGACAGAAATTGGAATGTTATTCCAATTTCATATGGAATAACAAAAAGCCCAGGATAGTGAAAACAATTCTCAACAATAAAAGAACTTCTGGGGGAGTTGCCATCTCTGACCTCAAGCTGTGCTACAGAGCAACAGTGATAAAACTCACACAGTGTTGATGTACAGAGACATGCAGGTAGATCAATGGAAGAGAACTGAAGACCCAGAAATAAACTCACACATCTGTGATCACTTGGTCTTTGACAAAGAAGCCAAAACCATTCGGTGGGGAAAAAAGACAGCATTTTCAACAAATGGTGCTGGTCTAACTGGTGGTCAGCATGTAGAAGAATACAAATCGATCCATTTTTATCTCCTTGTACAAAGCTCAAGTCCAAGTGGATCAAGGACCGCCACATAAAACCAGAAACACTGAATCTAAAAAGAAGAGAAAGTGGGAAAGATCCTCAAACACATCGGCACAGGGGGAAATTTCTGAAACGGAACACGAATGGCTTATTCTCTAAGATCAATGATAGAGAAATATGACTTCATGCCAACTGCAAAGCTTCTGTAAGGCAAATGTCACTGTCAATAGGACAAATCAGCAACTTACAGATTGGGAAAAGATCTTTACCAGCACCTGACTAAGACAGATGTGGATACTCACAGCCAACCATTGAACTGAGTCCAGGGACTCCAAAGAGCTAGGGGAAGGGCCAAAGGAGCTAAAGGGGATTGCAACCCCATAGGAAGAACAACAATATCAACTAACCAGACCCCACAGAGCTTCCAGGGACTAAATGACTAACCAAAGAGTACACATGGGCTGTTTCATGGCTCCCACTACGTATGTAGCAGAGGGCTGCCTCATCTGGCATCAGTGGGAGGGGAGGGGCCTGGTCCTGTGGAGGCTTGATGCCCCAGAGAAGGGGGATGCCAGACAGGTGAAGTGGAAGTGGGTAGGTGGGTGGGAGAGCACCCTCTTAGAGGCAAGGGGGAGGGGGAAAGAATGGGGGGGTTCATGGAGGGGAGACCAGCAAGCGGGATAACATTTGAAATGTAAACACATAAAATGGTTAATTTAAATAAAAGGAGGGAACCTGCCCTATTTGGCCTTCAAGATAGCAAAGCAGATAAAGGCACCTGTTGTGACAGGTGCCTGACAACCTGAGCTTAATCCCAGGGATCTATACAGTGGGAGGAAGGAGCCCAGTTCTCCAAGCTCCATATGCACACTACAGAATGTGCACATTCATGCATGCACATGCAAAAAGATTATTTAAAAAAAAAGAAAGTCATACTATGTACAACAGTCAGCAATCCCTTCCAATCACCATAAAAGAGACTTCATTAATGTGTTGGCCATCTCTGTAGATTAGCTGCATGCAAACCTAAAAGGTCTTGGAAGGTTGTCTCAGTTTAGCTCACCTATTCCTGGTTCCAGGCAAATCCAGATTGTGTGTGCTGAAACACCCCCTTTACCTCTTGAAAACCACACAGCTTTGAGTCATTTCCCATGACTCCCCTGGAGCTGCCGTCTAGTTTCCTCACCAATCTAGCTTAGCCCCTCCCTGAACTACAGAAGTCCCTGTTTGTGCCATGCACTGAACACCAAGTTCAAGTAAGGTCAGAAGTGTCCTGGTCCTAAGTTTATAATCATGGATGTGGGCATCAAGAACCATGAAACTTGCTGGACCAGCACAGTAATTGGGATCAGGGCCCCACACTGGCTCACAGGGAAGCTGCTTCTTCACTGAGCATAGTAATCACAGGGATACCCCTGCTGCCAGACACAAGGTGAATTGTCTCCCTTCTAGACTCCACTAATCACATGGAGCATGCTGGGAACACATTTGCTCAAGATGGTCCACACCCTGGCTCCAAGTTCCCACCCAGCTCACTGTAGATCAGGCCTCTCAATGGGTGTCAAAGCTGGGAAGCCCCAAGGCTTCTGGAAAAACAGGAGCTTTCTGGCCCTAAGACTGCAGTAGGCAAGGTGAAACCCATAAGGGAGTGACACGGATGGCTCAGGCCCAGGCATAACTGTGTACAACTCAGCATGTGCTGGGGTTGAGCTACCATGTCGCTCCCCTACAAAAAGACCACTTGAAGATGGTTGGATGTGTGACCTGGTCTTAGAGGGACATTTGTGTCTAATGTCCCAGCAGCTAGGCAGCTCAGAGCACAGCCTGGTTACCTCAGTTCTCACTTCGCTACAAACTACTTTCTCTTTAAAACAAACAAAACAATATTCTAAGTTCATTTTACAAAGACTCTATAGGCTGTGTCGACTCATTTGGAATGATGAAAATTAATCTTATGAATAAATATCATACACTGACCCAAGTTTTGGTGCTGCCCAGTCACTCACGTGTGTAGCCCTCAGAGTAGACAGGGCTCCCACCTGGATTTATCTACGCTTTCATCTCTGGTGGGCACCTTCCAAGGGGGCATGAGAGGCAGATGAACTCAGCCTCTAGAGCAAGAAGTAGGAAGATGGAGGAAGGAAAGGCAAGGAGGTGGGAAGGGCCTTCATTAAGTCATCTCTCCTTTTGCCAGCTGCTACCTCACCACTAGAAGTTCTAGCTTTAGCTTGCAGTGGGTCACTAGTATTTCCTATTCTGTAAAGGTGCCTGGATGAGGAGAGCACCACTGAGTTGTCAAGCGCTGTGGACTTTGGGTAATAACATGCCTTAGAGAAGGAGCCAAGTGCTGTGACAGCACTGTCCTACCAAGTGAGAGGGTGTCCAACGTTAAATGCAGCTGGAAAGGTGGTAAAAGCAGACACTGATAAGTTAATACTGAGCCACTCCCAGTTAGTAAGGCATCGGAGATGGGGCTGAGACAACCACAGTCACCCCGGGCAGGAAAGACAGGCTGCATTAGTCATTTTTCTGACAGTATGACCAAGGCAACTTAGAGAAGAAAGGGCTTATTTGAGATCATGATTCCAGAGAGATAAGAGTCCCTCACGGAATGGAGGCGTGGCAAATGGTGGGCGTGGCAAAAGGAGCAAGGAGCTGAGAGCTTTCATCTGAACCACAGCACAAAGCGGGGGGGGGGGGGGGGGGGACTGGAAGTGGTGCTGAGCTTTTGATTTTAAAACCTGTTACCATGGCATACTCCCTCCGGAAAAGCTGATCTACCTAACCCTCCCCAACAGTACCACCAACTGAAGAACAAGTGTTCAAACGTCTGAGATTATGAGGGACATTTCCCATCTAAACTATAACCTTTCCTTTATCTCCACAGGCTCATGTCCGCATCATAATGCAAAATTCATAATATCTTACTTCAAAAGTCCCCATTATTTTTATACCCTCAACATGAAGTTTAAAAATCCCAAAATCCAAAGTCTTTTCTGACCCCTATAAAATAAAAAAAGCAAATTACATATGTTCAACAGTTGATGGCACAGAATACACATAACTATTCCAGAAGTGAGGAATGGGAATGCAGAAAGGAAATGACTGGGTCAAGGTTAAACCAGAACCCAGCAGGGAAGACAAATTCATCTACTCACTTTATATCCCAATATCAGCCCCCCCTCCTCCCAGTGCTCCCCTCTCACAGCTCCTTCCCCCATTCCTCACACCCCTTCTCCTCTGAGAAGGGGGAGCTCCCCCTATATCACCTCTCACCCCCCCACACACACATTAATCACTGTAGGATTAGGTACATCCTCTCCCCCCAACCCCCCGAGACCTGACAAGGCAGTCCAGTTAGGGGAACTGGATCCACGGGCAGGCTACAAATTCAAGGACAGCCCCACTCAAGTTGTTGGAGGACCCACATGAAGACCAAGCTGCACATCTGCTACCTATGTAGGGGGAGTAGCCAGGTCCAGTCCATGCTTGCTCTTTGTTGGTAGTTCAGTCTTTGGGGAGCCCTGAGGGTCCAGGTTAGTTGGCCATGTTGGTCTTTCTTGTGGAGGTCCTAGTCTCTTCAGGTCCCTCAATCCTTCCAACCCCTCCACAAGACTCTCTGAGCTCCGTCTAATGTTTGGCTAGGAGTCTCTGTGTCTGTCTCGGTCAGCTGTTAGGTGGAACCTCTCAGAGCACAGTTATGCTAGGATCCTGTCTGCAAGCTTAGCAGAGTATCATTAATAGTGTCAGGAATTGGTTCTTAGCCAAGAGATGGGTCTCAATTTGGGCCAGTCATTGGTTAGCAATTCCCTCTCTCTTCTCTATCTTTGTCCCTGCACATCTTGTAGACAGGACACATTTTAGGTCAAAGATTTTGTGGGTGGGTTGCTATCCTTATCTCTCCTCTGGGAGTCCCGCCTGACTACCAGAAGTGGCCATTTCAGGATCCATAACCACACTACTAGGATTTTACAGAGACCTGGGACAGGGTGGGGACAGGGAGATCCAGGGTGGCTATGGGGTCACTCTAACTGACACCAAATCTTATAGCTCCATGTGCAGTATCAAAAGGCTTATATGACTCTGTTCTTCCCAATTTGTTGCTTGCAACATACACTCTCTCTTGGTTTCAATCCCTATAAGCAACTTTCCTTGTCATGTTTCATGGCTCTGGCATCTTTAGACCTTCATAGCTTCATGTAATGATATTTTTTGTGGCCTCTAACCTCCACAGCATAGCTATAAGAGGGATCCTAGGCCAGAATTGGTTATGTGTCTCCATTCAGCATTCAAAGGAAGTCTTTCTGATCAAAGGAACATTGTCCAACTGAGGTCAGAGTTGAAGGTGAGAGTCCTTTATTCAGCTGTACCCAACAGAGCCTGATTTGGCCTTGAAGCCAGAATGGGTTCCCCAGTACATCTCTGACACTGACCCAAACCTGTGAGTAAAGCATTCTTAGACTCATCAGCACTGCTGCTCAGCAAGAAACAGTACATGTCCAACATCATTCTAAACTCTGAAGCTGGTCTGTTTCATACCAGACATGATAGTTTGTTCATCCAACAGTAAAAGCTTCCACATGACTCCAGGCAGAAGGAAAGGTGAACATGGTGTCTCCCCATCCTCACTCCATGACTGACCTCACTACAGTCAGGAAGTGTTTTGGAGTCCTTATCCAAGCCCACCTGTGAGGTAGTGGCCTAGGGCACACAGGCCTACCTCACTCCAATCACTCTTCTTTCTTCCATCCTCTCTGTTGCTCTACTCTGACCACCACCAAACAGACATCCGTCTCAGGACACCACTGGGTATACCATTTTAGAAAATGTAATGCAAAGCACTTTAGTATTCAAAAACACAAAGCAAAACCTTTGCTCTTTACCACAGCCTGCTGGGTCTCCGTGAATAATGAGGGACTCTGGAGACAGCTGATGGCTCACCTCATCTTTGCACAAGGCCTGAGTGTGAGCTAATCTGCATCTCTGTATGGGGTTTGGCAGTGACTTAAGCTAGTGCCCCAGACAAAAGAAGAAACCAAAGAGCACCTTCTCTCCTCTGAGTCAGAGCTGTAAGCTGCAGTTGTGCTGGTCTAACCTGGAGGCGTGATGCCTCCACGTGAACTGATCTGACAGAATCTGACCACCTTGTACTGCACAGCTGGGGAATCTGAGTCAGTACCATGCCCAAGGACATTCTGAGCTGGCATAGCCTCTGCCTGCAAGAACCAGCCTGACAGGTCCTCAGATATCCTTCTCAATGGAGGTTGAGGTTCTTGCTAGAGCAGATATTGTCTTCCTTTCCCCCTACAGGATCCAGCCCCTTTAGAACCTCCATTTTGACAAAGACAAAATATCTCTTCCCCTCAGGCTGTCCAAACATTCACGTAGAAGCTTGAATTGTTCCCATCAATGTCAAAGAATAGCATCTATTTAGCAAGCATTAAATTCTTGGTGCTTTCCCATCCCACCTTACTACCTTATTATTAAAAACAACTCACTGAAGCTCCTTTGCCTGATACTATCAACTCTTGTCTCTCACCAGAAAATCACCAGCCAGACAGAAAGGCAAACATCCAATAAATTGAAACTGCATCAGAGCCAGAACTGATCTTGACGGGTGTTTTAGAACAATCAGAATAGGAACTACAAGAACAGATCTAAGTAAATAGATAATAGAAAATTCCAGAAAGAGTCAAATGATCCCAAAGGTCAGAGCAGACCCTACTCTGGCATCTCCCGAACCCCCTCCCCTGCATGTAGACAGCAAACTTGTGGATGGTGAATGTCTAAAGGGGGCATCTTTAGAGACCATGGATTTTTCCGTACCTGGCTTCGCTCAGTGGTTCATCCCAGAAAACTAGTCCACTGATTGCTCAGTCACTCCAGTTTCCACTTTCCCATCCTAGCAGGAGGCTCAAGGGATGGTCACGCTGCTTTCTGAGAGCTCAGCCAGACATCTGCTGGTTGGTGGCCCAGTTCATAGGAGAAACAGCTCCAAGGCCATAGAGCTGAGAAACAGGAATCTGCTTTAACGTTGTATCACAAGCCACCCCAACATGGTAACACTTATGATCAAAATTCTATAAGTGAAATGAAGCCCATAAGATAAAACTGATAGAAGAATACTTGTATTTATATATGTAACATTAGAAACTACCAAACTTGGAAAGCAAAGAAGAAAAGACTGAAACAACAACAACAAAAATGTAGGGCTGAATACCCCACGATCTGTGAGACATCTGCAGAAGGTGTCTCACACAGTGAAGGGGCTGGATACCCCACGATCTGTGAGACATCGCAGAAGGTGTCTCACACAGTGAAGTCACAGTAGCTGAGACTCAGTGTTAGACATCTATCCTTGCAGTCTGAGAGAATGAAGCCCAAGAGCAATTGGAAACAGTTCCAAAGATGTTGCCAGGCCTAGCTTAGTCAAACATAAGAAAGAAAGAAAAAGATGGGGAAAAACTATGAGAGAATCCAGAAGAAAAGAACTGTTCTTCAGAGGAGCAAGAAGAACAACTGTATCCCATATCTCAGAGATTATGCAGAGCATAGTGTAATGCTTAAAAGTACTAGAAAAGACATTGCCATGGGCTGAAGAGATGGCCTAGCAGTCAAGAGCTTGTTGCTCTTCCAGAGGCCCCAAGTTCAATCCCCAGAACCCATCTCACTACTACCTGTAACTCCAGCACCCACACAAAAACACACAACTACTAATAAAAAGAAGCAAATACTATTTGAAGAAATAGCCAACCTCGAATCTGTACCCTGTAATATTGTCTTTCGGAGGTAAAGCAAGATCTGCCTTTTTTATAATGTTAAAGGCTCTTCAGAGAGAAAGGAAAATATACAGTTCAAAAACTCAGATAGAAAAGGAAAAGAAAAGCATTAAAGAGAGTACATGAAAGTAAAATAAAATGTCTTTCTTTCTGTTTTGCCTTATTTATTTATTTTTAGATAGGTCTCTCTACATAGCCCTGGCTATGTAAACCAGGCTGGCCTTGAACTCACAGAGGTCCACCTGCCTCTGCCTCCCTTATATTGGGATTAAAGTCATGCACCACCACACCTAGCTAAAACTTCCATGTTTCTTATTTTTGGACCAGAAAGGTGTGTGCTCTACCACTGAGACATATCTCTAGTTCTCTTGCTTATTATTCATTTATCTAGTAAATATGTTTGTCTAAAGTAATGGCAGCTATGGTGTGTTTGCTTATGCATACATTAAACATATAGAGACTTATAGATGAGCATCTATATACATGATGTGCAACAGCAATGACATGGGAATGAGAGATGGAGAATCGGAAATGTTCATTACTGTAAGCCTCTTGCACTTTCTGTAGGGTTGACAGTTTGTTGAAATTTATGCTATAGATTGTGAAGAACAATCACTACAACTTAAAAAAGTAAATACAGCTGATACAGTATGAATGAAGAGGGAATGTAGTAGAACTAACTGCTCAAAGCCACAAGAGAGAGAAAATACTAAGAGCAAAATTGGGAACAAAGAGCAAGGATACCAAACAAAAATAGTCACAAACATTGCGGATATTAATCTAGCTATATCAATGATTCTATAAGAACCAGTGATCTAAAGGGCATCAATTAAATAGAGATTATCAGAAAGTATTTTTTTTTTTAAAAAAAGAAGATAACTATGTATTTTATATACGCAGCCCTCTTTAAATAGAGAGATGTGTTATTGATTAAATAAATGGACTGAAAATAGGTGCCATACTTAAAGGGACAAAAAGGGAATGTCTGCTAATCCCAAATAGAGCCAAACACAATTATACAAAAGATATGTAAACAACAAAACTCCTAGAAGATAGCACAGAAAGCCCACATGACCTTGGTTGGGGTTTTTAGTGATTTTTTTTTTTTGATCCAACACCAATGACACAACCCACAAAAGAAATTAATAAACTGATTCACTGGAAATGACTACTCAGTAACAGACATTTTTGAGAAAATAAGAGAGTAAGTCACAGACATATCCAACGAAAGATCACTCACCAAAACATACAAAAAACATGTTGACACTCAAAATAAGAACAGATACAACAGACTTTAAAGTGGGAAAAAGATCCAAATACACATATATATCCCATCAGAAAAGATATTCAGATAGCAAGCAAGCAAACGTATAATCATATCTTCAGCATCAAATATCATTAGGGAATTGCAAATGAAAATGAAAAAATACTAATACGTACCCTTAAATGACCTCAACTTAACACCAGAGAACACCAGATATGACACAGCAGAAACCCTCCTTCATTGCTCTTAGTTTGGTGGATTCTTGTAAAGCATAACACACTCTTACACATATATACAGCAGTTTCTCCCTTTGGTATGTTTCTAAAGAAATCCAAAATGCACGCACACATGAAACCCAGAACAGGTTTTATAGAAGCTTTTTATTCGTAGCTGCTGAAAACTGAAAGCAACCAAAATGCCCTTTAGTGGGTAACTGGATACATTTTGGTTCAGATATTTTGGGCACTAAAGAGAAATGAGACAGACTGTGAAAAAAATTAGGGAAATCTGTGTGTTTGTCATTAAGAAAAAGGAAACCAATCTGGAAAGGCTACATGCTGTATTATTCCAACCCACGACATTCTGGAAAAGGCAACAGACAGACAGACAGACAAACAAAGAACCTCACATGGTAAAAGATCCGTGATGGTCAGCGCTAAGAGGGAAGATGTACCAAGCAGAGCCCGGAGGCTATGAGAGTACTGACCCTGCCGTGGATCCGTATCAGTGCAAATGCACCCAATGGAATATCCAAGAAGAGAAAACTCTGTTATAACCACAGATTCTAAAGGATAACACTGAAAGACTGTGGGTCTAAAAACAGCAACATTAATTGTTTTGACAAGAACATTGAGAAGGAGAAAGGAGAAAAAGCACATGAAGGTGGAAGTAGATGAGAATCTCTGTGATCAGCTTCTTACTCTGCAAGATATTGGTCTCGTGGCTTCAAGGGTGTTTGCAATAATAGGTCGTGGTAACTGTGGATTAACACTATTATCAGAATTTAACTTTTTGTTTGTTTTGGTTTTAGAAACAAGAGGGTTTTTTTTGTAGCCCTGGCTGTCTTGGAACTCACTGGGTAGACCAGACTATCCCCAAACTCTTAGAGATATGCCTGCCTCTGCTGGGATTAAAGGCATGTGCCACTACTGCCCAGCCAGAATTTAACTTTTAAATTGTAGTGTGCATTGGCTTTGTGATTTTCATATTTATATGTTTATCAAGTCAAAAAGGATGGCTAAACAAAATGCTTCATGGCCTTATTGACAAATTCTGCCTACTCCCTTAGTGAGAGTTTCTACTCCTGTGATAAATCACCACGACCAAAATAACTTAGGGAGGAAAGAATTTATTTCACCTTACAACTCTCAGATTGTCAGGGCAGGAACTCAAGGCAGGAGCCTGGAGATGGGACCTGAAGCAGCAGAAGCCATGGAGGAATGCTGCTTATTGGTGGGCTCCTGCTGCTGTGTTCGGTTTGCTTTCTTACACACCCCAGGACCACCTTCCCCAGGGAGTGCCTCTCATAGCAATCTGGGCCCTCTCATGTCAATCATTAATAAAGAAAATATCCCTGCAGACTTACGTACAGATTATTCTGCTGGAAGCAAATCTTCAGTAGAGATTCCCTCTTCTCAGATATGTCTAGATTTAGATCCAATAGACAAAAGAACTAACCAGCACACTTGCTGTAAAGGTAGAATTCCTAAGTGGCATCTTTAACACAAGGCAACACAGGGCCCCAGCTGGTACCTGTTTGCTGTATATCCTCTCCGTAGACAAAAGACCAGGAACATATGTGGGAAGGACCAGCTGAGTGTAGGCATGAATTTTTTTTGTAACCTACTTTTAGTAAGGGTTCAATCTCTCCTCTGGCCCACCACCCAGCAGGGGTAGTGGAAGAGAAGGTTACTAAGACATGGGGAAGTGAACCTGTTCAACAATAGCCCTTCGGGGGCCAGCTCAATCTTTGGCAGCAGTTCAGTCCTGTAGCAAACACCAGTTATGACTCAGCAGCTGAAGTTCAGTCCTGAAGGAACCCATTAGGCTCACCAACTGGCTTTAGAAGCAGCAAGCTGCTGCAAGAACCTCACAAACAGTTCTTGGGAGCAGTTCTCTCAATGGAGCACCACCACAAGTTGAGCTCAACAGCGCTATGTAAGGCAAAGCAACATGTGCATATCATTAGCAAAGAGCAGGAAGGCGAAGCAAACCAGACCAACGCTCAGTGCTCGTCTCCCACTGTCTGTGGGTCACATTTACACTCCTTCGTCAAGGGTCCATTCACATGTTTGCTATATCAAAACGTCCTTCCACCTGTGTCTGCTTCAGAAAAACAATCTTTCACGTGTCTGCTTTAGCAAGACATCCTTCCACTTGCGTGGCCTAGCAAACCCTCGCCTGACATAACTAACTTTCCAAAGCCACTAGAAGTGTTCGCTTCATACCCCCTTTCTGTTTAAGAATTGTCCTTTTCTCTAGCGTTAGAAATCTACACACGATAGAAATAATTGTAAGAACCATCACATTTTCAATAAATGGCATATGTACAATATAGTCAAATGATCTAACAAAACAACCTTAAATTTCTACCATATACACAATACTTCAAACAAAACAATTTTAAATTTCTATCAATATACAATAATTAAACAAAAACCTTACATTTCTATCAATATACGATAATTAAACAAAAACCTTAAATTCCTCACAATTTATAACAAAAAACTTAAATTTCTATCAATATAATTAAAAACAACTTTATATTTCTATTAATATACAATAATCCAAACAAAAAACGTAAAGTTCTATCAATGTATAATAATTAAACAGGAAACATAAATTTCTATTAATATCCAATAATTCTAACAAAAAGACTTTAAATTTTTATCAATCTGAGATCATAACCAATAATAACCCTCCATCCTAAGTGATAAAAACTATAACACATCAAATCACCAAACCTATCCACCCCAGCTTAAGGGCCTAGGGCAATAACCTTTGTAAAATTGCTTCCTGCTAAATTGGGGTGAAGAATTCCTGCATGGGTCCCCAAGGAGACAAAAGGTTAGTTTGAAAAAAAGCTAGCTGTAGCATTTGTTGCCCAACCTCCGTGTCTTTCTAGTCTCTGTGTGACCCACCATTAGAGCTAGCCCTTTTGAAGGTGATTTGCATGCATATTTTGGAGAGACCAGCGACTGAGACAGTCTGTGAATCACCCGGGCTGTTTACCGTGTGAAGACATTCACGTCTCAGCTGAAAAGAGGTTTCCCACGGTCAGATCTAACCTTTATAAGTTTTGTTGGTAGCCGTAAGTTTTCATTCCCTGTAGATGCGCATGCATAACCACATCCCCATCTTAACACTATTTCAGGACCAGGAACTCATGTGAAGGACAAGCTGAGAAACAAGCCCACGTCATAAATGGCCACACACATTCCCACCGGAACCTTCAAGAGCCCTGCTGAGAAAGCTGGCCGTAAGTGGTCACACCTGGGAGTTTGCCTTCCAGATTTATATACACTGTTCCCAAATCCCTCGAAAGTCAGAATAAAAATACCAAGAAGATACTTTGGTGCAGGCTAGGGTCCTCACCATCCTGGCTGACAGCTGATGGGCCAACCTTTATCTTTCTGCACCATTTTCCCAGGGACCATGTGGCTTGCTCTTCTAAACTATGCACAGAGCCTTGTCTTCTGGCACCCATTCAGCAGCTCCAGACAATTTCTCCTACCTTTCAGTCACCATTGCACACTACACTACATTCGGTGTCTGCTATGGAGAGGGCCAGATTGCCCCAGAGCCCTGTGTGGTGTATCTAAGTCCTGCCTCTCATATATTGCAATAGTAGCCCTGTGTGTCTCAGTGGTCTAAGAAGCTCCAGGAGACACATAAAACAACCCATCCTATCTAGGCAAGGCAGGACGATATCAATGTATGCACGAGACATCACCAATGGCAATACTCTGGAGGGAAAATGAGTAAATAGCTCTGCCTTTGGATATGACCCCTGCCTCACCATGGTCTGCTTCAGTCTTGGTATAACTCATGACCCTGAGATGCACACATAACGGAGTATACAGTCTCTCCCTAGGGGTGCCACAAGTATGGAGACTCTCTTTAGCCAAGCAAATGTTGAGGTCAAGAGGCCCACAACCAAGCCCTCTCCTGCTATGGAGCAATTCCTGAGAATGGCTGAGTACACAGGTGGCAGTCAGGCAGAGTGCAGACAAACAGAACATCACAAAAAGATCACTTGACCCACAGATAAGGCAGAAGAGGCTTAGAGAAATGGCTCATTGTGTAAGAATGGTTGCGACACAGGCATGAGGACCTGAGTCTGAATCCCCAGTGCCCAGGTAAAAAGTGAGCATAGCCGTGCTGTACCTACAGCCCCAGCACTACTGGGGAGAAATGGATGGAGATGGGTGGACTACTGGGACTTGCAGGCTGCCAGCCTAGCTTCAGGTTCATTAAGGTGGAGAGTGATAGATCAGGACACTTAATATTCTCTGTGTGCACATGGACATACACATTTGTACACGCAAGTGCACACACCACACACATATACAGTATTGCACATACAAGAAGTAGCGCCAGAGAACATTCTGGTATAAACTCTAGAAGTAGGCTTAACCCTGTGCTTGCTATGTCTCAGTGAAGGCAAACATGAGATCCCAGAGATAGAACACAGTGACAAAGGTGGTAGTATCAGACTTAGCACCCATTTGGGGAGGGTAATAACCCCAGGGAAACGTTCAAGGAAGAACATGACAGGGGCTGGGTGTATGGTGAGGAGAGCTCTGTCTGCACAGACAGTTCTTAGAGAGAAAGGCCAATGAGAGGAAGCAGGAGACAAGGCAGGAGGTGCTGAGATTCTGCTTAAGTTGCCCATTATGGAGCTTGGAGAATTCAGGGGAAAGTTGATGGGTGGTTGGCTGAAGTCATCGTGATGTAGAAGTCACTTCACTTATTCAGGTTGAGAGACAAGTTTAGGCCTCTGCAAATGTTGGTATAGGGTGACTCTCTGTCACACTGCCCAGGCAAGGTCAGGGTTGATTGAGGCTGACAGGTGAGGATGAGACAGAGGACAGAGTAATCCCAGACATGTTTCTTGGGCTAAGTCACAGTCTCAGCAAAATTCAGAGGAAAATGGTTCCCTTGCTACTTAGGCCACAGAAAATGGGGCTCAAATGAGTGCACTGGGAACTCTCTGGGTTTCAAGGGACTCTGGGACCCACTCTGGAGTGTGTGGGCTGGCACAAATGTTGAGTCAAAGCTGTCACCATTTCAATTCGAAAGGAGATGATGTGTGGGGGACTGTCAGGCATGTATTCAGATATGGAGAACAGATAAGCTCTTACACTTCATGTAGGTGAGAGGTCAAAAGTTATTTGGGAAGTTAAGTCTGGGCTGCAGAAACTCACATAACAGGATAAAGGTTAGACGTTGGAGACGGCTGAGTAGATTGCTGCCTGAAAGGACGTTGCTCAAGGTAGGCTTTTGACTGGACAGGTGCCCAGCAAGGAGGCTGACGAGAGGGGAAGGTGCTAGTGAGCGGGAGGCACCCAGCACAGCCTGGGGACAGGCGAGCCACAGGCTGATAGCATCGGAGAGAAGGGATATGTTAAAACCAAGGCAAAGGAGGGTAGATTTGACTCAGTAGGAATTAAGTACGTTTAGAACTACAACCTTCGTTTTTAGTTTGTTTGGATTTTTATTGGCTACATTTATTCCCGAGAGTTCCGCACCATTTGAAGCTACTGGAAGTGGAGTTGCTTCCTTGATTCCCCTTTTAGATAGTTCATCATGAGTACATAGGCCACCTTGGTTGTAATAGTGACTTTGTAAAGCAAAGTGAGTAGGGGAATGTGCAAAGTTCCATCACTGTGGAGAGGTGAATGCTGTGGATATAGTCGCTATTGAGCTGAAAGCCCCATGTTTGGGCACTGAGATTCTTAGTCTCAGAGCAAACCAGCATGAAGGCTGTACTGGATGATAGATTGTTAACAGCTGCTGAGACCAGGCCCACACAGCCCCAAACTGCAAATCAAAATCCACATGTTTAATAAACAGATGAATCAGAACATGGAGATTGCCTCTGTGGGGTGTTGCACTGGCAGGATGCAGCAGGCATGAGCCTCTCCCCTGGGTCAAAACACAGACCATCTATTACACGGCTATCACCCCTGGCTCAGTGCACAGCACATGCCCAGTGGGGTCCAGTGGTGACAAGTCCAAGCCCAATAGCATGAATCTGGTGTGTGTCCCTCCATGGAGGCTGGGCTTTAGAGACACGCTATGGTGGTTCCCGTGCCGTGTTAAAGGCAGCACTAGCATACAGTGGGGTTTATAAAGCACTTGTTCTTTGAAGGGAATCGTGTCATCTTAAAACCCAGGATGAAGATGGCTCAGGGGAGACAGGAGTTCCTGAATGACAGTGCTAAGGGAAGCCATGCCCTGAATATGAAAGGGCCTATTGACCAAAGTTCAGCTGGATCAACAGCTTCAGCTGAGTCTGAGCTCTTTGCCAGCTGAGAGCCATAACTTTGTAAGCTGTGCCTTGGTGATGTAAGCTGCCTCAGATGCTCTAACGGAGGCTGGTTTGGGCCTGTACAAATGCACACCCACCACCATGGATAGCCAGAGTTCCCATTTAAGAATCTCTATGACTTCCATAGTGCCTCTGCCCTCTCTACCACCCTCCCAACCCAATCCTATGCAGCCTCCCCTTTGAACCCTATACCTTTACCTTTAACTCCTGTCATTCTCAGAACTACCATATCTGACTCTGCTCGGAGGGAAACCGTCTCTTCCCTCCAAGCCAACACTTCACCTGCCCGGGCAGTATCTCCATTCCTTAGAAACTTCAAAGCACATTGAGGTGGAAGGGCTTCAGCAAAGGTCACTGGGAATTGAGAGTCAAGAAAACCAGTGCAAGGAGTTGGGAAAAATCCCAGGCATCATCAGTGAAAAGCCACAGAGAATAACTGGGGAGACCCCAGTTTGCAGAGCTGAAGAGCTAAAGGACTAACTGGAGCGATGCTGAGCACACAAAGCAAGACCAAAACCATATCAGAAGCCAAGGTGACACTGAGGACAGTGAGGACAGGAAGACTCAAGGTACAAGCACATGGACAGAAGCTGTCAGAATGGGAGAAAAGTCCAGCTACAGGCTACGGCTTTCCAGGATGTCAAAGTCTGGGAGGTTCTTGTTCAGGGAGGTGGACAGATGTGATGTGAGAGACTCAAGGATTTAGAAACGCACTACCAGGGCCAGACAATGGCCAACGATTCAAGAGTAACTGAGTTTCGGTGAGCCCTACAAAACCAGACTCTCAGGTAGAACAAGCAGCAAGTTAGACAAAACTGAAAAGGGAATGAATGACCTTGAAGATAGATCTGAAGATGTTATCCAGGATATAGAACAAGAAACAGAGAAAGGAAAAATATAAAATGAGATTAAGAAATTTGAAGAGACACCTGCAGCAGGGATGAGTATGTCTGTCCTATCTCCATCAGAAAAATGGAAACATAGAAAACATTTCTCCTCTCTCTCTCTTAATTAATCTCTCTCTCTCTCTCTCTCTCTCTCTCTGAAACAGGATCTTGCCTTGTTGGTCATGCTGGCATCAAATTCTAGAGCTCAAGTGATTCTAAGCTTTCTGATTAGCTTCACAACACTGTACTAGGTCAGAAACACAGATTTTTTTTTTTTTTAAAGATTTATTTGATTTATTTTATGTACACTGTCATTGTCTTCAGACACACCAGAAGAGGGCATCAGACCCCATCACAGATGGTTGGGAGCCGCCATGTGGTTGCTGGGAAGTGAACTCAAGACCTCTGGAAGAGCAGTTGGTGCTCTTAACCGCTGAGCCATCTCTCCAGTCCCAGGAACACAGATTTTTAAGACAACGGATGGCAGACATTGCAAAATGGTAGTCTGAGACCAGGGTAGCCAACCAGATGACCACAGATCTTAGCTTTTTCCCAGACCCATTTTCTGGATCTACATAGGTAGAGAAGTACCACAGGTCAGTTGAGCCAAGTAGAGTTCAGAGAGGCCAGGGCTGCATAGCAGAAACATGAGAACTCTGCAGACAAAGAACTACAGAGACCCGCACAGCATCTCCAGGCCTCTACTAACACTACACTGCACATCTATGTAACTGAGAGACCAGGAGAAGATCGACTGCAAGGAGCTTTGTCTGGACTCCACGGCACATGAGCCTGAGCTGTTTTGTGTATGCCTTATCACATGATTTCACTTCAGCCTTGGTTCTGAGCACACACATTCACACTCAGACTTTGTGAATGTTGTCATGCGACTTAAAGGCCAATAAACACTGCCCAGTGTTTAGATCTGGGACTTGTGTGTCAAGAGTCAGAGGGTTTTGGTTTTTTAATCATGCATACAAAGTTTTCTACTCTTCCATAAGCATATGAATTAATTACAGAAAACTAGTATTTTTGATATTTCTGTGCCCTCATTTCTTAGCATTTAGGTGTCAAAGTGGTCTGTTTCTGGATTGTATTATGCTAGATGTTTGATCCTAAGTATTGTTTGTGTTGTTGGCTTTAACTTCTTTTAAAAATCATTAAATACATTTGTCTTGAAATCAGAACAGTTTATGAAGTCATCCTAAACATCTTTCTGTTATTTTGTGTTATATATTTATGTGACCCAGAACTCTTAGTATTAACAATAATAAAATCAAAATATTGATAAACTGAAAAATATTGAAGATATTCTAAAGCCTTCAATTTTAAATATTCACACAAGATTGGTTTTTTCTTTTCTTTTCTCCTTTTTTTAAAAAAAGGATTTCACTGTGTAGTTCTGCGTGGCCTGGAACTCATAAAGAGCTGCCTCTGCCTCTGCCTCTGCCCCTGCCCCTGCCCCTGCCCCTGCCCCTGCCCCTGCCCCTGCCCCTGCCCCTGTCCCTGCCCCTGGACATTAAAGATGTACTCCACCATACCTGGCTGAAATTTAATTCTTTATGCAAAGTTAAACAAGCACACCATCTCGTTAATATAGAAGTTTGCTTTGTCTTTAATAAATAGTAAACTTTTATGTATATCAAAGAATTGTGAAATAATTTTCTTTATGACCTTTTTTATTGGTTATTTTATTTATTTACATTACAAATGTTATCCCCCTTCCTGGTTTCTCCTCTGCAAAGCCTCTATCCCATCCCCCCTGATTCTGTGAGGGTGCTCCTGCCACCCATCCACTCCTGCCTCACCACCCTAGCATTCCTCTACCCTGGGGCATGAAGCCTCCACAGGACCAAGGGCCTCCCCTCCCATTGATGCCAGATAAGGCAATCCTCTGCTACATATGTTGTTGGAGCCATGGGTCCCTCCAAGTATACTCTTTGGTGGGTGGTTTAGTCCCTGGGAGCTCTGGGTGGTTGACATTGTTGTTCTTCCTATGGGGTTGCAAACCCCTTCAGTTCCTTCAGTCCTTCCCTTAACTCCTTCATTGGGGTCCCCATGCTCAGTCTAATGGTTGGCTGTGAGCATCCACATCTGTATTGATCAGGCTCTGACAGAGCCTCTCAGGACAGCTATATCAGGCTCCTGTCAGCAAGCACTTCTTGGTATCCGAAATAGTGTCTGGGTTTGGTGTCTGCAGATGGAATGGATCCCTAGGTGGGGCAGTCTCTGGGTGGCCTTTCCTTCAGGCTCTGCTCCACACTTTGTCCCTGCATTTCCTTTAGACAGGAGGAATTCTGGATTAATATTTTTGAGATGGGTGGGTGGTCCCATCCCTCAACAGGGGGGGCATGCCTAACCTCTGGATATGGTCTCTACAGTCTCTCTTCCCTTTGTTGGATATTTCAGCTAATGTCATCCCCATTGGGTCCTGGGAGCCTCTTGCTTTTCTGGCATCTGGGACTTTCTAGTGGCTACCCCCAGTTCTCCATTCCCCACTGCTACACACCTCTGTTCAATTTCCTGACCCTCTGTACATCTACCCTGTCTCCTCTCACACCTGATCCTGTCCCCCCTTTCCCCCTCCTCTCTGCCTCCCAGGTCCCTCCCTCCCTCTACCTCCCCTGATTATTTGCTTGCCCTTCTAAGTAGGACTGAAGCATCCACACTTTGGTCTTCCTTCTTCTTGAGCTTCATATGGTCTGAGTTGTATCTTGGGTATTTCGAGCTTTTTGCCTAATATCCACTTATCAGTGAATACATACCTTATGTGTTCTTTTGTGACTGGGTTACCTCACTCAGGATGATATTTTCTAGTTCCATCCATTTGCCTGAGAATTACATGAAATCATTGTTTTAAATAGCTGAGTAGTACTCCATTTGTGCCCTTCCCCCAGCCTTGAGTAGGACAAACAACCTGGCTGGAGCCAGTCTGGCCTCTCTGCATTTGAATTTCCTACAGGAGCCTTGAGGACTTGACCTCCCGCTGAGCTTGCTGAAACAAAGGATTGGGTCTCTGAGCTTTCCCTTTATAAGCAATACAGACTAATAAACTTCAAGCCCTGATCAGAAACGTTGTCTTGGCCTCATTCTTCTCTCCCACCCGTCCCTTTTTCATTTCCAGCCTCGCTTTCAGGTAGACCCGGTTCATCCTCAGCCGCTGGACGGCTACACCACTGTGTAAATGTTCCACATTTTCTGTATCCATTCCTCTGTTGAGGGACATCTGGGTTGTTTCCAGCTTCTGACTATTATAAATAAGGCTGCTATGAACATAGTGGAGCATGTGTCCTTATTATAGGTTGGAGCATCTTTTGGGTATATGCCCAAGAGTGACCTTTTATCAGTAAAGGTTTTATTTGTATGCTTATTTTATACACTTAAATATGCCATCACAGAAAAATGTCTGGTATAAAGAATCTTGCACTCAGTTCTGTAGAACCTTCTAGCATTACATTTAACTTTCACTCTCTCCTATGTGCACAATCCCATTTAGAGGTCAGCTTCAGGGAAGCAGATGTTGTTTGGGACATCTCCCCTGACACATCATAGATGCTCATAAATGCTTGAGTGTGTAGAGAATCAGGACTTGCCCCATAGGAATGCAATAAGTCAGGAGACTTCTTGTATGTTGTGTGTTGGTACAGGATAGAGAAACAGACTAGCAGAACAGAAAAGAGCCCAGAAAATGTCCTGTATGCAGAGGTAATTTGGTACACAGACGAACTGAGGTACAGATCCGTAAGAGACACCAGGATTTGATTATGCACATAAAGAAAGTGAATCTGGACCCAATCTCAACAAACTTGAGAAGACAAGATTAATTCCAGATGAATGAGCACTTGCCTGCAGAAGGCAAACCTTTAGTGTGAGACTCATAGGAGAGTGTTACTGCATACCCAAGGCTGGTAAAGATTTGTTAACATACAAAAGAGAAGCATCATGAAAGAAAAAGCTAACAAGCTCCCTACTGGAAATTAAACATGAAAGACAAAGATAGAGAGAAGGCAAGTTATGAGCTGGGAAGCTATCAGCTCACAGAGCTGGCAAAGCACCTGGTGGAGTAAGTACACAGAATGAAGGAGGGAGAACAAGGATGTCTATCTTAATGAGGTGATAAATCTCCTGAGTACTCAGAAAACTCAAGGAAGATGTCAATGTAAAGTACTTAGTGGCACCAGATTCAGGACACATGACCAACGCAGAGCAGTGAGGCAGAAAGGGGGCACTTAGTGTATGACCCTTTAAGCTGGGGGTATATTATCTTTCTGCACATGTGACAGTTTTCTAAGAATATATCCCATCCTTCTGACCAAAGAAGAGTTGAAAAATATGATTGAAATCTGTCTTCCTTTTGCTTTGCTGTCTTACAGAACTAAGGTTATATGTTGCTGATAATCTTTGCTCTCAGCATTCTCATTGGCGGCACTTGCTGCAGTATAAACAATTAGGCGTTGTAAACCTGTGATTCCAGAAAGGAGTCTGGGGACAGAACAATTCGAGATGCATGGACAGGACCAGTGAGAAAGCTAGGAATCCCAACATTGATTGAAATCTCGGGGATTCCTAATAATATACAACATTATCATTAAAAAAAATGTATTAGTTCTCAGGGATGTTAGTTTTCATATTTAATAAGAGGATCTGGCTTATCTGAATCTGAGGCAAATTGTGATCAGGAAGATGACCTGGAAGACAACCTGATTTTCTCCAGTTCTCTTTGAGGATCATGTCATCATCCAGGATCTGACAGGTGGTCCCAAGAACTGACTGTGGGCACCTGACCAAGTTCAGAGCCTAGTGATTCAAGTGATTAAAGCATGGGATTTCTGACATTCATCCCTGGTAGGGATCACACTTGTTATAAAAAATGATGCTCTGGATGGATATGTGCGTCGTTATGATCGGCAGAAATGGTCGGCGGGGATCGCGTGGCTCCAGAAACCACACCAGGCCAAATAGTTCCACGTGGGGGTTTATTGGAAGGGGGGGGGGGGCAAGGTAGCAGCAAGAAGAGAAAGGGGAAAGAGAGAGGAAAAAGAGAAAGAGCAGAGGGGTCTTCCGTTTACATATAGAGAGAGTGACGTAGCCGCAGGTAAAGGTAGGCGGTGGGCCAAGTGGATTCTGGGAATATGGAGGCTGTTGCCTTGGCAACAGGTAGGCAGGTCGCACTGTTGCCTGGGTGTGACGTCACCGGTTTGGCGGTCCGATGCAACACCTCACTACAAAGTTTCTGTTCAATGCTCTAATAAATCTACTCTTCCAGGACCTGGGTCAGACCTTAGAAACCCTGATATTGTTTCTTGGGGTAGGAAGGTGTTTCTTTTTAAAGAGTTGAAGGATTAACAGAAGAAAACATCAACAAGACCTGAAGACTACTGAGGATGTGAACTGGGACTCCACTTTGCAAACAAAAGGGGTAGTAGGATTTTTAGCAGTGTCCCAGGATGCCCAACCTGAGGGGTTGATAACCAGGGAACTCTGAGAAGAGTCAGGAAAAAGTAGAGGCTTTTGTTGAGATTCTCTGAAAACCAACCTTGGATTAGGCACAAAGATCCTAGCCGACTGCCCCATGCCTAGGGACTAGATGTTGTCAGTGTACAGGAACTTTATAATTGGGGTCTTTCCCAACTCTGCCCCCTTTTTGCCCAGGAAACAGCTTGAGTCATAACTGCTGAGCATGGCTGGGACCTTGCAGTAACATGCAGAGTATCTCAGGAGACATGGAATGAGGACTCTTCTTAAGGGACGGGGTCCATGATAGAGGTGGGGATTCAAGGTTAGCTCTGTTTCACCTCCCATGAACTCTGCCTTAACCTTGACTCCTCGATTGTGTGGAGAGAGAGCGGTTCTGAGTTCCCTTGACTGACCCTGACCATTTGAAGATAAGGTCACTGATTCCTTGTGTCTGCAGGATCTCCTCGTTGCCTCCATGGGCAGCAGCTCTCACGGCCTTATCCCCTCAGCAGTAGGGACCACATTCTGTGCCAGCTGCTCTCATGCAGGCTTTTTGAGTGAGATCGTTAATAATACTTTTTCAAAATGGCCAGCAGGATACAGATAGAAATCTCTGCATGGATTCAAGGAAACAGCAAACCCTGGTTACATTGAAAACAGGGGCCTGAAGACAAAGATGGGGCTGAGACATCCAGTGATCTCAGATGGCATGCTGGAAAGGTGATTAAGTCAGAAGACCGAACAGCTGGGAAGGTTCTCGGATTTGGTCTTATAAAGACATAATGGTTAAACCTTTTCAGTGAAAGGTGTTGGTGCTGAGGTCGGTCCAGGGCATAGAGGTTATGCGTAGCCCTCAGGCAGGTGGGGCAGCCAAAAGTAGCTTCATTAGGCACCTTCTCCCTTGGACAGGATGTCAGCTGTTCTTTGTGATGTCAGTCTCTGATGATACCCTAGTCTGACCATATGACTATAAGACTATATGACATATAGTCTGATCATATGACTATAATCATATCCTTTCTACTCTCCCTAGACCCTGTGGCCTCTGAATGACAGGATCCAAAGCATGTGGTCTCCATAGTTCCTAGCACAAACAGAGAGGGTGCTGACAGCCTAGAGCTGTCCACAGGGGAATCCCACAGGGCCGCTTTGCAGAAACTCTTTTCAACCGGCCAGGACCCAGCCTTTCTGGTACCAAGAAAGACCTATTGTCCCTGGGGTTATTCAGTCTCTGTCCCTACCACCAACTTATTCTGTCTACTGTTATTTACTCAGAAACGCTTCACACAGCTGTTCACATAGAGACCCCAGAGTCCCTGGCGTGTGGACAAGTTTGAATCTTTTCTGATCTCTGCCCACTTCCTAACAATTTGAGGAATGCTGGAGGTCTCCCACCAGAATGTAAACAATACATTATCCCAGCCTCAGGCAAGGTCAATGGCCCTCACATGGAACTACAGCTACTCCTGTGTCTTGGATCTCATAATAGTACACAGTCAGCTTTTATACACAGAAAGCTTGGGTCTTTAATTTCAATATCTAGAAAGACTACCACTTCTAGACTTTTCCTGTGGCGTTCGTCTCCTCTTCCCCTTGAGTCTGGGTGAGTCTTGCTAACAATCTAGGTGTTTGACTTGAGTCTGGGTGAGTCTTGCTAACAATCTAGGTGTTTGACTTGGTTGTATGGAAGTCAATGACCTATGGTGACTTCCTGAACCCAAGGGGTCTCGATACTTACCTGTCCTGAAGAGAACTGTATGGACGCCAAGGGATGAATATTCTGTAGAGCATCATAGAAAGGCTACAGGGGAAGGTTTTTAAGAAGACATTCTTAGGGAAGAAAGCAAGGTAGTCTGGAGACTCAATTCCATCATAAGAATAAAAGTTTTGGTAGACATATCCATGTGAGGGGCACAAGATCCACTGAGAGGATGGTGAGAGGAGACAGATCCATTCTCTGTATTGTTGTAAGTATTTACAGAAAAAATTAACTTCCTAAAGAAGAAAATTTATGGGTATCTTCACTTTTTACATTAAAGGACTACTCTGTTTCAGAGTAACTCCATTGCTGGTCAGAAGCTCAGCTGCCTCAGCCTTGTCCAAAGACATAACCATGATCTAAGGAGGGAACCTCTAACCACAGACTTGGAGTTTGATAGGAGATAGAAAAATAGATTCTGGAGAAAAACTTAAGGAGAAATGAAGTTTAATCCAAACCCTCACAAACGCAAGATCCATTATTGTCTGCTGAGGGTTGATCTATACCAAGGGGATCCCAGCTACTCTGTGATAAGAAAGTGACTGGCCACTGGAGTCTAGGTGCTACCCTACTCACTCCCAGATCCAAAAATAGTCAGATTAGGAGCCTGAGACAACTCTGGAGCCTCTGCCTGAATTTCCGAATCTCAGGAGTTCAGCCACCTTCAAGACAAGAGAGGCCTTGAAAGAGGAGAAGTGAGCAGCTAATAGGAACAAATGGCTAAAGGAGGGTATAACTGGAAACAACCCCTTGAAGCTTGGCTGACCCTCACAGGTCCACGAGGAAGTTTAACTCAACAGCAGAGAATAGGAGAAGACCTACAACTGTCCTGAGGCCTAAGAGGGCACTTAGGAAACCAGAATTTCCTATAGACCCCATCCTGGAATACAGCAAGAAGCTCCCTCGTAGCACGGGCTTCAAGAACAGGCCTAGACAGACCTGGAAAGGTGGGAAAGCCTGGAGGTTACCTTAGCTTTGCTAGTCTCTAATTGAGTCTCTAGAGGGATTTTCACAAAGCCAGTAGGACTCCCTCACATCCACATAGACTCTCAAAACTTGGGTCACGTGAAAAGCCCAGCATCTAGACCATCTAACATGTTGGATAAGGCAAACATCTCAGATTTTTATGTCCAAACATTTCTACTCCTGCAAAAGCAAACAGATGAGTTCTACAAACAAGACTTCCAACAGGCCATTAGCTTCTCCCACATCTAGGGTCCTTGTTAAAAAGAAGCCAAACCCACAGCCACATGATTCCAACCACTCAACATGCACAGGTGGATCTATTTCATACCAGGGTATATACACAAGATTATGAATGGTTCAAATCATACTTTTCCTTGTGACCCTTTAACGGACAGAGAAAATGGAAAACATTAGGATCAGTCTGAGTAGTCCTCATTGGAAAATCACTGTTTTCAGGCTTGGCTTGGACTTCCACTAAGCCATCCCATATTTAATCTCTGACCCAATAGAGGTTAAGAGGATTGTAAACTACAGTAGACTTCATGTCAATAAATACTCTTCATGCCAGTAAACTACATAGCTTAAATGAAATAAACAAGTTCCTAGAAAAATACAAATAACCAAAACTGACTCGAGAGTAAATATAAGCAGAGTACACTTATAAGTGAAGTAAGCAATAAGTTAAATTATCCTATAAGAAAAAGCTAGGTGGCTTACATTCCAGCAAACATCGAAAGACTCTTTCAGAAACTAGTCAAGAAAATCGAGGAACTCACTAACAGAATCTCTCATAAATATAATTATATCAACAAACAGTGTCAGTAGGACGCCTCAGCAGGTAAAGGCTTATTGCCACACCAACAGCACAAGCTCTATCTGCAGGAGCTACATGATAGAAGAGAAGACTCAATTCCTAAAGTTGTCCTCTGATCTCCACATCTGCACCGTGGCACACACATGCCTATATATATTTGTGTACACACACACACCAATAAATAAATAAAAATGTAATAAAAACCAACAAATTGAACCCAAGGACATGTAAAAATAGCTCAAGGAGGACTTATATCCCAGCATCCAAATGTTGGTTTAACATTCAATACTTAATTAATGGGGAACTGTCACTTATAACGTAAGAAAGAAAGAAAGAAAGAGAGAGAAAGAGAGAGAGGAAAAGAAAACCAAAGGGGGGGGGGACCTAAAGTATACACAATCACCTAAATAGACTCGGGGATTTAAAAAACATTAAGCACTTGTAATAGCTGGTTGTGTGTGTCAATTTGGCACAAGCTGGAGTTAGCACAGAGAAAGGAGTTTCAGTTGAGGAAATGCCTCCATGAGATCCAGCAGTAAGGCATTTTCTCAATTAGTGATCAAGGGGGGAGGGCCCACCGTGGGTGGTGCCACCCCTGGGCTGGTAGTCTTGGGTTCTACAAGAAAGTAGGTTGAGCAAGCCAGGGGAAGCAAGCCAGTAAGCAGCATCCCTCCATGGCCTCTGCATCAGCTCCTGCTTCCTGACCTGCTTGAGTTCCAGTCCTGACTTCCTCTGGTGATGAACAGCAGCGTGGAAGTGTAAGCTCAATAAACCCTTTCCTCCCCAACTTGCTTCTTGGTCATGATGTTTGTGCAGGAATAGAAACCCTGACTAAGACAGTACTCTTTCATAATAAAACATCTCTATAAAATAAAAATGGAAAGACAATTTTTGTCAGTTTGAAAAGGATGTCTATATAAAGCCAAGATCTCACAAACACTTAAAGATTGAAGATTGATGGAAAGTTTTCCTTCTAAACTTAGAGCCAAAGCAATACCCACTCACACTTTTATTGATCTCTGTACTAGAGATTCTAGCCAATACAATACAACAAAACATGTAAAGCCATATTTGTTGGAAAAGAACTAAAACTATATTTTCAGATTATCTTCACATACAAAATTCTAATAAATCTACCAAAAATACTCCTGAAATGAATTATCTAGCACAGCAAGAAAGATCACAAGACTTATATTTTGGAATCATATATATTTTCATATAAGTGTGGACAATAAAAATTAAGAAAACCACAGACATCTTTAGAAGAAAAATCTTTGTTACCTTGTGTTAGGTAAATGTTTTATGATATAATGTCAAAATCAACACTTTAAAAACAACAAATTGACAAACTGGACTTCATCAAAAGTAAAAACTCTCACACTTTAAAGTCACCAGTGGGGAAGGATGAAAAGATAACATAAAGACTGGAATATACATGAGTTTGTACTTGGAATAAATAAAGAAGTTTTAAAACTTGACTGGAATTCAAATTAGCTGTTTCGTAAATGGGTTAAAGGTCTGACTAGATCTGTAGACAGGCCAGAGAAAGATGCTCAGCATCCAACAGTGACAGAGCTGTCAGTTACAAAACATAATGAGGTTCCATGTCATACTCACTAAAATGACCACAATAAAAATGACACACTGACAAGTGTTGGCAAAGACAGAGAGAAATTTAAAACCTCATACATTGCCAATGGAAGCACAGATTGGAACAACCGTGTGGAGCAAAGGGTTAGTAGTTTCTTGTAAAGGTAAACCCAGGGGACTGGAGAGATGACTCAGTGATTAAGAGCACTTACTGCTCTTGAAAAAAGACCCAGCTCACAGCCATCCATAGCTCCAGTCCCAATGGCCTCTTCTAGCCTTCAAGGACACCAGACACACACGGGTGTACATAGCCGCATGCAGAAAACATGCTGTCTTACTTGTGTATCCTTAACTTCATGTCCTTGTTACTTCCAGAGGTATACTACCCATGTGATAGTTGGTCCGTGAAACTTCAGATAGGCTTGAAAACCCTGGCTGGCTAGCATCTTGTCACTGTCCCCATTCACATGTCCTCCCCCAGGACCCAGTCATGTTCCATGCAAGTTTCTCCAGTGTGAGTGGCACCTCAAAGCTACTCTCCTCCAGCCCTGAGGAACATGTTCTTTGCAAGCTTGCCTAGAAGCTAAACAGGCAGAGCAAGAGCCCTCTGCACCATTTCCACCCTCACCCGGCTCTGCGGAGAACTGGCTCTCAGTCCCCCATTCACTCTGTAGCAGAGCTTAGCTCTCCGTTTAAAAGTGAACATGCTGAGAATCTAGCTAGAACAGAGGCTGAATGTCATGAGACCATGGCAGTCCGTGGCCTCCGCTTAACTTACCTGCTGTGCAGCAGAAGACAGCTTGTTCCTCTATGGTTCTAAGTACCCAGAGTTTCTGTGTATAGTATGGAGCTCATAGGTGCTATAGGCAGACTCACTGGGTGTGGGGCATGGCATGGACTACCTTCCTAGTCTCCAAGCTGAAGAAAGGCTGATGTTCACAAAAGCTGGTACCCACATTAGTCCAGAACCAGCCATGACTTCCTTCTGCTACCTTGTGCATCTGAGGTCCATATTGCCATGGCATCTACTCAAGAATTACCAGGCCACACTGTAAAAATGCAGGCATGACTCATATGACCTTCATAGCAACTCACACACTGTTTGCTGACAGTCAAAGTCAGAAACCAGTCGTCTGCTGATATTTCCAGGCCCCCTCTGAGGAGAGAAGAAACTGAAATTCAAAACACATCAGGGTGTGGACACTCCTGCCTCCTCAGCTTGAATCACCCAGCCCTGCATCCATCCCCCACAGAGCTGTGAGGTTCAAAGAGCCATAGAGCCACCCAGGGCCAGGAGTGGCTACCTCCAGAACCTTGGGTATCAAATATTCTGAAGCTGCTCTGCCACAAAGTAGAACTACAGCCAACAAGAGCAACAGGAATATCCTAGAGACCATCCTTGGCTTTCCAGGGCACCAGTTCATCACTTATGATGCAAAGCAAGTAAGGGCACGTAGAGAGGTCACATGATCCTGAGTGTCACATGGGAGGCTTAGATGTAGAATTAAACTTTTTAAAAAAAATTTAAAACAGGAAAAATTCTGGGTCAGAGTTTTGACTGTGGGATGGCAACCTCATCCCTCACTTGATGCCCTGTCTTTCTGCTGGAGGTGGGCTCTACAAGTTCCCTCTCCCCACTGTTGGGCCTCTCATCTAAGGTCCCTCCCTTTGAGTCCTGAGCATCTCTCACCTCCCAAGTCTCTGGTGCATTCTGGAGGGCCCCCCCCCCCACCTCCTACCTCCCAAGGTTGCCTGTTTCCATTCTTTCTGCTCCCCCTCCCCCAATACCAGATCACGTTCCCTTTTCTCTCCCATCCCATCCCCCATCCACTTTCCCTTCCAGGTCCCTTCCTCCCTCCCCCTTTGTGGTTGCTTTCTTCTCCCTCCCAAGTGGGACTGAGGCATCCTCACTTGAGCCCTTCAGCTTGTTGGCCTTTTTGAGTTCTGTGGACTGTATCCTGGGTATTCTGTACTTTGGGGGGGGGGGGGGTTAATATCCACTTATTAGTGAGTACACACCATGCATGTCCTTTGGGGTCTGAGTTATCTCACTCAGGATGATATTTTCTAGTTCCTTCCATTTGCCTGCAAAACTCAAGATGTCTTCATTCTTTAATAGCTGAGTAGTAAATGAACAGACATGGAGAGGAGCCCAAGGAAAAGAAGATCCAGTGAAAGGCCCAAAGAGGGATCTAGCTCAAGGGGAGGCCACAAGGCCTTGAGCAGCTGAAAGAGTCAGATGCAGATATTTGCACCCAACCAATGGACAGAAGCTGCTGACCCCTGTGGTTGAATTAGGGGAAAGCTGGAAGAAGCTGAGGAGGAGGGGGACCCTGTAGGAGGGCCAGCAGTCTCAATTAACCTGGACCCCCAAGATCTCTCAGACACTGGACCACCAACCAGGCAGCATACACCAGCTGATATGAGGCCCCTAACACATATACAGCAGAGGACTGCTGGGTCTGGGTTTAGTCAGAGAAAATGCACCTAACCCTCAAGAGACTGGAGGCCCCAGGGAGTTTAGAGGTCTGGTGAGGTGAGGGGTGGGGGGTGGGGACATCCTTGTGAAGACAGGGGTTGGGGAGGAGGTATGGGATGTGGAACAGTCAGAGGGTGGACCAGGTTGGGAATAAAATCTAGAGTTTAAAATAATTAACTAATTAAAAATTAAAAACAGAAAAAAATAAACCTTTCTAAACACATATAGCATGCATCGAAGCAGTTACAGATGAGGGGGTTAAATGAAAAGGAAAAACAAAGGTAGAGAGAAATGGCCAGGAAGGGACAACCGCAGAGACATCAAGAGCAGAGGTGCATTTCCACGGGTGCCACCAGTGCTTCCAGGAGTGCTGCAGAAGTCTTGTCCTGACAGAGCCTTTCCTTCTCTGAGGCACTGCATTTGTAGGTTGTTGGTTCTTAACAGACACTCGGTGCTGGGACTATCAAGCAGTAGCCAAATTCATACGCAATTATTTTCATCAGGCACCTATCTATGGAGTTTTGAAATTGCATTCTGCTGGTCCATGCTTTGCAGATCTAGCTGACGAGGGTGGAGAGACATCATTCTTAGAACCCCATCATCTTATCCTGGTTTCTATTATTGTAATAAACACCATGCCCAAAAGAAACATGGGGAGGAAATAATTTATTGTGCTTTGCTGGTTACAGACCATCGTAGAAGGAAGTCAGGACAGGAACTCAAGACAGAAGCAGAGGAGGCAAGAACTAAAGCAGAGACCTTGGAAGAACCATGGCTAGCTCTCTATGGTTTTCTCCGATATATATAGAGAGAGGACCCCACCCTACCCAGGGGGTTGGCACCACCCACAGTGTGCTGGGCTCTACCACATAAATTGTTAACTTAGAAAATGCCCCCATAGACTTACCTACAGACCAATCTTCTGGAGGCATGTTCTCAGTTGAGGCTCCTTCTTTCCAGATGACTCAAGTTTGTATCAAATTGATGAAAGCAAACGAATAAATAACAAAACCACAACACAATTAACCAGCAGACTAACCCAGGAACACGGATCACCACAGAGATCAAGAGCCCCCTGGTGGGAAATTTTTACAAAAGTTCTGCTATTCAACTAAATGGGAGCTAAGGTAGACATACAGTGAAATCCCTTCAGATTAAGGAGCCTAACCAATATCACAGATAAAGAGGAGCAAAAACCAGATTCCAGAAAAGTCTTGATCAATCCAAGTATCCCAAGTGCTCAGTGTATGGAGCAAAAGAGCCAAGTCATAATCAGAGTAGCCCTGGGCTGCAGCAGTTTCTGACCTCAGGGTGGGGGTGGGGGACACTCAAGGGCTAGAAAAGAGGCTAGGCCCAGTGAAGCCAATATAAAACCAGGAAGATCTTTTCCTTTAAAGTCCCCTCTGTAAACTTCTTTTACTATGTGCTCATGTTACTATGTGTGACATTGCTCATGTTACTATGTGTGACATCGCTCACGTTACTATGTGTGACATTGCTCATGTTACTATGTGTGACATCGCTCACGTTACTATGTGTGACATTGCTTATGTTACTATGTGTAACGTTGCTGAGGGTTCTCTGTTACAATTTTTTTCTCTTCTTTTCTGTTGCTTTCAGACCCCAATCCTTTCTTCTGTGCCACCTCATCCCTTCCTTAGTTAACACAATGGCTTACCTACAAATCAAGCAGAGGCATTGTTGAGAATTGATAGTGCATGGAGACAATGGAATGCACATCTACTTCTAGACACTCATTGTTTTTAGATTCACAACAGACAATGTGGCCAACTATGTTCTACATCTGAAGCAGTCTGGACCCTCTCCCCCCTTGACACACTATTGTAGATACAAATGAAGACAAATAGTATTTCTCTCTCTCTCTCTCTCTCTCTCTCTCTCTCTCTCTCTCTCTCTCCCCTCCACTCCCCTCTCTAATTGTTTCTCACTCCTTTTCTGTCAAGGGACATAGTTTTAATTCATGTTTTTAAGCCATTATATTGTTGTACCCCTTACAGGTAGGCTACTTTTACAACATTTACTCACTGACAGTTTTATAACTTATAAAAGAAAGCAGGTTCATAGAAGAATGTTGAGAAAAAAATTACTCTTCAGGAAGGCTTGTATTAGGAGAATTATAGATAGGCTTCTGGTTAGAGGCGGCCATGCTGAGGCCCTGAAGTGGGAGGGTGTTAGAAAAGATAGTCACCAGTATAATGTGGCATGCGCCCTGAAGGAAAGAAGCAATCTCAGTTCCTTTGAGTCCTGAAGGATTTGGAGAGTGATAGCCTTGTCCTATGGATAGCACAATGACATCCAGAAGGAAGAGACAGGCTGTCACTTCAGCAAGACAAAGAGAATGTTGTTGCTCATTCTTCTAGATCTGTGAGGGGGATTAGGTCCTACACCTTGGGGCCTAGACTATGCACTGTAAGTCACAGAGTATTGATAACAATTATAATTCAAGGCCATCTTGTGTCTGGGCAGTAGGATAGTGGAGTTATAGTGGCCAAGGGGAGGAAGAGAGCTCTGAAAGCCACAAGGTCATAACAGGCTATCTGCTCTCTGGAGAGAACTGTAAGGAGTGTGTCCTGATTTCTGGTATCTAACAGATAGGATACATTCATTTTTTTTTTTTTAATTGTTTTCTATGTTGAAGCACATTTTTTCTGAATACAGAATATTAGGTTCACAGACTAAGCTAGAGGGTAACATCAGATGTCTTTCTCAATTTCTACTTTATTTTTGACTTAGAAATTTTCACCAAACCTAGTGTCTTAGTCAGGGTTTCTATTCCTGCACAAACATCATGACCAAGAAGCAAGTTTGGGAGGAAAGGGTTTATTCAGCTTACACTTCCACACTGCTGTTCATCACCAGAGGAAGTCAGGACTGGAACTCAAGCAGGTCAAGGAGCAGGAGCTGATGCAGAGGCCATGGAGGGATGTAACTTACTGGCTTGCTTGCTTCCCCTGGCTTGCTCAGCTGGCTTTCTTGTAGAACCCAAGACTACCAGCCCACAGATGGTACCACCCACAAGGGGCCCTTCCCCTTTGATCACTAATTGAGAAAATGCCTTACACCCGGATCTCATGGAGGCATTTCCTCAACTGAAACTCCTTTCTCTGTGATAACTTCAGCTTGTGTCAAGTTGACACACAAAACCAGCCAGTACACCTAGTGTGCATTAAGTTGGCTAGGCTTGATGGCCGAGGAGCTCCAGAAATCTACTAGTCTTTCCCCTGGCCCTTAGCAATGGGGTTTCAGACACACTGTGCTAGCTTTTATATGGTACCGGGATCTAAACCCAAGTACCCATGCTTATGTGGAAGGCGCTTTACCAATCGTGCCATCCCCTTAGCCCGGCAGGAGTTTTTCTTTCTTTCCTTAGAAAAGTCATCCCTCTCTTCTCTGCTGCCTTTCTGAGAAGCTAGAGATCATCTTACTGCTGCTTCTCTGTGTATAATGTGTCACTCCCCCTGCTTCCTTTAAAGAGTTTCCCTTAATATTTTCTGTTCTGTAGTTTCACTGTGGTGTGCTTAAGTGTGACTTGTCCATATTTGTCCTAATCAGCAATCCTATTCAAATTCTGTAGACTTCGTGAATCTCTAAGTTTCTATTTTTACCAGATTTGGCAATCTTAAAGCAGTTTTTCTGCAAATTTTTCTAAGGATCAAATTCAGACTCTCATGCTGGTAGGCCAATGGTTTCCTGGTTCGTTTCTATCTGGCAGCTAGCCAGTTCACTTTAATGTCTCACTCTCTTTGCTGGTAAGTGATAGCAACAGCTCAAACGGAAACTGCCCTTCTATTGAAAGAAGGGAGGTGTTTAAGACTCAGGAAGCTCATAAAACCTACCCGATTCAGGAAGCTCAGAAAATTACAAGACTCTTAAGGCCCTTACCCAAGGTTATATAAGTAGTAAACTATTGCTGGGGACAGGAGTCTATCTTTGGTGGAGCCAAAACCTACCCTGAAAGTCACACAACACAGAAATCCCAAGGCAAGCAGACCAATAGGGTACCCGTATCCACCTAATCTCTGCTTACTTATGTCTACATTTACATGTATAGACACATTATTATAAAGACTCCAGGAAGTCGAGAGTCATCTGGGCTGGACAGCAGTCAGAGGTCAAAGAGGAGCTGAGGCTGCAGCTGCAATCCGCTAGCATTAGCCGACAGGACACCTTCATCTCTGGAAAACTCCTTTTTATCCTTTAGAGTTTCAGTTGCTAGAACAAAGCCCATTCACACCATGGACAGTCATCTGCTCCCCTCAGAGTCAAATTTAATTTTTGAATTAAATTTAAATTTAACTTAATTTAAATTTAAATTTTAACCCCACACAAGACATATTGTCACAAAGCATCTAGAATAGAGTTTGACCAGACAATAAACACTGTAGCCCAGGTAAAATTTGTCACATGTAATTATCCACCACAGATTGACTTTCAGGAATACATCCTGCTGTGATCAAGTCAGTAGTCAGTTGGGGTGCTGGATGGGCTGCCTTGGGAGTTTCTGTCCACAGATATTTGTGGGACTGTGAAAGGTAGCATGGTCCGTGGTTGAGCTAAGGCTAAAAGCCCCAGAGGCCCTGAAGGGACGCGAGCTTTGCCTGTTCCCGAGTACCAGGCTCCTGTCACTAGCTGCAGCCCCACTCCCAATGCCCCAAGCCTCTCCACATGTAGAGGACGTGACCTGTGGTCGTGTAGGCTCAAGACAGATCTCCATTTAATGAGGTACCTAAAGGCCTGGAAGGCTTAGCCAATAAGCTTTCCTTTCCAGACACTCCTCTCTTGCAAAATCTCAGGCCCAGCCTGAAAAATGGGGTATAGTTTTACATATTCACTTTCCGCCATGACAACAAATGTCTTAAAACCATGGGCTGCCTCTTTTCATCAGGATCTGCCATGGGGAGCCATGGAGAAGGCCTTCACCTATAGAGCCACAGTCTAGTCTGCCATAGAAGGCCTCTCTGCGCTCCCAGCCATGACCACCACCAGGATCAAGCCGGCCGCTGCTGTCAGGCCAAAGACTCTCCCCTTGAGACCAGACCGAGCTCCCCTTCCTTCCCCCACCCCCACCCCTCGCCTAGATTCAGTCTATGGGCCCTACTTCATTCTTAGCTCTTCCACGGCTTCCAGTAGCATCTGGATGTCCAAGAGCCTGAGAACCAGATGGCCCTGGCCTTGTTGAAGGCCCAGAGACCCCCAAGCCAGCTCCGGCTGTTCTGCACCTCAGACTTTGCTTTTCCACCCCCAAGCAGTGTCCCGGGGGCTTCACTACAGCCCAACACCCACTTGTAGGGTAAGCACAGTCAACTCCCATGTCCAGCCTCTCCAGTGGCCGTGCCCTGTGGCAGAGCAGACGTGGGACCCCACAAACCTACAGGTATCCCCTTTCTTTCCAAGTCCCTACAAACATTCTGAACTATTTTCTCCGGTTCTTCAAATTAGTAGAATTGTTTGGGTGTTTTGCTTCATAGTTTTGGGGCTGGTCCACAAATAAAAAGCCACAAAAAAGCAAGATGTCCACTCACCACAATGCTTTTACAAGAGTGGACTTCCCTTGACTCCTTCTCTTTCCAACACTATCAAGATTTTGAGTAGTGCTTTGAGCTGAGTTTGGTGTTGTCTAAGAGAAACCTGCTCCTTTCTTTAGAGATGGGAGGTAAAGTTTACACCATTGTGAACGGTTGGGCAGTCAGCCCTGTGCATTTACCTTAGTCTAGTCCCTGTAATACAGATTCACAGAAATGAGAGTGGTAAATCAACATAATGTGTCTCTGCCTCTATTTTAGGTGCTAATAATCAGATTGGCTCCCCAAGAAATGTCCCAGTGTTCGCTCCACTCTCCCACCAGGAGTTGACAAGCATTTTTAGTTTCCTGCAGCCCTATGGAAATTCCATTGCCACTATGACTTCTCCACTGGAGATGTGAAACACTCTCATGGATTTTTTCTATACTTAATTTTTTTTACTGTGAAAAAAATTCTATTGAATTTTTCCTTCTATTGAAAATATGTCCTTTTCTTATACAATATATTCTGATTACAGTGTCTCCTTCCTCTAATCCTCCCGGTTCTTCCCCACCTCTCCTTTCTAGCTCTCATTAGAAAAGAACAGCTTCTAAGAGATAACAACAAAACATGAAAAAATATATGCCCAAATTGGGGTAGATGGATTCCCAACTTTCTGAAGAACGGCCATTTTGATTTCCACAGCGGCTGTACATGTTTGCACTCTTACCAGCGATGGATGAGTATACCCTGTCTGTTGTGTTTTATACAAAGATAAGGAGAGAAGGAATATGTTTAGTGTATGCGCAGTCAGGTGTGGGGTCAGGGGGTGCCTCCGTGAGCCCATGCTGAGTCATCCCTTCCCCCTGAGGGACCAGCCACATGAGGTATAGTATAGAATATTCAGGGCATGGGGAGGGAGTTGAGGGGGTAGTAAAAACAGAGAGAGAGAGAGAGAGAGAGAGAGAGAGAGAGAGAGAGAGAGAGGAGGTCGGCTATGAGCATGTGGAGAGGGGAGAGGAACGGAGAGGGGAAAGGGAAGAGGACAGAGTGAGCAAGAAGGCAAGAGAGCAAGAGAGAGCGGAGGGGCAGCAGCACCTCTTACAGTGAGTCAGGCACACCTGGCCGTTGCCAGGTAACTGTGGGGCAGAGCCTAGATAAAATGTTAACACCAACACTTGTAGTATTGACCTTAGCTATTTTGACAAGGGTAAGATGGAATCTCAAAGTAGTTTTGATTTGCATTTCCCTGATGGCTAAGGAGGTTGGCCATTAGTTTAAAGTGTTTTTCAACCGTTTGTGTTTTCTCTATTGAGAATTCTATTTTTAGATCTGTAATCCATTTTAAAATGGATTATTTGGTGTTTTCATGTCTAGCTTCTTGAGTTCCTTATGTATTTTGGATATCCTCTAGAAGGTGTAAAGTTGGTTAAAAACAAAACAAAACTTCTCCCGTTCTGTAGGCTGCTGCTTTGTCCAAATGATAGTGTCCTTTGACTTACAGAAGCTTTTCAGTTTCATGAAGTCCTACTTATTAATTGTTGATTTTAGTGCCTGTGCTAATGGTATTTTGTTCAGAAAGCCTTCTCCTGTGCCAACAAGTTCAAGGCTATTCCTCATTTCCCTTTCTCTCTGGTTCAGTGCATCTAGTTTATGTTGAAGGCTTTTAACTATCTGGGATTCAGTAGGGTGATAAGCATGGATGTTTGCATTCTTCTACACACAGACATCCAGTTTGACTGGCACCATTTGTTGAAGATGCTGTCTTTTCTCCAGTATATGTTTCTAGCTTCTTTATTTAAAAAAAATCAGCTGTCTATAGTTGTGGGAATTTATATCTGGGTCTTCAGTTTAATTCCATGGGTCAATGTGTCTTTTTTTAAATACCAGTACCATGCAGCTTTTCTTACTACTGCTCAGCAGTACAACCTGAAATAGGACATGGTGATACCTCCAGAAGTTCTTTTAGTGTTCAGGACTGTTTTAGCTGTTCTTTTCAAATTTATACACCCTTGATCTCCTTCAGTTGTCTTATTGCTCTAGCTAAGACTTCAAGTATTTACTGAATAGATGTGGAGAGAGTGGACAACGTTGTCTTGTTTCTGATTGTAGTGGAACTGATCATGCTGGTAGAGCCTTTACCTTATGAGAGAACAGATGACTGGAATGCACTTTGTCCTTAGGTGTGTTTGAAAGAGAAAAATGTGAGGGACTGGGCAGCCAGTGGAGGTCTTCACTGTGTAGCAGCTGGTCTTTGCCCATGGCAGTTCAGTCCCAGTTCTTTTATGCAGGAATACTCACACTGCTTAGAAAATTATTATCTCTGTCTTTACCACCAAGTGAGAGCAGCCCATTTCTATCTTGGGTCTGGGACATTCATAAACAGCACACAGTGAATCTGTGTTAGTGGCTTCCATCAGAGTCCACTGAACAATAAGCAACAGTTCAAGGGTGCGTGTAGTCGATGTGCATACCAGAAATGAGGAAGGAAACCCAGCCTAGACACACCCTCTCCAGTGACATTTGGGAGCCTGCAGCAGACATCGGGGTCCTCTCTGATGCTTAATCTTCATCGCATACATGTCTGGATATACATGTCTGGGTACAGATGGAAACACACCTCTGAATGTGTCTTTGAGGGTGTTTGGAGGTTTGACTAAGAAGACCTATTCTGGGTATTAACTTTGCCACCCCATAAGCCAAAGTCCTGGACTAAACAAAAAGGAACTTGCAAGCTGAGCCCCAGCATTCATGCCTCTGGCCTTTCTTATTGTGGCTGCTGTGTAACCCGTGGCCTCGTGCTCCTGCTACCATTCTTTTCCCACCACGATGCACTGCACTCTGCAGCCCTTCCTTGCTCAAGTTGCTTTTGTCCAGTATTTTGTCACAAAAATGAGAAAATTGCCTCATACACTGCCCAGCACACCTGCTGCTCACCCCTCACCCGATATCCCCTGTCCCTACAGCACTGGCACTGTGTTCGAAGTGAAACAACTTCTTCTGGCTCAGCCCCCGATAGGTCCCCAAATCAGGGGACTTCAGACACCTCCTGGTCTGCTTTGGACTATCCCTGCTTGTTGCCTCTCTAGGAATGCAGGCACCTAAGGATGTATGAGAATATCTTCTGCTATATCCATTGTGAGGTCCTTGCAGCATGAGAAGGGCATCCCTGAGCAATCTCAGCGTGGTACAGAAACAGTTTTTTTCCTCTCTGATAGTAAGGGCAGAAGTAATTTTCTAAACACTGTAAGTATTCTACAAAATGTATGTGGCAGCCAGGAGGAAGACCTGGGTTACACCCTTAAAGACACGTCTCAAGTTCTTCCTTACAGTTTTATTTCAGATTGGACACATTCACTGGTTCAAGGACAAGCAGAGCCCTGTGCCTTCAGGAGTCTCTATATTCTGTCCTCTGGGGTTTTCCTTACCCTGGGGTCTATTGAAAGCTTAGTCCTCTCTCCAGTCACAGCCTGGCTGTCCACTCTCAAAAGCATCATTTGTCCTTGGGCAGAACTGGGAGAAACAAAGCTCTGAAGCATCATCAGCATAGGAGGAGAAAGTGATTTCAGAATAAACTCCATGTGTGTCTATAGAGACAAGACATCAAGGGTCTCCTAATATCCCAGACTAACTTCTTCCATTTGTCAGGATCTGACTCAGGCATTCTTAGGGAATAAGTCACCCAACAAAGCATCATTTACCAGGAAAACTGCTTCTACCCTCCGATTCTCTTTTAATTCCCTGACATTAGAGTCATGCAAATAACAGAGAAGGAAGTGAGTGAGAGACAGTGGCTGCTGACCCCAGAGAGCCAGCTCAACTTGGCCAGTGCAGCTCAGTGACCCTACCCAGCTCAAAACAGACACCCACCCTGTCTTTAGAGCCAATTGTAGCCCATAGATGGAAACTTTCAGGCTCTGAAGGGCCAGCGGTTTTCCCTTTGAAGGAATTTATCATTGATTATTCACACACGTGGTATTTTGAATATGAAGAACATGTAACTCCCTAATGAGATAAAACTGAGCACAAACATGCTGTTTTGTTAAATAGCAGATAACTGCACTGCTTACTTGCACTTGGCTGCACAGCACTGCTAACCTTCATCATCTGTGCACATGGCAATGTGACAGTCTGTAAAGCAGTCTAAGGACACTGCTGTTTTGATAGGGAAGGAACAGAGGTCCCAGATGGGGAATTTCAGACATTAACTTCCACTGATGGGGTGTGCAAGGCCCTCTACATAGCCACACTAGAACTGAAGCAGGAGAGTTGTAGCCACTGATTGGTACCACACAGCCCCTGGGTATGCAGATTAGGTGGCTGACCTATGGATGTTAAGATTTTACCCATTAAATAAAGCAGAACCCTTTAGGGAGAAATGCCTTAGTTAACACACCTTCAAAAAGGCGTTTTCTTTTTCTTCAAAAAGAAAGTTCCCTTTCTCTTTCTTTCTTTCTTTCTTTCTTTCTTTCTTTCTTTCATCCTTCCTTCCCTCCTCCTCCTCTCCTCCTCCTCCTCCTCCTCCTCCTCCTCCTCCTCCTCCTCCTCCTCCTTCTTCTTCTTCTTTTTCTTTTGTTGAGGCCTTTTGGAGAATTGAGCATGCTCAGAGATGTTTCTTTCAACTATTCAACCCCATAACTTCTGCAAGCATGCTAAAAAGCATGTCCCTGGTGAGACACGCCAGGTCTCGGCGACGAGATTGGCTGGGCTGGCGAGATTGCTCATGGTTAAGAGCACTGGCTGCTCTTCCAGAGGACCTAAGTTCAATTCCCAGCAACCACATGGTGGCTCACAACCATCTGTAATGGGATCTGATGCCCTCTTCTGGTGTGTCTGAAGGCAGCTACAGTGTACTCATAAAATAAACAAACAAACAAATTTTTAAAAAGTAAGATTTAAAAAAGTGTAACAGGGAGCCTTTTTAAAATAAATGTGTCATCTTTCCCCCTTGAGCTATGATCTTAAACCAAGCACACCCAGGAATATGTTGACCCTCCACACTGCTTCTCTACCTAAACATGTGTGGGCTCCTTGAATTAAACCCCATACTTCCTTTGTTTAGGGGCCACAGCTTTGAAAATAATTCGGTGCTCTCCTTACCTATTGCAGACAATCTTCTCTAGTCTTTTGTGTCTTAGTCATGATTTTTTTTTTTTTTAAAGCTTCGAACTAGCCAAGATATAAACTTACGGAGCCGAGTTAAAACCAGAAGGATGCAGTGTAAACCTTCAGGTTCATTTTTACCACTTGTAGGACTCAATCCTTTCTGGCTATGCTTCAGCCTCTAATAGAAGACCACGAAGCTTTAGACTAGGAGCTGCTTGCAGGTATGCCTCTTGCTCACTATACCCAGCACACCAAGGACAGGGTTGTTGTGGATAGCCCTGGGGCTGTTTGTATTCTGCTAATTCTGCCCTCCTGGGAGGGGCTTCAGACAAGGGGTGAGTTACATACTCATGTGTCTTCTTGTGAACCAATCCCCTAATGAATAAAGAAGCCAATCACTGGGTGAAGAGGAAGGACTTCCCGGTTGGAAAGGAGAAGAGAGGAGGAGGAGGAGGAGGAGGAGGAGGAGGAGGAGGAGGAGGAGGAGGAGGAGAGAGGGTCCTTTTTGGAATGGGGGCAGCAGATAGGTAAGATGTAGCTACTAGAGTCTCCTGGTATCATGGCAGAATCAAAATGATTCGCCACCAGAGGAATCAGATTTTGATAAGGCTTACAAGATTAGGTTTTAGATGTTGCGCCCAGAGATTGAGTTACCATTGTTTTTGAGCTAAGTTTGTGCTGTGTTTTCCTTCACACAGCAGCTCGTCTGGGTTCCAGAGAGAAAGTTACAGCGGCAAAGTAACTTTCAGAGTAAACAGCACAAAGGTTTGCCTGATGTGCACCACAGAGGCCGTGGGGGTATTGAAGCCTGGGGCTGGCGTGGTAGTGACCCACCAGTGGGAACCTATCAAGCTGGGTGAAGAGGTCGGAGAGCTCTGAGCTCCACGAGATAAAAGCCAGTGGGCCATTGACCACCAGCGTCTGGCTGGCCAACCTGATGGGGCTAAGAGAACCAGGGAATAGCAGGGGAACATTCGCAACACATGGCTTTCTCTCTGAGTCACTCTGTGGACCTGCCATAATCAGCAAAATGGGGGCACACGAACCCTATAGACCTAAGAAGTCTTCTTAATCCCATAGCAGGTTCATCAAGATCCCAGATCAAGAAACACATGACATACCTTTTGATATGTCAGGCTCAAGTGGAAGCATGACACCACAGTCACCTTTTCCTGGAAGTAGAAACAACTGTGTAATGTATTGTGGACCCAAATGAGTATTTCTGATACACAGACTGGCCTAGGAACCAGTCATCTTCCTGCTCCTTCTGTGACTTCACTTCCTGAGCCTGAGGACTCTGAGGAACTTTAAATCCCTACTTTTCAGCATGCAGCCCTCACTCAGTGAGTACTGTAGATGTCACTAGCGAAGGCTCCATGCTCCTCATCAGCAGAGGCAGCCCATTTGCCCCACAAAGCTGAGGATATCTTAGATAGCAGTTCAAGAAAGAGCATTTCCTCACAGGTGACAATAGAAGGGGAACACTTGAGGATAGAGCAGAGAGCACCTCCTTACACAAAGCATGGGTTTTGTGAAGATCCTGTGCCTCAAAGGATGACAGCTTTAAACTTCTGGTTGGAACCACCTAGAAGACATGGAACTGTGAAAATGTGCACAAACCAGGAAGATATTCCATAATAAAACTACAAATACACAAAACTATGATCCAGCCACAGTGTTTCTAAGAATTCAACAAATCAACATTAAATAATGTTCAAAGAAGTATATTTCAAACATTGTTACATAGTAAATATACATCTAGTGTATATTTATGTACAAAACGCAATGGAATGCTAGCACACATGGAAAAGAACTCAGCTGCCTTTGTGCCACAGGAAAAGATCTCCAAGAAGACATCAACTTGAAAAGAAACAAGCACTCTGAAGCATGTAGAGACTTCTTTGTAAAGAGTCTGAACAGAAGGGAGAGAATAACATTGTAGCACGTGACCTGGAAAATTCATCTTAGCCAGGGTACAGAACCAAGGTAAAATGCGGCAGGTTGTGTGACTATATGTTCTTGATGTGAAGAAAAGTATATTTGGTCTCTGGTTGCCCCAAACTCAATCTAACCAGGAGAAAAACATCTAACAGATCACAGTCACACTGAACTCCTGTGAAAACCCAACACACTCGCATGGTCATCGCCAACTCTGAGAATCTGAGTAGACGTCCCAGTGCAGAGTAGCCAAAGAGACTGAGAGACCCAGGAGATCCTGTGTGAAGTCCTTGATAGAAAGGGGTAACAGGATATGTGAGTGAACATGTACTCAATAACGGATCACTGATGGTGCCAAGCTCATGAGACATGTAGCAGCAGGAGAGCTGCCTTTCTGTCTTCCCAAGCTCTTTGTAAATCTAAAACTACCTTTACAGAACTAGTCTATTAATAAAGTGAAAGACAGTTTTTAAAGATTAAAAGCAATATGCAGAAAGGTATGTGCACCTTGCTGCAGTCTTCATAGTGGGTAGAGAGATATCTTCACTGCATTTTAAGTGCTTTAATCTCTAGATAGAAGAAAGAAACCGGGTGGTGCTAGAGGAGGTGGGAGTAAAGTGTACTTTCTTAGATGTTTTGAAGCCAGAAACTTGTAAATGATTCCCCTATTAAATGTTACAGTTAGGAGAGAGATTTTCCCTGGGATTTGTAGGGTAAAGTTCTTGGAACGGGCAAGGGCCACCTACCACTATGTACGGTAAGCCAAGCCATTTTCTCCAGTTGTCTCCTGGCTTGGCCTAGCCCTAGGGAGAGGGTAAATGTTCTCACCCCTATTTACTGTAAACCTCAAAGCTATCAAATGGCAACTTCCCTTTTCTCAGGAACCAGCCTCTGGGCAGGGCCCTTGATTTTCTTGCTCTTTTTGGCTTCCACCAGCAGTAGTCTAAACCCACTGCCTCAAGAACCCTCCTTAGGACCAACCAGCTCTGAGAATCCAGTATCAAGGAGCCCCAAGCAGGAGGCTCTGTGTGAGCCTTGCAAGGGTGGCAGGTGTATGCAAACCAAACTCTCATCTGCAAAACTCATGGCAGACTCTCCCTAGAACCTCGGGACAGCCCAGTAAATACAACAACCAACATGACAACCGCACACTAGACTCATGATATGAAGGCTGGTCCATTGGCACTGGAGCCTGCCCTAATTCTCTTGAACCCAAGGTGTGTCTTTTTTTTTTTTTTTTTTTTTGTCCTTCTGGTTCTTCTTCTCCAGACCAGGGCTGCCAAACCCAGAGGGAATGACTGTAGCCCACCAGATGGCAGATTTTCAGACAATACAGTTTCAAACCACTGTGGTTTCTGAGCAGCTGGTATGCAATGAAGCTGAGCAGAGCTAAGTCCAGTGTACCACCTTTCCATGAGCAGCTCTGAAAACTCTGGAAAGGGCTTTGGGGCCCTGCTCTCCTAGGGAGGGCAGAGTTTCAGGGAGAGAACCTGTATACCCCACTTTCCTCCTGTTGAGCATCTGAAATGCTGGGAAGTTTACAAGAAGCCCCAAGGATCCAAGGCTACTTCTGGACATGCCAGAGCCATTGGCTACACACAGGAAGTTAGCCACACCCATTGTTGTGCAGAGAAGCAGGTGGAGTAGAGGGCTCTGGTAAAGGGCTTTCTGCTGATGGCGCCTTTTAATGCATCCACTTCCCCAAAGTAGGGTGTTGCTGTTGCTTGCATCATTTCTTACATGTTTTCCCCCTTTGAAAAAATTCAAAGTCAGTATGTTTAAATCAGTCCTTAGATGGGATACTGAACTTGTCTGTGAAACCCAGACCAAAGAACGTATATTCTTGAATCCTGATTGAAACTCGTCCCAGATAGATGACTCCCAATCTTCCCATGGACCTGGTGATGGCTCTGAGCAGAAGCAGTCAGAAACTATTTGAATTCAATTTAAAAAAAAAAAAAAAAAAAAAGTCCACTCAGGACTACATATGTAAATGGAAAGTGGTTATTTAGGACATATTTAAATATTCAGAGGGTCATGTCATTTGCATCATCGGTGAAATCTTATGAACACGTTAAGATTACAAATTGTTCCTGTTTATCATTCAGAGAAAGAAGGTTTCAGAATTCCACGAGGAAATAACAAGTGTCTCCAAACTTAAACATTTGAAAAAACAAAATCAAGTGTATTCTTTCCATAGACACAGGCTTCCACAAGCATAAACTAAGTAGTAGTCAGTTTGAAAACATGACTTTGAAAGGTTGGCAACCTCTCATGAAACCAGTGCTCACCTTTTTTTTTTTTTTTTTTTTTTTTTAATAAAAATGTCAAATAGGAAGCTTCTCTCCTGGATACAAGCTAGGATAAACTGTGTCCTCCTACGTGACCCACTGTGGTGCTTTGAAGACGCTTGGCCCAGGGAGTGGCACTATTAGGTAGGTGGCCTTGTTGGAGTGGGTGTGGCCTTGTTTGAGGAAGTGTGTCACTGTGGGTTGGGCTTTGAGACCCTCCTCCTAGCTGCCTGAGGAGTCAGTCTTCTCCTGTTTGCCTTTGGAACAAGATGTAGAACTCTCAGCTCCTCCAGCACCATGCCTGCCTGGACACTGCCATGCTTCCCGCCATAGTAACAGACTGAGCCTCTGAACCTGTAAGCCAGCCCCAGTTAAATGTTGTCCTTTTTGAGTTGCCTTGGTCATGGTGTCTCTACACAGCAATGAAAACCCTAAGACACCCACTAAACCCAAGCTATCTGGAACAGACGTTTATCAGACTTTTCTCCCCACAGTGATCTACTCATGTCCTTGGTGACTACCTAGACCAGAGCAGTGGCATCTGATGGCCTTCAGCTAGTCCACAGATGTAGGTCAGACTCAAGAGCAAGTTTATTGAGCCATCAAGGGCTAGATTAGACATGCCTTCATAATCAGCTTCTTATCTGAGGAGTTGTCTTGGGAAGCAGATGATCCCAGTTGCCCAGTTTGATTTATCCACAGCTATGCAGTGGTCATGTTGGCCAGAGCTGCCAGTTCCCCAGTGTTCTGGAGAGCATAGGGAAGCATGAGTGAGTACGTAGGATGAATGGGTGTATGAGTGACCCAGAGCATACCAAGGCGATCTCTTCAAACTGCCCGACCTGGGAAGCAAGCATGGCATACAGGACACCCTCCACCAGGCCTCAGGACACATGACAAGCATACGTGGGGTCTCCTGATGGCAGCCCTTTATCCTCTGGGGAAAGACTGAACAGAGCCTTCAGGTCATTTTATCCTGTGGAAATCAACTTAGGCTCCACTTGCTGCAGATGTGAGTCTGAGGGCAAGGGTGAAGCTGCAGTGTGTGTACTGCCCCAAGTGCTTCCTGCTGACAAGGCATACTGTTGCCTTAGCAACACGGCTTTACAGCACTAAGCATGTGGTAAAAACATGTGACACACCCACTCATCATGCTGTGTTGCAACTAATTCTTTCAGCAGATCCCAGCCAGTCTCTGGAACTACCAGGCTGAACTGGACTCTCATTCCCTGAGGACCCGAGACTTCTGGAACTGGGTGTGGCATGAAAAACAGCCAAGACAGCATGTGGGCAAAGGCCTCTACCAGCCAAGGGCTTGGGCAGGGGTCTGGCTGCTACATTCAAATGTAAAAACATTTTTTCACTAAAAAAATATTCCAGGGCCTGTATAAAAAGCTAAAGGTAGCTTTGGGGGTGTCCTAGAATGCAGACTTTTCTCTGCTCAGGGAGCTGACATGGACATGAGTCACCATTTCACTCCAAGGTGCCAGGGACAGTAGAACAAAGAGACTCTGGTGTCATGGGAGGTAAGCTTGTCACCCTGGACAGGGCAGGGGGCAAGCCCAGAAAATATAAGCTCTACACCTCCCTCATGGCCTCAGAGACAGGGAACTCTGTGGCAAAAGGGTGACCAGAGTCCACAGGCACTGCCCCATAGGTAGGCAGAGGCCTGAGGCAGTGGTCACATTCTTGGACAAGTTCCAAGTCCCTCCCAGGGAGGGGCTGAGGATTATTCCTCTTTGGACCCCTTACAACAAGATTGGCAATTTCTAACATTTAAGCACCTCCAGCTTTGGTCCAGCTGCCATCTCTTCTTCCCAGCTGTCTGCTGGACTCCATTCTGCTGATGTTCCTGCTCCCAGGTCATACTTCAGACTGTGTAACTCCTGCTCAAGCCTTCAGAAGGACATGGGCTCCCCAGGGCCAGCATTTCTCACCTTCCCCTGGGCCACAAGCTGCTGAGCTGCCTGCTCCTCCTCCTGTGCATGCTGAGATGCCTTCTCAGCAAGGTACACTCCCACCCTCCCCCTTGGACTGTTTGCATAGTGTATCTTAGTGAACATTTTATATGGTTTCTTAATTGTCTCACAAACACACACAGGTGCACCAAAATCAAAGACACAGGACAAAGCTATCATTGAACGTTTTCATTTGAGAAAATATCATTTAACACAAAATAGGAATAACTAGTATGATGAGCCCCAAATCTTCACCACCCTGTTTCAACAGCCATCAGCCTAGCCCCGTTTCCTTTAAGTCTTCCTGCTCTCCTTGTATACCGTGAAGCATACTCCAGTCATCATGTGATTCTGTCTATAAATGCTAATGAAAAGCAAAGATATTTCAAGAGCCTGACCTTAATACCATTGTGACATCCTAGAAATTAATAGCTTTAATCGTTAACATACAATCATCTCCCTCCAGGGTACCTGACTCTCCCCTGTGGCGCTCTGTAGTAAGTTTGAGAACTACATCTGTCTGGTGCAGCGCTGTGGCTGCATGCGCGCACGCACACACACACACACACACACACACACAGAGTAGGGATTGTCCGGGTTATGAGAATGCTGAAAGGCTCGAACATAAATATTAAGAGCATCTTTTATATCAAATAAAATTTTAAAAGTCAGTACCCGAGCATGAGGAAGACTGATGTATGTCACAAGCATATTACAGCTGTGGGCCATTCTCATCATGGCTAAACTGGTCAGCTTCTCTGCCTGGTGATCTGATTCCAGAGAGTGGGTACCAAATTTCTCTTTGCATCCGTTAGCAGTGAACTATGGGGTTCATCTTTCATATCCAGGGTACCCACTGCCCACAGACTTAGTCTTTTCTAGACAAAAACTCAGGTCTTTGTGGGCCTTCTCAGTGCCTCTACTGTTCATCTCCAGTGACATTCTCCTGCCTGTCTCATGTCCCTCTGGGATGAACCCTCGGTCTTTCCTAGAAAGATACTCACTAAATCTGACACCCTAAAATTAACCCCAAGCATGACTGGGATACCCAGATACAGAGCTTACTTGGTCCCTAAGATATAATGAATGGGAGCAGAGATGGGTGGGTAGTGACAACAGTGTACGGAATGCCAGTCAGACAGCCATGCGATACCTTGGTTACCCTCCAGCCCTCCCATCTCTTAAGAGGGATAAGACCCAACTCCATCTCTAGCCTAGTGAATGAGACAGCATCACAGCCAGTGAGAGAATCCCAGGCAGGACCAGGCAGTGGCAACCACAGTGGCCATTGGAGAGTCTGTATTCCTGCTGTTTGCTTCTCTGCTTTTCTCTGGCTTAGTGCCTTTTCTCTCACATCAGTCAGCAGTCTTTTCCATCCAGCCTTTTTGGTATTTGCCCACCAGGGCAGCTGTTGGTGGTAGGAGGCCCCATGCCACATGTTCATTCTTTGCCTGTCTTTAATTTACTTTTGACCCCAAAAGCCTTGAGCCCCTGGCCTCCAGAGGCCTAGCAGCCCCAGCTCCAGGGCAACCTAGACAGTTCCTCAAACTAATGAGGATGCTGGAGAGGGTTGGGAGCAGTGCTGCCGTGGAGACAGCCTCAGACCAGTTGCCACGGCACTGTAAAGGCCTGGGCAGCTGCTGGAGGATTTAGCCATCCTCTAGCTATCCTGTGGCTGCAGGGCACTGAAGAGATGAAAGGAACGCTGCAGATGCTGAAGCCATAGCTACCGAAGCTGCAGGACAGGCCCTTCCAGCTGCTGCTGGGTCACAGACCTTTGCTGTCTCCCAAGCGTGTAAACATGTCTCATAAAAACTACAGGGAGATGAAGGCCAGTGGCATCCTGGACCCTGGGTTCCTAAGGCAGCAACTAAAAGACCTGTGTAGATAGGGATAGAGGATGAATCAGCCACTGTGGAGGCTCCATGCTACTCCCTCCTGGCCCTAACTTGCCTCTTCTCACATCTCTCAGCTGTCTTCTGCCCTCCTGCCTCAGAGCCTAAGTTGGGTTCTCATGAAAACATTCAAGTGGACACTAGCACAAAGGACAGGAAGTAAAAGAAGTTATACAGGAGAGAGGGACATGCAATGTGTACCTACTTCCTGGCTTCTGTGACAAAGGACCAGAGAAACCAGACAACTTGTCCAAAGGGGAACAGCTTGCGGGCGGTGCCTAGTATAAGCAGAGTCCTGCATGATTACCAAAGCCTCTCTGATTATCTCCCCCAGAAGACAGTTTAGAGGGTGGTGCTCACTGGGAGGAAGGAAAATCTGAAATTACTCAACAAACTAGGATATGAACCTCTGAACCCTGCCAAGTGTCACACTGTCCATCCTTGATGTTTTAGTCTGCAGAGACAGGTCTGATTCCCCAAGGAACATGGAGCCAACTCCCATACCCTAGCCACAGAGACCCTCAAGGTCAAGGCACAGTAAGTGCTTCTATGGGCTGTAATCGTCCAAGTCAGAGAAGCCACGTTCCAGAAGGAACACCCCTCTAAAACAGCACGGGTGATACTAAGATGCTGGACCCTTTTGTGCCTGCCAGAGCTCCATCCACTGACCCTCCATGGTGACAGAGGTGGAAGTCATGTCACCTGCTCCTTTGAACTGCTGGCCAGGATATAACATGGCTCCCAGCCCTCCAGCTTTCCTCACTGCTGGGAAGAACACACGTTTCAAACCTAAGAAGTCTCCTCAACTACTTTCATACAGCTCATGCTTTTTAACAAAACAGAGACTGAATGGAGACATCGGGCACAGTCAAGCCTATCCTCCAGTGACCCTTCATAGTTCCCTGGGCCCGGGCCTTGTCTCTACTGCCAAACGCCAGTTTATGCCTCAGTGTTCTTCTCTGGGTTCTGAGGCCTCAGGCCTGAGGATACTGATGCAGCTCACCACACAGAGAAAGCACTGACTCTGAGCCCAAGTGGAGGGGCAGGTAAGCGAGGCCCTTCCCCGCTTCTGACTGTCCTGGGTCTAGTACCACCACCTCATTCCTGAAGGGAGTTCTGAGTGGGAATTCTTCAGGCGATTCCTTGCAGGCATTAATTTGAAGAACTCTTCTGTTGCCTTCCTCTCTGGTCATGAATGTACTATTCCAGAAACATAGATAAACGCATTTATGCCTTTTCCACCATGTTATAATTTACTGAAGAACAATAATTCACAAAGTTCAGCAGTTTCAATGATAGCCATTTATCATAAAATTCTACTGCCTTGGTAGCTTTGTTAAGGAAAAGGCAGGTTTTTTATTCCAATCTTAATGTTAATTTTCATATCACCCAACGTGCAGCACATAGTAAATTCATGTACACATCTTCTTACACACACACATATACACGCACGCATGCATGCACGCGCGCGCGCGCGCACACACACACACACACACACACACACACACAGGCTATGAAATGAATACAAGTTAAAGAGGCTTACATCAGAGTTCAAGAAGCTTCAGAAATGGGCTGTGAAAAAGTCTATATGTTAAGATAGCAAACCAGACCCGTGTGAGAGGGAGCCAGTCGTTTCCAGGGCTGCTAAAGTCAGATTTGAAAGCAAAGCTGCAGATTTCAGCTAACATGTGAAAAGGGCAAACCACAGATCAAGATCAGGAAGCAGTAGGTCAGATCCATGTCCATACGGGTAAACAGGTGGGCAGGTAGGTAGTCCAGAAGGCTGTGTGTCAATAACAGGGACCATACCAAGTGGGGTAGCCCTCAGTCCTTGACACTCAGGACAGATATCATGTCATAGATTGGTGTTGGAACTTGCCATAGCTGTGTTAAATGCCTATTGCTTCATAGGTCTGGGAGAGAGAATTATACTCTTTCGCAGATCTGTTATGTACAATAACTTTTGGGACTTGGTTTCTGTGATATGATTTAAATACATCCATGTGCCTAAAATCTTCCCAATAAGCTTATAAGATGGTTCCCTTTCTATTCCCAGGAACAAGTCATGCTTAGCCAGTGCGGGGTGGACGGGGCCTGAGAGATCATGCAGTTCCCTGGGTAACCCCAAGTACTGGAGTCATCTTTCTTCCTTAAAATAAGAGTCAAAGCCTGCTTGTGAAATGGATTCCTCTACAGCAATGCACAGCCTGATAAGCCATTGTTTTATATCATATGAAGTAACTCACATGCCCTGGTCTCAACACTTCCCCAAGCCCTAGGGTAAGTCGTAATAAGAAAAGAAGAAACAGCAGAAGGACAGAAGTCACAGATGCTTTGTGTCCCCTCCCAGGCTATTTCCAAGATTCCTACTGGAAGTGACTGTGGGCCCGTGTGTCAGGTCCAGGAGATACTTCATCAATACTGATGGGTAGCCATGGACTACCACCCCACTCATCACCCACATTCAAATCTAGACACAGTGATGCCAAGTTCTCGTCCCTGCCTGGCTCTCTTACAAGCTGAAGGAAATCTCCTTCCTTCAGAGACCCAGAACCTCCCTTTAACTGGGGAAGAAACAAGAAGAAAGTCTTGCGTTTGCAAGTCTAGTCACCCCAGGGAAGTGCAATACCATCACAAGCAGAACGGCTTATACCCTTAAACCACTCCAAAGCACAAGAATTGCTTTCTTTCTCTATTTTGTGCATAATACCATAAACTATGGTGAGTTATTAATTGCTTAAAGGGTGGCACTTATGTCTGGCTTACTGTTGTTCTGACAGTCTCTCAGCTCACCAGGTTGCCTGTGCCTAACCCATTCAGGCTCAAAGCAGACACCCTGGTGGTGGGAGGGCAGAAGTTTCAGTGAGAGTTTCCAGATGGTTAAGCCTGAACCTGATGTTCCAAAGGGCCTGCTTACAGCTTGAGAACTCAGATGGAGACGAGAGATCATCTCAAGAGGGCAGAGCTGCCCATTCTTTTACCCGCCATGATGGGAGTGGCCAGTAATTCATCATCTGAAGTAGAGAATAAGGGGCAAAAACTGTAGGTTTAGTTTTTACAAAAAACTTAGACCAAAATCTTGCCAAAGTTAGAAGCAGATGCACTTAGACCAAAATCTTGCCAAAGTTAGAAGCAGATGCTCCCACTTGAAGGAGAAAACTCTCTACAAGCTCCTCCAGGACTTGGCCTCTAACAGCTTAAGATATGGCCTTTACCACAGTGGGCAGAAGGAAATAGAGAAGGCTTGCCCAGAGGAAGTGCAGGGATACATATATTTGTCAGACTCAGACATGCGTGCAATGACCTCATCGTAGGCTCTGGAGTCATCAGTAACTGACCTCCATGGGCAGACACTGGCTCATATGCTGGTTCCCCTAGGGAACGGGCAGCTGGTTTTGTCTCTTCCTCCAGGGATCCCATCAGTTTCACTCAAACCAACCTCACATTATGCGTCTTTGCCTCCTTCCCTTCCTAACTTGCCAGAGGGATTGGGCAACCAGCATGGGGGTGGACACATGAATAAGCTTTTTATGACCCCACACAGGGACAGCAGAATGTCAAATGCTAATTAGCAGCAAGCCAGCTTCTGTCCCTGGAGCATGAGATTTCCTAAGTTTCAACGGAAGAATCTGACATGAAGCATGGTAGACTGGTCTGAATCTTCCAATACATGCATCTGAGGTGGTCTGGGGGGTGCAGTGGAAGCCCTACAGTGTGAGGCAGGTGAGATCAGTGAGTCAACATAAAGGACTTGGGTCTGTTTGGGGAAGAATGGACGGGGAAATCTCAGAACCTCAGCCTAGTTGTGGCTATACATACATGCGTGTGCATATAGCTCACCTCACCCTATTTAGCTAAACTCATCACATGACTGCCCTAAGCCCTCAATCCTGAGGTCACAGCAATCAGACTCCATGCATGCAAACATCTTCTGCACCCAGCAGTGAGGTAGGTGGCAGGGTTCCAGGATATGAAATAAGTAGAGTGAAAACAAGCAAGGACAAGGAGCTTATGCTGACCTTGGTGTGACGTACAGGGGAGGGACCAGCAGATTTGGCAAGTCTAGTTTCCTCTCTAAGACCGGAAGGAGCTGTCACGTCATGTGGCATGGCAAGATTTGGATACAATTTGAGAGGGAGAGGAACTTGTGGTAGGTGGAGCCTGAATGGAGTAAGTAGAACCCTGGGGGTCCAGGGATGTTCCCAGGGGATCTGTGTTTCCCTGGCCCCTTTCCGTTGCTGCTCCCTCTGCTTCCTGGCCACCATGAGGTGAGCTGCTCTGTTCCGGCACAACCTTCCCACTCTAAGGGACTGACACCTCTGAAACTGTAAGCAAAACAAACTGTCCCTTTGTTGCTCTCTCAGATATTTTTCACAGTGATAAGAAAGAGCTTAACACATGCTACAGCACAGAGAAGTCCTGAGGACATTACAGAAGGATCCAGCATGAGTCCATATATGGAGACGGAAAGTACAGTACTGACTACTTAGGGAGAGCCAGGGTGTCTGTGTTCAATGGGAACGGTTCAGGTTGAGAAGGCAGGAAGTTCTAAAAGCAGACAATGGCGATGACTTCACAATGTGCCCAGATTTAATGATACCAAATTGAGTGCTATGGTTAAATAACACCCTTTGCTACATGTATTTTATATAATTAAAATTATTCAAATACATGTAACATGACTTACTGAGTACACACAGACAAATGTTTACACAGAGACATACATGCATAGACATGTGACTTACGACAGTTCTGATGGCCTATGGATGATGAGGCCATTCTATTATTTTCTGGGTCTTGAATGCACCTTAAGTCCCCTGAGTGGGCAGTGGGCTCCCCCCTGAGTGGGGCAGAAGATCAGATGTTCATCTCTCCAGCTGAGCCACTGTTTGGACTTTCAGTTTCACATAACACAACAGGGCTATTCAGTCTGCCTGGCCCACTTTGCCACCTTTTGCCACACTGGTTCTTGGTCCCAATCCAGGTACTATTGCTGAGTTTGGCCAAGACAGTATTAGTCCTAGAATGCCCTTCCCTCCTTGGGCATCCACTGGTACCCCTAATCATGACCATCCCCACCAAAGGCATTCTCCAATCCCCTAAGGAGATAATAATGTGGTATTCTGCATCTCTTGAAGGCCTGGGATATTTTTCTGGCTTCAGAACTTCACTATTACCTTAGCTTTCAGTGAAACAAAATTGGGGCTTGACAAGGCTTATTAACTCACATGCTCCCCAAATACATAGTTATCGATAGACAACATACAGTCTTAAGTGTCATCATGCCCCATGCCAAGTCCCCAGACTTTTTCCAACATTCCTGGTACATGACACAAGCCCTTAGCCAGGAGTACTCAATCAAATTTGAGGGTGGGGATAGCCAGCTTCACTGACCTGGCACAGGTCAATAAGGATGGCACAGACCCAAAGGAGGATGGAACTCAGAGGGTTCAAAAGACCTTGATACATCTGTTCTATCCTGATGCCATGGTAGTCCTTGGCTGATGGCTGTGGGTGACTGTTATATTTGTTATTTACAGATGGTGTGGGGTCTTCATCTGTATCAGGTCCAATGATCCCCAGCTGTTCTTGGCAAAATCAACTAATGGATAGAGGAGGTTCTCCCCCTGTTATGCTGGCAGTGATGGTATGTCTGGGCTCTACAAGCTGAACTAGGAGGGTCAGCTCCAGTTGGGGCAAATAAGGGAAGAGGACTGAACCCAACAAGCAAACAATGTGTTCTCAAACAGCCGAGCTCCTCAGATGGAAAACACCCCATGACCAGTTCCCTGGACCATACCTGCCTGACAATCTTTGAACTCTCAAAACTGTTAAGATGTTGGGAGATGGGGAAGCTCTCTCCTGATGTCTGTTATCTGAGGGAACAAGAAAGTTGGTTCTATTACTCTCTATTCACAGGTAATAGCTCTAGTGCTGGATAAACATTCTGAGCATCTATCTCACTTACCAATGTATGGCTGTCTTAGTCAGTGCTCTACTGCTATGAAGAAACACCATGACAAAGGAAACTCTTATAAAAGAAAGCCTTTAATTAAGGGCTTGCTTACAGTTTCAGAGGTTTAATCTATTGTTATCATGGCAGGACAGCACACTGGGAGAGATGATGAGAAAGGAACTGAGAGCTACATCCTGATCAGCTGGCTGAGAGAGAGACTGGGCTTAGCACGGGCTTTTGAAACTTCAAAACTCACCCCCATCGATACACTTCTTCCAACAAGGCCACATCTCCTAATTCTTTAAAACAGTGATGCTCTGTGGTGACCAACCGTTCAAATCTGAGCCTATGGGACCCATTATTCAAACAACCACAGTGGCCTTGCACGGAAGGCTTAACTTTGTGGGCTGTGATTTTGTCCCCTGTTAAATAAGAGTAATGGTGCAGATCTTGCTAGAGGAGAATTCTTCTTATACAACTGACATGGAGAGAGGCACCCCTGGTACTCAGGGTAGGTTGGTGGTTCAGAAGGTAAAGGGTCTTTGTTCGGTCAGCTCACAGAAGGCAGGCCTCCCTGCATTGGACCCAGCCTCCTGTACATTTCTCCACCCTACCCTCTGTGACCATATCCAACCCCCCCCCCCCCCCGCTCCTTCAGCCATCTGTCTTCTCACAAAATGTCTGCCCAGAAAATGACTGAATTGCTTAGAGCTGTTATCCAGCTGGGGTAGTGGGATCTTAAAACACCACCAGTGTTTGTCTGGGATGGGAATGGATTATTACTATTTAACTTCTTTCGAGTTTCCTTTCTTAGTATGCCTTAAATGTGTTTGAATATTACAAACCCCAACATAAGACATCTCCAGCATCTATTTCTGGCCTTTCTCCTTTCTTCTCTGCTCTGGCCCCCTCCTGACCATCGCTCCACAGTATGGTACAGCCTTTCATCCTAGTATATCAGAAACCCCTTTCTTGGGAATAATGAGCATATCTAAGTCCATCTGAACCTTTCTGCCTTCTTCTCTATGCCTCCAGAGGCAACACACAGATCAGAAACTATCTTCCAAGTTCCCTTCCTAAGACATCTCCATCCACGTGACATGGGGACTTTGGACCTGATTTAGCAGGGGCTCATACTTGAGTACTTGGGTATAGGGGAACAAGATAGTTGTGTGCTACAAAAAGCCTTTCACCCAGGGCCCATGCCAAGAGAGGCTCACTTCAGAGGAAAGGGGACTGAGAGGACCTCTCCCAGAGGAGAATTTCCCACCTCTTGTGCTGACACCTCCTGTAGTCTTTACAACTGGGTTCTGGAAGTCCCTAGCCCAAGCCTCTGAGAGGTCTCCAAACCTGCAGCAGTAGACCCTTCCATTCCAAGTAGCTACAAGTGGGGTAGCCCAAGACAGCAGAAGCACAAGGTCTCAGAATACTGGAGACAACATGTCCTAATCAAGGAGCTCACAGGGATCTATCATTGACACTATGGGGAAGAACCCTGCCTTCCTAACAGCTGCAGCTGCTGCTTCCATAGCTACCTATTCTGTCACCTGTCTTCATCCTCATGGGTTCTTCCAGTATCTGCATTTTCCTCTCAGATATCAGTTAAAGGGTCCTCGAGGTCCACTTTGTAACTTTATTATTCTGCGAAGACCCAATGTGCAAACAGAGTCACCTTCTCCCTATTATAGAGAATATGGATGCATACCACTGTATGCGTTACCATCTCAGAACAATGGCAGAGAGAGCCAGCCCCTGCTTGGGGAATATTGGTGAAGCAAAAGCCTTATTGCGGGGAAGATACAGCTTGTATGCTACAAATCCTGTCACTGGGCAAGGTTCTATTTGTTCTTAGTTTAAGAACAGTTAACACTTTGAAAGATTTGACAGGTTTAAAAGATTTGCAAAATCAGTGTTTCATATGTAGACTAAAATTACACTTATCAAAAGTAAAGTGTGCTCGAGCTGTCACTTCTACATTTTGGATGAGTGTCCCCAGCGGCCTATGTGCTAAAGCTTAAGCATGCTGCCAGGGTAGCTCTGTTAGTAGAAAGACGGGCCGAAGCCAAGTGGAGCTGTCACTAGGCTGGGAGCTAGTGCTATAGAAACCCTGCTATTATGAGGAGAATCGGGAACTTGGGGAGGTGTCTCCCACTTATTTCATACCCATTGTGACTCCTTAGCCCAAACTTTCCTTGAGAGATATGGAGTCTTTGAGGTGTCTATCGAAAAGCCTTAAGTAGTTTTTGTGCTGTCTGTTTGATGAGATAAAGGGTTTTGCTCCTGCACATGCCCCCTGCAATGGTGTGCTGCCTTACCATAGGCCCAAATCTGTTGCTGACGATCATAAATTAAACCTCCAAAAACTGTGAGCCAAGTAAATCTTTTCTCCTTACAGGGAATATCTCGTGTGTTTGATATATTCACAGAAAGCAGACACATAGGCTTGTTTGTTTTAAATACGTGAAAGCTATGTCAGAAAAAAATCAACGTAACAAATATTTTCTTCATATTTGTACTCATATTGCTATCATTGTTTATTTCTGACCTATAATTTTAACACAGATAAATAAAATACCACAATACTGAAGAAATCAGCTGAGCAGAAAGAAAACACAAGTACTCCAACTGTTAAACTGTTCTTGACTGAGAACACATATCACCAAGCAGCTGCATCACGCGTTTTGGCGAATAAACACCCTCACAGGATCTGAGAATAGGACCTCACTTGGAGATTGAATAATTGCAAATTCAGTCAAATTAAAGTTAAATCACCGAAATGGGCCTTAATCCAAAATAACCAATATCCTGATTACAAGGAGTAGAAGGCACTGTGGACCAAGAGGTACAGGGGAAGATGACATGAAAACACGGAAGGTCCATCCAAGGGGTAACAGCAGGGCACCTACCTGTGAGCCAAGTGCATCCAGGATGCCAGAAGGAAAAAAAGGAGAAGCAGAAGGCTCCGCAGAGCCATCAGCAACTCCTTCAAGCAGACATATCACAGTCCTGAGACACCTAGAGTCCCACTCCGGCTTCCAAGTCTAAGGACCACTGAAATTCTCAGATTTGGTTCTTTGTTAGGAAGTATGAAACAATTTCAAAAAATTATTTATAATATGCTGACTTGAAGCTTACTAAGAGATGAAGTCCATTAGTAACTACAGCAGAATTGAGGTGTTAGCCAACGAGTGCCCTTTTCTGAGAGAGTTTTATATCCCTCGTTACTATGACTTTACTAAAGAAAATGTACCCTTCGGACTGACCACAGAAGAATCATGTTCTCCACCTCTTCTGGAAGGCATGGCTTATGAGCCCTAGAACCAGAGGAACCTTGCAAGGCACCTGTATCCCATGACCCAAGCAATGCCTGCAGCATGCTCCAGACAAGTAAAGAACCAAGTTCCAGAGTAAGGAGTCTTAGGTGAGAAAGAAGTTGGTACCACTTCCTCCGGTTCCCCGTCCTCCTTCCAGTAGAGGCTTCCACAGTACCGTCTCTAGCCCAATGACAGCCCCATGTAGTCTGGGCCACACATCGGATGGAAGCTACATTCAACCCTCAGGTCCAGAACATTAGAACAAAGTGACCAGAAGATTGTCATTATTTAAAGATCTTGGACAACTGACTATTTGAGGTAAATATACCTTCTCTATATAGCAGGTACACGGTCTATATAACATGTACAAGTAAAACGTGCCTCAATAGTATATGCCCCGTCAGCGATAAAACTACACTGAGGTATTTCTTTTACCATAATGAATTGTATATCGATTGACTTTAAGGCTGGCTGTGCTAAGCTCAGTGTGTTCACTAGAAACAGGGAAAAGACATTAAATAAAACAGCAGTCACAGGCATGTGTCCTCCCTACTGTATAGATTCGTGTCTAATTGCATTGTGGTCCAGTCCTATAGTTTTAATAATTTTAAAGCTTTAAGTCAAACCAAGTATAGTCTCTGGTTACCTAGGAATTGGACTAAAAATCAATACCATAAAACAATAGGAAAATGACAGTTTACACTTTTTAGGCTATCATGGAGGGAAGCCAAGGAAGGAACTCAAGACAGAAACCTAAAGACAGGAACTGAGGCAGAGACCACGGAGGAATGCTGCTTATGGCCTTGCTCTCCAGGGCTCCTTCAGCTTCTTTTCCGTACGACCTAGGAACACTTGCTGAGGTAGCCCACAGTAGGCTAGGTCCTCCCATGTCAATCATGGATCATGAAAATGTCCCCAGTCTTTCCTACAAGCCAATCTGATGTAGATAATTCCTTAATTGAGATTCTCTCTTCCCAGATACAGCCAGGTCTGTGTCAAGGTGACAAAAACGTAACCAGCACTCCAAGAAATAAATGAAGATGACACAGGGATGAAAAGGGGAAGCAGGGCACTGACACTGAGGGCTGATTTTTTAAAGTTTTTGTTGTTGTTGCTTCGTTGTTTTGTTTGTTTGCTTGCTTGTTTTTAAGTCAGCAAACATCTGTCCAGACCAGGAGGGTAGAGGAGCTATAAATGCCAGTGTCAGAAAGGAGAGAAGTGACACTGTGGATTCTTCAGACATCCAACCGACACAAAGGTGTCCTAAAAATTTTTTTCTATCCATAAAACTAAAAGATACCAACTATCGAATCACATCTTAGAAGAAGCAGGTGACCCTGGCATGTGGGCATCTACCAGGGAAACTGAACTTTAAGTCCAGGACCCCTCATGAGGACAACTCCAGGCCCAGAGGCTTTACTGATGAATTCTACCAGACATGTACAAAGGAAGCGATGCCGATCCTCAATCCACACTGCAAGACAGGAGCAGACAGGGGTCAGGAAGGAAGTGTGTGTGGATAATGGATCTGTTAATGATCTTCATAGTGGTGATGCCACCACTGACAGGTCAGATCTGTCAGACTATATCCTCTGAATACATGCAGCCTGTCATCTCTCATGACACCTAACAAAATTAATTTTGAAACCCCGGACTGATTAATTTCTTTGCTCCAGTCACTACTCTGTGCTCAAGACTCAGAAGTCCAGACAGGAAGGTGGTGGCATGTGGTAATATATTTCTCAAACATGACCAGGAATCAAGCCAGCGCTGGCTGCTCAGAGAGGTTCCTGGCACACACCAAAGGCACTTACACCTACTGCTGCAAACTTGAAAGTAAATCCAAGCTTAAGAGAATGGAACCGGGGAACCCTGGGGTGGTGAGGCTGAGAGCATCTGAACAGAGATCACAAGAGTGGGCACAATGACAGTTCTCACAACACTCTGCTCTCTTTAACCTCAATTCAATTTGTTCCATGAGGTTACTTTCTCCCATCAGGAAAGAGGATACAGGGTATATGAGAGCCAAGAGAGAGAAAGGAATGAACCACCCTGTGTGGCTCACCTGTGGCTCTCTGTCCCACAGAGAGCTGGACCTGAGACTCATCTTTCAGTCACCTGATTCTAACATCTCCTCAGGAATTCAGATTCTGGAGTTGAGAAGGAAATAAGCAGAGCCCAGTTCTGCGACAAGTCAAGATGGCTCATGAGAGGAGAACCAGGAAACAGCCAAAGCTCTAGCCTCAAACTGCTGATGCATGCATGCTGAGTTCATAACACAGTGGGAGCAGAGAAACATCGTCACCAGGATGAAGATTCTTAAGGCTGAGGAATTCCTCTCTCCTCAGTCATCATCTTTCCCATGACTGTGTGGTCAAGTTCTTTCATGCAGAAGGTCCTAGTGGTCCTTGTACTAGGCCTTCACTCATCAGATTAGAGCATGAGTACTGGGGCTCCTCGCTTTCCCTCTGACCACTGGGCCTGAGGCATCCTAAGGAGTGGCCCCTCCTTTCATACACCCTTAAAGATTTATCTGGACCTTCCTGTCTGCCTAGCCCAAGTCTTTAGAGTGTACATTTTGGGGAACTTTTGAGGTCTGCCCTTCTTGTATCAGTGCACATGCTACCTCTTTGGGTTGTAGCAAGCACATAAAGAGCACCTCCATCATAGGGCAGAGATGTGGTTGGACAGCGTTTAGCTACCAATCTAAATAAGGAGGAGGCTCACATCCTAGCTTTCTACCCTGTAGCTCCCTCGGGACTAGCATGCTGAGAGAACAGGAAGTGTACCATCTGACACCTCACTGCTCCACATCTAGGATGCCTGTCTTAGGAAACCTTAAAAGACTCTTGGCCGTAACCAAGTGGGAAGAACTCTAGCTTCCCCCTGGAGGCAGAAGAAAGGAGCTTGTTTGGGAGGCCTGCTGAGCTTGCCCTAAGTGCTCACCATTCCTAAGGCCACCTCCTCCCACCTGACTCTACTACATCTCACACTCCCATTCTTCCCTCAACCACTAACTCCTTCCTCCTTCTCCTCCTCCTGTTGCCTCTTACCTCTCCTCTCTACCTCTCCCTTCTCTCTCCCTTCTCCCCCTCAGTCCCCCTGCCCTGCTCCCTGATGCAAGCATGATGGTAAGGCACGACACTCCCACATCAAATTGGCTTCTACAGGCTCAATCACAAGATGGTATGGTCAGCTGAATCCTGAGCACCTGGTTTGGTTGGGAGGAGTCAGTGTCAGTGGCCAAGAACCAATGAAAAAGAGTTGTCCCCTTCCCTCATCTTGTGGTCAAGGATGATAAGGAACAGAAGCTCATAGGTTCATTAACTTTACGCTTCGTTTGTGGACACAGAGGATTGCCACTTCTGTGAGCAGCTGGTAAGAGGAAGAGGGAAGCCTTTTTCTGGTCTTCCTCAGCAAAGGTTGTCCCCTATCCACAGCCCTTAATTCAAGTCAAAGGTGAGGTGGTAGGAGTTTACAGATCACAGGCATCGAGGCAGGAGACAGTCAGCAGAGCTAGGTTTCATTAAGTACCACCAGAGCTCTGGGAGAAGTGAGGCCTTGATCACACCCTGGATCACTGGCCATTCAGGACACTCTTGCCCCAGCAAACATCCAATGGTTCATTGACCTTCTCCCTCCAGTACAGAGTTCTGCACCTCAGTAATGACAATCAACCTGGCCTCCCATCCCTCTGACCAAGCTGCCACAGAGCTCATCTGCCTGTAGCCTGAGACTCTCAGAGGTGTCTGGGTAGGTCTCCTCTAACTTCTGGACCACTGTCCAACACAAAGCTTTGAGAGCAAGACTGGGGGCTTAGAGGTCTTGATACACAGTCCTTGGAACAGCAGTCTCAGGTGTTATAGCTGAGGTCACATGGTAGGTGAGACCCAGACACTGCCTGGATTCCATGCAAGGCAAGACAATAGACTCTGGAGACAGAAACTGAGGTCTACATAGAGCCCTGCCAGTGTAGACTTCAAGCAGAACCCAAGGTCTCTCTGACAAATCTGTGCCTGAACCTTTTTGGACAAGGAGCCAGGGTGGGAAATGGGCCCCTGAGAAATTTCCTGGGCAGTCATTGCTTACCTTATTGCCTAAGGCTTGGTATGGCCAGGAGGGGTTTAGGCCACATCTTACCATGCTAAGGTTGAACCAGATGAGGGGTCACTACCTAGACTGACACTTCAAAACTGCCTTTTCTCCCTGCTGAGCACTTACTGTGAACATCTTGTTAGGGGCCCCACCACTCTACAGACTGTCAGCCAACACAATGGTTAGCTAGGTGGGTGGCAGGGCCAGAGAAGCATAGTTGTGTGCGGCCCTGATATCAGGCACAGGCAGCACCATTTAGCAGGCTTCCAGTGGCCTGGCACTAGCTGCCTACAACAAGGGGTGTGCCCTTGACTGTTTTCATGTCATCTATAGTTTCTTTGTTTCCTTTGGGTTTTAGGAAAGTTGCTCTGGGTGCTTTTTAATTCAGTTGGGAAAGTCCAAAAGAAAAAGGCCTCTGGCTGTCAAGCTCTAGCTCTCAGCGGGGAGGGCCCTGATGAGGGAATAGTGTACTACCCCAAACTCCTCAGGATGCCTCTCTCATGTGAGTGCCCCTTCCTTATCACCCACCCAACTCCAGCCCAGCTCCCTTTGTATCTGGAGAAGCAAAGTTTGAAGAACAGGGAAAAAAAGGGAAAGGGAGGAGCCAGAGGGAACACGCATGCCCAACATTTAACACATTAAGAAGGGTCACCTGGGTTGATTGTCCAAAAGCCACACCGCATGGCTAATAGTGTTTGAATGTGCCTTCTCATCTAGACGCTGCTTTCAAGTGATCACAGACTCCAAATGTCTAGCCAGCCCCTAACATTTTGTCTTCAGGACTCTGGAGTGGGCAGAGCCAGTGTACTTCAGAGAGTCTCCCAACACACCTGTATCTCTTCCCCAAGAACATTCTGAGGACTACTCTTCCCAGATCTCTAATCCCACCTCAGCACATCCAAAACCTTCCCATTTCCGTTCTCTCTCCAAGGTCTAATCCAGGAAGAGGGAGTTCTTGTCCTTGAACCCTGGCCCATTACTGTCTAGTCTCCACCCACCCCAGTTTCACTTGCCAGAGCCCTCTTGGGGGTCCCCTGAATTTGCTCTCGGGCCTCCTCTAAGCTAAAGCCCTAATAGCAGCCTCAGTTCTCTTCACTCTTCAGACTTGTCTGCCCACTCCACACCTCCACCCAGCAGTGGACACGGGAAAGAAGTGACTCCTTCATTCAGGCGGGGGGGGGGGGCAGAACCTAGAGAATTATTTTAGAAGATTAACTGATTAGTCACACTGGGCCAGTAGAAGACGGAAGCTTGGATGGATAACGAGAAGTACATAAGGGATTATGTCAGAATGATCTCTGCCACACAGGAAGGTCCCAGAAGGGGAGGGAAACTGAAGCCAAGTGGAGGGGAAGAAACTGCCCAGTACTGTGGCTACAGTGGCTGTGCTACCTCACAGACTCTCCACTTAGTGAGGGGAGCTGGGACAGAGCTCCTGTGGCCTCAGTAAACGTCACTATATGCTCTCCACATAGACATACGCACAGATATGCATCGAGAAATCAACACACAAAAATACACGTACGTACACACACTCAGTCACACCCAAATGCTGGCATGCTCAGGGCCTCTTGGTATCCCACCATGGTTTGGCACAGACATCCCATTTCTTTGTCTGCCTCTCCCATTCTACGGCCCCAACGCTCCCCCCACGTGGAGCCTCAGGATGCTTTTTTGTTAATTTTGGATTTTAGCCATTTTTTTTCCCTCCATCTTGCCTCTGATCAAACTGACGACTGCAAAGTATGTGACTTGTAAGCAGAATTCTGAAATTGAGATTCCAAAGCCCTGGCCACAGTGACCTTACCACCCAATACCTACCCTTAGCTGATTTTAGAAATCATTGCCTTCCCTGGTGGCAGTGTACAAAGGCCTACTGTAGATGCTGGATTCCTCACGTTCTCCAGCATCCTCCACTCCCACACAGAAGTACAGAGCCACCCCTACCCCCAACCCCTCACCGCCTGCGGCCTTGCTGGTCAGGCTATGTGCTCCCTGGAAAGCCCTATCTTGGAATCATGTCTGCTCATGGACCACCTACCCAAAGCAACGTGGTCTTCAGAGCCATGTCTTCCCTAAGACCGTATTCTCTCCATAGGGCCACAGTCTCTGAAGAAGACTACATCCTCTCCACAGATTTGCATCCCCAAATCCCTGCCATGCTTATTTGACAACTTCCCATTATCACTTGTCTGGCTCCTCCTGTTTTGGTGGACACTTACCTGTAAAGCCTCAATAACGCTAACAGCTGGCAGCTCCTCAGAAGGGATGGGACCTATGCATCCACTGTGTACCAGGTCCACACCTCACCATAGATACGAAGGCTCTGTATTCCTCTCAGGACTAAAAACCTCTTTGGGAGACCTCTATTCCAGATGCTATAGTGGAAAGGCTGGAAGGAGGGAGGGCTCTTGGGCTTTTCCCAGCAAATTGAGAAAGTACTTGGGGCCAAAAGCCTGAAAAAGCCTAAGAAGAGCTGCCTGGTCCTTTATTAAACAGGTCCCAGAGATATGTCCAGTCTCTCTGGAAAGCTCTAAGACTGACTTTATATTCTCAGCTTACACACACAGAATGGCAGTCCCATAGACCCTGGTATCTGTATCTGAAGTAACCCATCTTCCACCCATGATGATACGTTTATTGTGGTCAGAGGTGGACAAGGGGGTGGGCACTAACTCCTACTAATAACACTCTAGGAGATGCTGTCCCCAGATTTACTCTGGAGAAAGACATGCACAGTCTGTCTGGGATCAGTTCCCACCACACCTCAGTGGCAGCCTTGGTTGCAGCTATAGCACTAATGAGGACTTCCCACCTCTACCTGTGGAACCAGAGCATCTCTAAGCCCTACACAGGTCCTACTAGGTAATGTGGTTCAGGAGCTGTAGCAGCCTGGCCCTTCGGGCCTTGCTGGACACTTGGCCTCAGTGCCAGGCTCTCCTGGCAGCCAGTCTTCCTTCCTTCCCAGCCACAGGGATTCCAGAGAAGTTCTCCCAGCTAAGGAAGTACTTGAGAGCCTTATTTCATGGGCAAGGACTCAGATCATGACTAATTTATCACCACCAACTCAGAGACCTATAGCACAGACAGGAGATCATGGGTCTCTAGAAGTCAGTTTGAACAAAGTCACAGTGGCCTGAACTCAGGGCATTTACAGGCCTGGTCCCTGGATCCTGCTTGTTCTTTACCTGTTCTGGCTTCCAGAAGCACCTATATCTCTAGGCTTGCACTTTGCACGGCCCTGTGCCTGCAGTAGGGTCATTGGAGGAGCAAGAATAAACCACTTCCTTTGCATGCCAGGCCCCAGGATCAGGACAGGACTTCAGGGCCTTATAAATGAAGGACAGGGTTCAGAATGAGGTAGAAACCCAATTGTTATGAACCAAAGAAACAGAAATTGCTATTTAGAAACTTTTGCTGTTCTGAGCTTCAAGCACTGATTGTTCCCAGAGCAGGAAGCAGAGAACCATTGAAAACCTAAAGAAGGCCTGTGTGCTCTCCCTGACCATCTCATGTCTATGCTCCTGAGGAAACCCATAAGCACAGGATTAGGGAATGTTAAAGCCAGTGACTACAGGTTAGCCATAGACTAGCTGCAGGGAATTGAATGTCATGATTAGAAAGACACTGGCACAATCTTGATGAACATGCTACACAGAAATGTTTGTCTCTCATTTTCTACACTTTTCACTATTTTTTAAAAAAACATGTCTCAATAGCATTAATTTTATAGTCATGGGGAAATTCCTTGAAAAACTGGTTTGGGGAAAGGTTTTAACTGCTTTAATAAATCGTGGCCCCACTAAGAAACTCTGGGTGGGAAATGCTCACCACACATTCCAGAGACCCACACAGAGTCTCTGCTCTGACCTGGAATACTCAGAACCTTCCAGAAGTAGGGTATATGGGCTATGGGTCAAAAACTACTCAGGCTAGTAGGTGCCCACAGTATAACATAACTGCAGGAGTCAGAGTTTAAACCTGGGTGGCAGCAAGATGGGCAGAAGAAAGCTGGAGGCCAGAGGCATGGTTTTGCCACTCTGGCAGACTGTGAAACTTCTAGGTGGTGGAGTACTGGTGACCCTGGGGATAAGGGAGGAACACCAATGGCAGAAACCAGGTCAGCCTGGCTCATGAAGGCAGCAAGGGTAATGCCACAACAGGTGACCCACAGGCAGATCTGTTAGTCTGTGGCTCTAAGCTCTTAGGGCAAGCAAGGCATTCCTTGTCTCTACCCCAGAGGCACCACATTAGGGCCACTTTTCCTAAGAAAAATGTGATGATCAATTTTAAGAGACCAAAATGATGTATATTTTCTTGGGAAAACTGCTGATCTTCTCCCAGGTAGAAGAGAGGTCCTAGGGTTGATATGAGGTTAGCTCGCCTACCTGGATTTCTGGCTACCCTGGGACCAGATCAATATGAAACCACCAAAGCATGATAGGGACACCCACATAACCAGCTTGATATTCCCCTCATCCTAGTGTTCCACCGGGTGGGTGGGTCCTGCTGTGCTCCTGTGGCATGTCACATTCAGTCTCCTAAGCAGGTACTACAAGGCAGGAAATGAGGTCCAGGACATATCAGGGACTGGCTGGGGGTGAGGATGGGATAGGGTGGGTGTGGGGGACAGTACAGAGGGTAGGGACAGGGCAGGGGGAGGGTTTGCCTGTTTGCCAAGGAGAAGTAGCCAGCCACCACTGAACTCCTTGGGGCATACAGCCATTAGGAGAAGGCCTTACGAGCACTCACAGATGTTTCTACTTCCTATCTGTGACATGAAGCCCCAGTTGGTAGGATTGGGGGTGGAAGGGGTTGCCCGTGCACAGGAGGCCGTCCTCATACCTAGAACTTGGCAAGGCACAGCCAGTCATAGTCCCAAAGAAGAGGGGCTCTTCCAGTATGCTCGAGGAACCGGGAAGGGCCACACAGTTCTCAGAACTTGACCAGAATGTAGCAACTCTAAGAACAGGGCCTGTGAGCCGGGACGCAGACTGGAGATGCGATCAACAGTGAGGTTTGGTCCATAGGTTTAAAAGAGAAAATGAACTAGAAGAATCATGGTGTCTGGGCATGGTACCTACAGCCCAGGGCGTAGTATAAGGCACAGGAAAGGGAGCAAGAGTAGGCGTAAAGGGACAGGGGACAATGCAAAGAGAGTAGATAGTATGGGGGGTGGACAGTACAGTAGAGGGGACAGCGCTAGCAAGGGGCAGAGACAGTGCAGGGTGGAGCAAGGGATCAGGTCAGTGGGATGAAGGGAAAGGCAGCAGAGAGGCTGGTACAGGAGGAGTGGGCAGTGTAGAGATCCAAGAGTAAGACAGTAGAATGAACAACACAGGGAAATGGGACCGTGGGGGAGACGGGGACAGTACAGGAGCAGGACACACAGCAGATGGAGGAAACAAGAGAAAGGGACAAGGGAGGGAGATGCCAGTTCAGGGAGAGGAAACCGCTGGGGGCTGCGTATGAGGCTGGAACAAAGGGGGGGGGGGATAACAGGAGTGCAGAAGGGTGCAGTATGGAGGCGGAAAAGTACGTGAATTTTGATAAGAAAGATGAAATTTGGGCACAGGTGGGCCAGGGCTTGAGCTTCTACACTGCTGCTCCGGATGGAGTCACAGAGTAGCTCCCACTACTCCATGGTGCTTGTTCTCTGAGGAGGCAGCTTTCACCCAGTTCGATGGCTCTTCCCCAACTCTGTGGTTCTGTTCCAGTAACAACCAGCCTCAGCCATGGAAAAAGAAACTCCTACAAGGAACCAGGTGTCCACCTACACATATCTGTTAAATGTAAGTTGTCTAAAGTGATGTCAGTCCCTCTCAGCCCCTTGGGCCCTGCCAGTTCCAGCAAAGGTTCTATCTGAGGCTACTTTCACACCCGGGAAGCCCTGCTGTCTCTCATCTTGTGCAAGCAGCCTCACTCCCAGGTGTGTGCAAAGCCCAGGTTCAGGTGTCAATCACCTGAATCAAGCCGGGCTGACCCCAATCTCCTGTAGAGACAGGTGGTGGCCAGCACACCAATCCTGTTCTGCAGCTTCCCTGTAGGCTGAGAGGAGGAACTGGGAGGGGTTCAACTGGGCATGGCATCTGTGTGACCTAGTCCTGCTAGCATAAGGTATCATAATCACCAGCCACAGTGGGGCCCAGCCCTTCACAAAACACTGCTCTGCATCCTCACCCATGAGCACCTGTGTCTTGTTGTGACCTGCAGACCTGTACCAGCGCAAATTGAGCTGGCACTTACTAGAGTGTGCACACCTAAACTAACACATCAGCTTGGTGCTCACTGGCTACATCCATCTCTCCTAGGTCTTGCCTCAGAAGCTGCATGGGAAGAAGCACCTGATGAACAAATAAACACAATTATTGGGTCTGTTTACCCCTGAGGCCCATAGCTGGAGGGGGAGGGGATCCCACAACATGCCTGAGGAGCTGGTAAGGGCCACAGAATTATGAGAATTTGAACAGGAGGCAGCAACTCCAAGAACTGATGAGGTCTTAGCCAGGACTCTAGCAGGACAGAGCCCATGAGCTAGGATACACATATGAAATGCAGCCCACCCACAGCCCCCTATATTGGAAGGAATATTCTTTGGATGTTTTGTTGTTTTGTTTTTAGTGTGTGTGTGTGTGTGTAGGATGTTAGATCCCCTGGAATTGTAGTTATAGGCAATTGTAAGCCACCTAACATGAGTTCCCAGCATGGGAACTGAACACAGGTCCTTTGTAAGAGAAGCAATGGCCTAACCATTGAATCCCTCTCCAGATTTGATATTTACTGTAGCCTTTGCCTCTGACCTAAATGGAGATGAAATAAATTTCAGGTGAGGTGAGGTCACCAGGGTGGGCCCTAAATCAATTCCTCCCAAGGTGGAAACTTGACACAGACACACACACAAGGCAGAAGTCACATGGCAGGGAAAGCAACACCAGAGTAAAATGGTCACAAGCCAAGGATTCCTGGAGTCTTCAGAGGAAATGTGACTCTGCTCACACCCATTCTGGCTCCCAGACTGTATGAATGAAAGCCTGCTGTTTAAGCTCCAATTTGTGGAGATTTTCTTAGTGAAGAGAAAACCCACACCCTCTGAAGAAATGGGGCCATGAAGTAGGTTAGTCCCCTGGTGTTCAGAGATTTGCTGAGGGCATTTGGGGAAACTCCGGGTCGAAGGACAAGACTGGTTCAGTGGGAAAGGTTTGGACAGATGCAGAAGGCAACAGAGGCCTGGTAGGGGGAGGGGAGGAGCACATGCCTAAAGCCAGGCAGTGCCATCTAGAACTGTCCAGTGAGCACAGGTCTTGGGACAGCAGGCCACAGCTGAGCAGAGAAGATTCAATGCAGTACCCATCTGATGGGTTAAGATGGATGTAATATTGGGCTCTGATCCTGGTCTTTATTCTCTGGAATAGAGGAAGCAGTCTCCATACAGTCTGGAAAGGTTCTCAACTGCAAAGATGGTCTTTTAAAATAGAAAATAAATTGTTCCATACATTTCCATCATTAGAGTAACAAGGTTGAGCCATAGCCATGGAAGCCCCATAGCTATCACTTCGAACCATAACCTAGCTCCCACTCAATATATCGGGCCATATCCAATGGCTGAAAATAACTTTGTAAAAACACTATTAAACGGCACACCAAGGCATCTTTTACAAAAAAAATATAATAACTTAGTTTGCATTTTACAGCATTTCCAATGGGTCAGGGCATCCTTGGCTGGGACCTAAGGGGTCAGAGCAGCATGTACCTTCCCAGTTCAAGCACCAGGCTGGGCCCATGCCATCAGTCTGAAATCTCTATCAGGATTTGATAGAGCAAATGAGACCACAAACCATGGCTCATTTGAAGGACAACAGTACTGTGTCACCCTGCAAGTCACTCCATATTGATTTCACAGGGGTTTATGCCCATTTCTTCTGCTTTCCTGTACATCCTTTGAAAGTCACTAAAGCGTGGGGCACATCCAAGTTGTGCCTCCCCAAAGTGCACATGTCCAGTGAAGAGGAATTCCCCACGCCCCGGTCGTACTCCACACTGCAACAGTGTTGTGACATGGCCCAGCCAATGGCCACTGTCCTCAGGAGCTGGCTGGAAGACCCTGCTCTTCTGCCTGTGGAGCCTGCTCACCCGCAGGTAGATGACTGACACTTGCTGTTCTGGTACGTGGGTGACATCCTCGATGAAGCCTCGGACAACTGTAGAAGAAGACAGTGGTCAGCAAATCTACTGGGCTCTGTCAGCAATGGCAGGCACATAGCACATGTCACCCTGGGCATGTCTCTGGCTGTCAAAGGCATTAGAACTGGACATGAACCTGCTCTAGTCACATAGTAGCCTTTTGAAAGCTCAATGACGAAGTCTGTGATAGTGATACTGTCAGACAAAGATATTCCACTGGGCATAAGCCATACAGCATGTGCTCTTCTCCAGGTAAGAACAAGAAAATAAGCAAAATGCTCTGCAGTTCTGGGTCCCATCAGGTGTCACAGTGCAGCTCAAAGGACAAGAATGATGAGAGGGGAGGTGACAGGGAGCAACTGTAGTGGGGAGATGGGTAGGGCCTGGAGAATGGAGCAGTATTGATATCAACCCACCAATTGATAGCCCTTGGCTTTTGGATGAGTGTTTGAGCACAGCCAGCTGGACCCCAGCTTAACGTAGCCACTGTTATGGCAGCAGTTCAGCAAGGACTACCCCTGGTCTAAGAAGAACACTGTGCAAATATTCCGGCAAGGAGCCGCCAACCCTCAGAAAGCATCCCTGACTCCAAAGGGGTTTTCAAAACCCCAAGCACCTGGATGAAGAATGAGCCGAGCTCTGAGCTGGGGCTGGCACAGGGACACACCAGGCTGCCCTCTGAACTGTGTTCCTAGAGCACCTCTGAAAATTACTGAGAACTGAAGGATTCCCAGAGTCCCCTGGAGGTTGTGAGCTGCTATGAACAGTGAGAATACACTGACACTCTGCCTGCATGCATGGTGTGCAGACTCGCCTTAGTGTACACAATGCACCACTCTCTGTGATCGCAGGGTGAAGCCAGCTCTTCAGCAGCTCACCCTTCCATACACACACACATGAAAGAAATCAGTGCTGACCTGGGAAAGCCCTCAGACCCTGGAAAGACAACCACAGGAACAGACTTACCAAAGTCACTGGTGCAGATGGCAAGGAGGACCTCGGTGTCACTGCAAGGCCGACAGGGGGCTGAGGAGGGAAGAACAGGGTAACAGTACAGCCCGGACAACACTGTTTAGTCACAGACCCTCCCCAATCCTGACACTGCAGAACACAAAAGGCCTGCCTACATGTGAGGGTGTGTGTTTGAATGAGAAAAAAAAAATCACGATGAGACCCCTGGCCAACTCCAACTCTACCAAGGGAGTGATCAGCAAAGCAGGAAGCCGAAGACCAATTTCTGTCAAGCCAGCCATTGATTCCAAGGGGTCATTTGACCCTCTTAGTGAACACTGCAGGTGCAATAACATGAGTCCTGACAAAGAGAAGGAGCACACATGCCACTCGTTTTGTTAGTGTAGCTCCAAATAAACAACTCTACAAAACAAACAGTGAAAACTAAAACTGTTCTTACAAGCCTGTCACAAGGCAAAACCAACCCCAAGATGAACTGAAACCACAAGTGGATACTTCCCAACCAAGGTACCCCCCTGCAGCTTCCACACCCACAACCTAAAATGGTATGGGTATCTGAATACAAAGCAGACCCCCTACGGCAGCCCAATGTCTACTCCTCAGATCAGGGCCCCAGAGGAGAATCTCACTCAGCCCATCTGTCCTGGGCACTTCTTACAAGAACCAAGGCTAAGCATCTGCAAAGGAGTGTTAACTGGAGCGTGGGAGAGTGGGCATAATTGGGGAAATCTGTCCGTCTGCTGTGGATGTGGGCTCTTGGTCTGGGGCCATCAGTTTAGCCTCTACTCTAAGCTTCATTGAGCCTTGGGACAAGTTATATACTATAAGATCCCATCAAATTGAGTCTTATTCCTAGGACTCAGGCTTGAGACACCCAGAACCTGGGGCCTGGCATCATACAGAGCCCAGAGGTACAAATAGTCTCAGAGTGAGCTCCCTCGCTGGCAAACCACTCCTATAACTCATTTCTCCAGTAATAGCCACCTCCTGCCCTTCGCCCCACTTCCCCTGGTATGAAACAGAAACTGTGGCTCTGCAGCTTCTCCACAAACCAGAGTAGATCCAAGAAGATGGAAGCTTATTATCTGCTGAGAATTATGTCTCAAGGCTTTGTCCTCAGTTTCCTGCTTTGGGCCCAAGTTCTCCAATAAACAGAAACCCTGTGATATGACATCTCAGAGAAATTTCCCTGTAGCCATTCCCCTGCAAAGGCTTTGTGGAAGCCCTTGTCTTAGGGCCTCTTGGTTCTGGAAGAAGTCAATGCTATCCACATGCCTGGAGGCCACAGACCCTGACCCTAAGTGCTGGTGACTTGGCCCCAGGGGAACCAAGACTGCACTCAAGTGGGTGGAAGGCAAGCAAGCCAAGTGTTTACAGGCCAACAGTTCAGGCCAGCCTTACCAGGTTCTGAAGGAGTAACCCTGAAACAAAGTCTAGGGGTTTACAGTGTCCTAATCAAGCACAGCTCTCTGTGGACCCTTGAGCTGGGTGTGTCTGGGGCCCTATCCTTTGGACCTACCCAGAAATGGGGGTGGGGTGCCTCCCAGCCTAAGCACTTGCTGACTCACCCACCCTCTCACCTGCAAGCACTTTTGCTTCTATTTAGTTATCAGAAAAGGGAGAAGCAGCCAAACAAGTACAACCTGTTGGCATCAGCACAGCCCATCAGAAAATGAAACACTTCCACCCCCATGCCAGCGTCACAGTCCAGAAACTTCTGCTGAGGAGACCTGGATGTAGAATAACTCCTGGAAACTGGTTTGCTGGTCCTTGGATGTCCACCCTCAACTCTGGCTGCCCTGCAGTCCCTTTCCTTCCTGTGATATGTGCTTGGGTCACCACAGTCCCCACCACTGATGTCACCTGAACCTCAACACTGAAGCTGCTGAGGTATGTGGTTTCTGTAGCATGCTGTTCATTCTCACACTGACTAGGAACCCAAGTTCACACTGGATGTGGGCAGACACGGGTTGCTCTGGTCTGGAGCACAGACAGGACCTGGCAATACAGGAGACCTCAGGAACTAACATTTTGGGCAACATTAGATTCAGAGCACAGTACTCTGGGAAGTCAACCCTAGTTGGTACCTGACCTGTGCCCACAGGCAGGTTTATTGACCCTGGCAACCACAGTCTACCTGAGGGCCCCTGTCAAGAGGAAAGGCAGCAAATGCTAGGGAAAAGGTTAAGTGTTCAGACCACACAGTGTTGAGAGTTAGAGGCAAGAGTCCTCAGAAGCTACCCTAAAGCACCTCAGAGTGAAGAGTTAGCTAAGTTGAACCAGGGTAACTCCTTCCAGCGGAGAGGAGGTACAGGGCAGTGACCCCAGGCCTGGGCATGTAGCCTGAAACAAGTCCCTAAGTTTTGCCCTCTCTGTGAGTTATATGTGCTGGGAGCTCAGCTGATAGCTGCAGAGAACATGTAGAGACCACCCTCTTCAGTTGTGCTTGGCCGGCTCACAACTACCTGCAGGAGATGCCCCTTTGTCAGGCAGCCTCAAGGAGTCAGCGCCATGAGTGACAACTGAGCTAGTGGCCCACCTGAATTATTAATCAGATTCAAGTTCATAGCAGCTGTAGAATGTGCTGGTTGCAGATGCTGACATCGCATTTCCTGGGAGCCACTTTGGACATCAGGCAGGAAAGCACATAAAAGGCACTAAATGAGGATAAAGAAAACAAGATCTAAGCCTCCTGGAGACAGAGTCAGGTGAAGGCTCAGCCAGGGCACAGTCGCCAGAAAGCAGGGAGAGCAAACACCTGCAAGAATAGCTGGATGCTAGGAAGGTCTGCAGACCTTGTAAGCCAGACTGACTGGCGTGTGGGCAGCACTGTCTAATGAGAACAGCCAAAATGACACATATAGTTCCAAAACAAAAATCTTACACACCAAAGCCCTTTAAGGTTCCTAATACACCTTGTGACAGGTGGCAGGCATAGTGATTTAACAGGAGCAGAGAAGCAAGATACACCTGGGCAGAGTGGCCTAGGAGCTAAGGCCCAGGCTTCTTCAATGATCACCATTACCAGGTGCCACCCAAAGGACAATGTGACCAAAGGGTTCTCTGAACCCTTCATTCTAGCAGGTTAAAGTGAAAAACTAATCACAAGAAAATCACAGTGGCCTGAGAAACCACCAAGGCAAGAACTGACCAAAGGATACAGAACTCCAAAACACATGCCCTTTGTTCTCAGCTTCCAGGACACGATGCTTCCTTCCACCTCAAGACATGACCACCACTGGGCATGGTGGTGCACATCTTTAATCCCAGAACTCTAGAGGCAGGCAGGTGGATTTCTGCGAGCTTGAGGACAGCCTGGTCTATACGGCAAGTTCTGGGATGGCCAAAGCTACATAATAGAGAAACCCTGTTCTCAACAGACAAGCAAACAAAGCAAACAAGAAATGGCCTTCAACCCTTGCACCATCATGGGCATGCCCAAACTCTGAGTCCACCAAATGCACCTGAGCAGTGGGGCTCCATGCAGCGTCTCAAGCCAATCAGCAGCTAGCACAGCAGGATTTAGAGAGGATAACTAGACGTGCTCGGAAGCAGCAGGCTCCACCCTGTGAGTCCAATGAGCCAGTGACAGCAATAACGATGAAAAGTATCCCGCTGCCCTCCTCTTTCTTCAGTGTGTGTCTGAAATGCCACTGTTGCCACCAACCCCCACACTCGACACCTTCTCCCAGAGTTCCACAGCAATGGCCAAGGTCATGAGCCCACCAGGATGGAATGGAACCAGGACACACCCCAGCTGTATCTGTCCCCTGAACCAGAGTCTCATCCTTGCTGGTCACCCCACAATCATTTCTCCTACATAGCTGGGCAAAGAGAGGTCAGCCTCCAGATGAAGTTTTATCTGTAGTCAGAGGTAGGGCCTTCACTATTCTGCCAGATTTACCTAAGCATCAGAGGTAGTGTATCCCGAACAAGGACAGAGGAGCAGCAGATGCAGGGCAAGCAGTCAAATCCAGCATGCTGGGGTCCTAGATGCTGGGATCACCTCTCATATGACCTATATATGCCCCTGGAACCCCACTGCTCTGGTCCTTTTCATTTTGATGCAGGTCTCACGGCAACTATCAATCCAAGTAACCATGAAGCTAACACGGTAGACACTCTCGTGGATCTACCCTGGAGCAGTGGCAGGTTCTCTCCTTTCTGGGTGGGGATCAAGGCCCACATGCACATGTACTCTTGTCTGGGTTCCAACCCATGACACCACAGTTCTCTTGAGTCAGCACAAATGAGAACTGATTCATCTAGGAGCTTGTCTGCCTCTGGCATAACCATCCAGGTCAGGCTCGCTCTTCCTTCTCTGATGACGCTGCCTTAGTTCTGACTTATATCTCATTTCTGAAGCTGCACCAAGACCAAAGCAGGAAAAAAGAGAAAGCCTGCCACTGGCCGTAGAAACCTTGGAAGCCATCCCACTCCGAGCCGGACAACGACCAGCACTAACGTTGCACATTATATATTCACCCTTTCCTCGGCACTAACAGCTCAGGAGCCCCATTCTCCAACCCTGGGACTCAGGCGGTGCTCTGGAGGATGGGTGGTACCCAGCTCCAGGTAATACCGGTTTCTGTGCCTGTTTTCAGGCAATGCTAGAGTTGGGCCAGAGCTCATAACCACCTCAGTCTGAGTCTTTGACCTGAGTTCTGATAGTCACTATGACATTGACAAAGTATGCAGAATCACTGCAGGTTTGATTTCCCAGACATCCAGGGCCAAGCAGGTGTTTGTTTTAGGTTAACAAGAGAACCATGAGGCTCAAACACAGCAAAGTCCTAGGCACAGAGATAGCATGACATTTTACCTGGACACTGCCTTGTCTGAGACCCCGTGGCCTGAAAGGGGCATAGAATCCTGAATACTAGACTACAGCTAAATATCTATGCCAGGGCTACTGCCTTCCTGGAAGCCCAGTTTTCCTGAGGCCACACAACTGACCCCTACAGGTTTCCCTCCCCTAGCCTAGAGGTGTGGACATGGAGGCAGCAGACAGTAAAGGAGAGAGGGCAGTCTGGGGATCTACCAGTCATTCTCGTTTATGAGCAAAGAACTAAAGCAGAGACGGATCAGAGCACAGGAGGTGAGACTTGACTTCCCCACTGTAGGTTGACATCTCTGTACTACCCACCACAAAGACACATCATTGATGCAATCTGTCTGTTGTAGCCGGTCTTTGCTACTTTGTGGGTTCTTATTTTTCCCACCCTTTATCCTCTAGGTTTCAGTCCCTATCACTAGATAGGAGAGAGAGGATAGAGGGGAGGTAGAGATCTCTGAATCTAATTTTTTTTTTCATTTTTCTTCTTTGAGCACAACTACTAACAAACCACATCCAACCCCCTTGAACGACCAACAACCACCCATCCTGCCTCTGGGGCCCTTGCACTTATATATCGTCTGAGAAGTTCCCAGAATTTCGAATGTCACAGAATCACAGAAACTATCTGCAGCTGGCAAAACAAAAACAAAAACAAAAACAAAAAAAAAAAAAAACAAAAAACCATGCTTCTGCTAGAGCACGAGGCAAATCAGTCAGCTGCTACAAAGCGGCCCATATTCCCAAAACTGAATAAAATGAAAACTTTCTTATCACTACACTTTTCTGTCACACAGAAAAACACCTGCTGTGTCAAAACAAAAGAAAAAAAACAAACAGAAACAAAGCCAACCCCACAGCTTCAGTTATTAGGCACACATGCCACCTCGTTTGGCCGTCCCCTGGTTTTGGAGAAATGTGTGCCAGAACCTCATCACCAATCAGCATCCGAGGCTATCCTACATTGGTGATAGGAGTTCCTGACTACTCTGTCCCAGTGGGGTTTACCTACCCCAATTCCCAGCAGGCACCTGGCTACACACCTCCCTCTCTCAGTCTCAGACCCTACCGGGTGCTTGCTTCTCCATCAGGCTTCCGGTTCTATCTTGTGCAGATGGAGCCGGGTCAGCCGTGCTCTCCCTGGAGACCTGACGAGTCTTCCTCAATCCTAATAGCCATCCTCAAAAGCCTCTGGGACATCATAGCTTCATGCTGTTCCACTCCCCACCCAAAACTAGGTCAAGTCTAAGGCAGACCCCAAAAACCAGAGCCAGTTTGTGGGACAGCGGGAAGGGTAGAAGCTCCATCTCAAATGGTCCTCTGGGGACCAGAGCTATAAGCCATTCTCAGGGAACACAGCCTCCTACCGTCTCACGTCCTCAAGTCAGGAGCTCCAGGGGCCCAAGCACACACAACAAAGAGAAGGGAGTCTTGGATGAAAAGGGCTGCATTCCGTTTTAAGGTCCAATACTCTCTCACGTTCTAGTCCTTCAGTGTGACAAAGGATTCATGGGACAAACAGGTCACATTGAACCCGTAGACACAGGAATGTTTCACAGAGGTGAATTCAGGAGAGAGTAGGGGAAATAATCAGTGTGACTAGGTGAAGCTCCAATGTTATCTAAGAGTGAGCAGCAGGACAGGTTAGCTAGCCCATGTTAGCCCTGCACAGGTACTCACCAGACAGCACGTGCAGATCCAGTCCCCTCTGTCCACTCATCAGTTCATACTGGAAGCCTGTGGTCCTTCTGCTGATGTCCTGTTGGGGTGTTGCCTCCACAAATAAGCCTCCCTGCTCTAGGCTGAAGCACTGCACTTGGCCAGGTTCACCTCTGATGTCCCGCACCAACAGTCTTAGTTCTCCAGTTTTTTCCAAATAAATATTGGCCCCAGAGGAGTCCCTGAGAGGCTTGATGCACACAGTCAAGTTCTGGGCAGGTGAGAAGGTGTTGGGCCGCAGGTTAACGATGAGCGCCCCAGTTGGGTACATCCATTCCACGGAGCCCGCTGAGCAGCGCAGGTACACCTGCTCCACCTCCTTGCTGTGTGCCTCTCGGGTGAGCCCACTGTGGGAAGAGGGAACAGAGTCAGTCGGGATCTCGGAGCAGAGGTCCCACATGCATCACCCCAAGCACAGCCTCACTCAGGAGCCACTCACACACACCTGACACATGTAAAGGGACCCCACCTCTCTCAGCCTCCAGTGGACTTACTCTAGGAGTAAAGCTGAACCGAGACACATCCCAGCTGCATCCCAGGGCACCAGAGTCTTAGTAGCTTCCTTAGCCGAGGAAATGGCACCAGGAAGTTACAGCCAAGAATGATCTGGGTATTCCAAGACATCTGGCAAAGCAAACGAGCAGGACCACTGCACCAGCCAAGGTTCCCAACCAGTCAAGGAAGTGAAAAGGGAGGGTAAAGCTCGTGTGTAGAGATGCCATGGGTGCACTGCACATGTAATAACATACTGCAGCTTCTAACCCAGCTGGAGGAGTTAGCCACGGGAAATAAGGGATCTCGACTTTCCTTAAGCCAATGATCTGACCATTTGTCACTCGTTTTCAGACCTGAAGTTTATTTCACCAATCATATTTTTAAAAATAAACCCGAGTACCATTAAAGCAGAATTCATTATAAGGGTAAAGGAAACATCCCTGTGGCAGGGGGTGGGGAGAAGTCTAAAGAATACGGGGACCTTTAGATGAGATTCCTAAAGTAATGATTTGGTCTCACATATGCCAAATGAAAGGCTGCATGTTGTGTGCTACACCCCTGTGGGGCAGTATTGTTTTCAGAAAAGTGAAGCTGCTGAAAATGCAGAAGTCTCTCCTGCTCAAACTATGAAGCGAAAGTCAGGTTGTTGCTAGGTTACGTCATAACCACGGTGGTCTTGGAAAGAAACCAGTGGCTTCAGCTAGGAGTTCTATTACATGAGTTTGGTTCTGATCAGATCTCAGACAGGTTCACCCACATTCTTAGGATTTTTATGCAAAACAAAAAAGGCTAAATCCAGAACCTAGCCTGAGTGAGTTACCAGAAAGCTTTCCTGCAAGAGAGAAAACTATATAACACATGGCATACCTTCACTATTAGTGACTCATGCTTCGGCCCCCAAAACCTCATTTTATATACAAGGACTACCATAGTCTAAGACTGTAAGTCACCCCACAGACCACATCAGAGAGAAGCATTGTGGGTGAACCCCTCCTGACCTGCTTCCCACCCCCACAAGGCTCTGGGCCAGGAACAGCCAGCCAGCAGGCACTACCCAAGTCACACATGTAGAATAAACTTACAATTACAGTCAATAAAACTCACACAAGTTCATCTGACACCTATGCAGGAATGGGCATAATTATAGCATTATATGAAGATTAGGCTAAATGGGCACATGGCTAAAACCTAATTACTGTGTTTCTCCTGTCTCCAACATCAAGGGACAACTGACACTTGTACCAGAACAGTCACAAACCTCAACTTACAAATATAAATTATATTTAATATAAAGCACCCAGCATGAGGTTTTGCTTCCTGAGAACCAAGAGCCTGGAAGCCTCAGTACAGAGAATCTGGGGTCCCCAGAGCACAGAGCTTCAGTGCAGCAGAGGTAGATAAAAAGAAAGACCATCCTCCACAGGATACTCAAGGGGACACAAGGCCAGCCCACAATGCCCAGACTCAGGGCTGCCAGCCCAGCAGCCACATGCGTGATGCAGTGCCTACTGTACTCCACCTAACTGGGAAGAACAACACGAGGGCAGAGGACCCACAGAGATGAGGTACCTGTTAGCCTACCTCTACTCAGGCTTCACGCTAAGGGAAGGGTTAAGTGTGCACCCAGGGCAAGCAAGAGTGTTCCCTCACACTCTCCGGAAATATTCATATCAACAGAACTATGACTGGCAGCTTGACCCAGGAGATTTCACTTCAAAACTAGTGTGTATGCACAGCCCATGTTCCCATGTTTAGACAAGCAGGAACTAAAGTAAAGGGCCCCTCAGCCAGACAGATGAAGTCAAGACAGGTTCCCAATGGAATACCTAGTACCCCAAACCTCCAATTCAAATACCCAGCACCACAGCATCTTAAATGACCACTGATCGATAGGACTTTACCATCTTTGTGAGCTACAGATGACACATCGGCTACACTAAATAAAATAACCTCGGTCCACTGCTATGATCAAGCTATAACACAGACAAAACCGGTCCCAGTCTACACCATAAAACTGACAGGGATGATCTGATCATAGGTTAAACTGAGTAAATGATGTGTGTGGGTGGGTGTGTCCCAAGGAGCAGCACAATGCCTTGCACACGCTGGACAAGAGACACCAAGCCATTTCACCAGCCCAGTGCTTTTCTCTCTTTTTCCAATCAGCAAGGCTCACTACCCAGATGAACACAAATTTTAATGGCCTTGTAAGACAAAGCATAAATTCCTGATAGGTGTTCTGCCTATACCCACAGCCCAGCTACTGGGACAAGACAAAGGTCTCTAGAAGGGTCTTGGATCCAAGTGAAACCAAAAGGCTCCACTGCTGAGTTTTGCCTTTCATTTCCTACTTTACACGACAGCCCAGGTGTGACTATACCTGCCATGTTCACAATGATCACAGTGGGAAAGTTCATGGTCCACCTTTATGACACTGGCTAACCAACACGGACAGAAAAGGGGATTTCAGATTTTCCAATTTGATTCCTTAGAAACACCTAGAGCCTACATGAGTTAAATGGAGTGGCCAGGGCTATGGAGAGCAACTCCCTTCCTACCAGAGGCCAGAATCCAACATTTTGAGGCTTGCTCCACCCAGTGATTTGTTCTAGACTGCTTGGGGGGAAAAAAAAGTCATAAACAGTGTGGAGTAGCAAGTATGCCAGCATGCTGGGCAGTAGTCAGCTGGTCTGTGAAGTGCACTTAAAAGTGGGGACCATATCTATAACAACAGGGAGTATCATGTCTTCACCCAGTCCTATCTACCTACCTACAACCACCAGATGCCTTCAGCTGGCCCTGCAGAGCTGGGCCCTGGCAAAGAGGCCCTCAGAGGAGTCCCAGGATAGAAATGAGTTGGGAGAGAAGGGCCAGTGGATGGCCAGTTACTGGACACTTCCAACTGCTTACACACCTTTGGAGGACCTTGGCCTGGCTCTGGATGTAGGCAGGGGAGAGGGGAAGTCCAAGGGAACAGGTAGCCAGCTCACAATGCCCAGACTTGAGTTTGGGGGCTGCCACCCCAGCAGTCACATACATAATGTGGTAGTCATGGTGGTTCTACTTAATTGGAAGGAACAACATGAGAATGGACCCACAGAAATAAGGTGTCTTTTAGTTTGTCTCTACTCAATCCCTCACTACCTGGGGGAAAGCCACCCCTCACCACAGATCCCTCAGGGAAAAGTGGTCTTTCAGGCACACCATCTTCTAAGAACCTGGAAGAAAAACAAGTGTCTGGAAACCTCATTTAAAGGCAGGCGTTTGGTTTCTGGTTTTGGTCTACTGGAACAGGGCACCTCAAGACACGAGGTTAGAGTACACTAATTCAGCAGTGCAGGTTGTGAGCAGAGAGTTAATTACCACCGAGGAAAGGGCAGCCCCGTAAGAGCTTAGCATCACAGGCTCATGGCCAGCTCTGTGATGGCGCCAGCATTCCCGAGGCCAGTCCTCCCCCAGATCCAATCTGCCCCAAGCTCAACTGACTCCCTGCTCTTGCCAGGCAGAAGGGCTTTCTGCTGGAGAGAGAGCTCTAACTCCCTGAAAGACCGGTGCTGGAGCACTCAGGAGGCAGCTCTCAATCTCTCAGTCCAAGAACTCCAGCAGGAGTCTTGATGAGGGTTGATTTTGGTCTCTGTGGTTTCCTCAGAAAGTCAGGCACTGTAAGTGTACAAGATAACCATTGATGTCCTGCTCACGCAGATCCGGGGCACTGCTCAACATCCACCTTTCTCAGAAAACCCTCTTGACCGAAAGCACCCATCACACACCCCACGAGCCCTCTCTACACTGGGGTCTGTGCTTCAGACCAGATAGTGTACCTCCCCTGGCCTGAGCAAGCGCCCTGCCGGTGGGAGAGCTACACCAGACTCCCACCGCCGTCCCAGCCCACGTTTTCAGCAGAGACCCGCATCAGCGCAGCGTGCTCTGCAAACCGCTGAATTGGCAACTTGCAGCGTATAAAACTGGCTCTGCAAAAAGAGGGGGCCGGCCGCTGTGCCTGGCGCGTTCTCAGTGTCCAAAGTAGCTACGACTCCTCAGGCACCCCGCCCGCGCACACTTGTGACTTGTGCTTCTTTCCATACGTCACACTTCAGTTAAAACAACAGCAAAAAGTCCTCTGCTGTCACCGCTGATGGGGACGAGAGAGAGGTGCCACAGGAACCCTGCGCCCTACTGCCAAGGGCGGCTTGACCTTCACCGAGTGGGCGCAGGGCTCTACTCTACTGCATTTGGCCGCGGACAGGTGTCGACCCCGTCTCTTTGCCCCAAAGACACGGCTGGCGATACGGGTCTCGTTTGGACCCACAACTCTCAACGAGCTCTCAACGCCACAACTGTCCCTTTAGATGAGCACAATCCCAACCCTTTCCCAAGGATCAGAAATCCCAACCATTGGGAGACGGAACCTGCAGCCCATGGAGCCCAGGAAACCCACTAGGGCAGTGATACGCGCGCGGAGAGTGGGCGTCCTTCGAGCTGGGACCCAGATGCCACCAACTCTTTTGTTCTGAAACCAGAGCTGGGGCGGGGGTCAGCGGACTTGGCCAGTATAGCTGTCCCTACCCCGCAGGCACCACCAGCTCTGCCACTCGCTGCCGAGGGCTCCGGTCCAGGTCCAGGCGGTCCACGCTGGAATCGCTCACAAGACTCACCTCCCCTTCCAGCTGCACAGGTCGCTGGAGTACTGCGCGCTCGCGCCGCCCAGCAGCAGCAGTAGCAGCAACAGCAGCGGGGGCGGCGGGGGCGGCCCCGGCCCAGGGCCGGGGGACCGAGGCCACTGCTGCCCCGCGCGCCTCCGGGCCGCCCACACCGCACCCCGCATGCTCCGGCCGGGTCTGCGTCCGGTGCGTGCCTGCACCCACAGAATAGACTCTTGAGGCAGTGCTGACGGAGACGTGGGTCCGCGTGCGAGCTGATCACGTCGCGCGTCTACAGCCCATCCCCACTCGCCCCTGGCCGCCCACCATAGGAGCCGCCCGAGCAGCCCAAGCTGCAACCAGAGAAGCGCGCCGGCTGCTCCTAGAACCTCTGAGCTGGCAAGTTCCCGGACCGAGGTCTGGCTCAGCTGGGGGGCGGAACCGTGAAGCCACCCCGCCCTCGTCCGAGCTCCGCCCCCGCCTGGCCTTCGGTCGGGGCCAGCAGTTCCGCCCCGCGCGCCAGCTCACAGATCTGCGTCCTGCCAGCTCTGGCCTGGAACGCCCTGGTGTCACGCAGCAGATACTCAGTGGGCAGCATCTGGCAGCACAGGACGAGGGAAAGTGCAGCTCGGAGTGGGACAAATGACTTTGCAAAGGATGGGAACAAGGTCAGGGAGGAGGGCTGGGGCTGGGACGCAGAAGCTGTAGAGATGGGGATTGGAGAGTTTGGGCCTGGGGGAACTGCACCATTATGCATGAAGTGAAATCTGAGCTCCTTCTCAGCAGAAAAACTCCATCTTTTAGACAGCCTGAGTGGCCTCGAGTGCACGGAGGCTTATTGTTACGCTCACAACTCAAGATTGGTTCCTGGCACACACACACACCCCCTTCCTTTCCCGAACTCAAAATTTGCCTGGGGGGGGGGGGGGAGAGAGAGACTGATTGAGATTGACTGAGACTCTGCCATTAGTAAGAGTTGGCAGCTTCTGCAAGGTTATGCCAGGCTCTGGAGCATCCATCCCATAGAAAGGACTCAAGTGTGCAATCAATCCCCAGGCCACACTTCCAAAAGTCCTGTGGTCTCTGTGTCTAATACGAACTTTATCGTCCTGAAGCTAAGGTTTTCGGCTAGTGCTTCTTTACAGTGGAACGTATCTTGGGCAGTGTGGGGCTTAAGCACCATTTCATCTTGGGACCCCTTGTCAATAGCATCTCCTCTCCCAGGTTTGACAATTCCGATCGTCTCCAAAGATCCTTCCAACAGAAACAGAAAACAGCCATCTGAGAGCCCAGCCTGGCAGTGAAGGAAGGTTGTTCTCCCTTCTATGGATGGTCATATGGAGATCATGGTGATCCTAACATGTAGTAGGGGAGTTACACAGGAGCGGGACAGAAATAGGGAGGTGGAGGGACACTTCCTCTGGCCTGGATACATTTCAGGAGGAAACGTGGGGTTGCAGGGTACCCTCTATCCATGAGGAGAGACCTAGAAATCCAGTTTATTTATTAGGTGGCAACCATACTGAGAGCAGCAGAGGAGCTAATTTATAAATCTTCAAGACAAAAGAAGAGCCAACGCCGTGACCTGTGGATTCATAGCCACTAAGCAGCTGAGGAAAGATGAAGGCCTGGGAGCGGGACAAGACATCTTCAGTTTAAGAATCAGTGTAAAACAGTGCTACAACTGAGCAGGTCTTTCTACTCAGCTAAAACCCAGATCCGGAACCCTGCCATGCATATAAAGTGATGTCACCCTGAAATTCAAGGCCCTGATTGATGCTCCAGGGACGCACCTGTGCATTCAGAGCTTGAAGGTCTGCTCCACCAACTCCAAGGCTCTTAGAGTATAGGCCTTGCCCCTCTCGCTGCAGGGTTCCAGTGCCCAGAAATGATATGAGCCAGGTGATAACCCCAAGCAGGTGAGGAAAGGGACCTGCCAATTGCACACTGTAAACTCCAGCCTCTCTCTCTATAGTAATCCTCCTTTACTAGGGGCTCTGTAGAGAGTTGCATGTAGCCAGTCAGGTCTCATCCATCTTGATATGGCTCATCATTCAGATCATAGCATGAAAGCAAGTAGGAGTGGTATCCAGTGCAGACATTAAGAAATAATGACCTGCAGTCACTAACCAGGGTCTCAGGTTGACTAAAGCTGGTTCTGTCCCAGAGAATAGTACAAGCTCATGCACATTTGTCAAAAAACAGAGGAGCACAAGATTGAGCTGGAATCTATACTTTGCCCTCTAGTTTGTGACATGCAGATACTAGCTCATTATTATTGCACATATATTAAGACATTAATGACAGTGGAGGGAGGGAGTAGATGTTGGAGACGTCTCTATTTTCTGCTCAGATTTTGGTAAACCTTTTAAAATCCAATAAAAAAAATTAAGAACAAGGTAAGAGTGAATATTTGTCTATCAGGGTTCTTGCAGGAATCCCATGGGACATCAAGGAGGTCGTCACTGCCTTCAGGACCTGGATCCTCCTGTAGGATCACTGAAGCAGAAATCTCCTCATTCTCATCCCTCTGACCTATTACCTAGCCTAGGGTGGGGACCGGGACAGCAGAGCTGGTTTTCAGAGCTATCACTGGGATAAGTACACTCTGCTGGCTTGTGAAGTCTTGTGCTGTGGAGATCCTCAGAGACTCCTGACACCTGTGCTGACCACTGTCCTGCAATCACAGCCCTAAGGTGGAGCTTCCATAACTAGTCAGATGTGAGACTGAGAAGGCATATGGTGTGGTGGTTTGTGTGCACTCGGCCCAGGGAGTGGACTATTAGGAGGTGTGGCCTTGTTGGAGTAGGTGTGTCACTGTGGGCGTGGCCTTTAGACCCTCATCCTAGCTGCCTGGAAGCCAGCCTTCCACTAGCAGCCTACAGATGAAGATGTAGACCTCTCAGCTCCACCTGCACCATGCCTGCCTGGATGCTGCCATGCTTCCCCTTTGATGATAATGGACTGAACCTCTGAACTTGTAAGCCAGCCCCAATTAAATGTTGTCCTTATAAGAGTCGCCTTGGTCATGGAGTCTGTTCACAGCAGTAAAACCCTAACTAAGACAGAAGTAATCCTAACTAAGACATATGGCCTCACAAATCCGAGGATCAGGATAACAAGTACAAGATCAGCTATGTATGTCTGGCCCCAGAGATTTTCTGCCGTACAGTGTGAGCTAGTACATTTCATGGGACCCAGAAATAGAAAGGGGGCAGGCTCTGTGGGACTAGATGCCTCTCAACCCTTTTAAACTTTAACATGTACATGGTCCTTGTGAGTGATAGATTGTGTGGCTTAGGGACTAATACCATTTTCTGGTTTCCACAGTCCATGGTGTTAGGGCCCATTTTTGAACCTCAGTTACTTCCAAAGTAGGATAGCTCTAATTCCCAGCGTGAGACAGGGTTCCCAGTGCCGACTTATAGTACCTCATCCTTTGATGGCAGCTGGTAATCGGAGCCTCTCAGAGACAAGATTCAGGCATCTCTCCTTTAATGGGAGGCACATTAGTGGGAGTTCTCTGTTCCCCATAGTGGTGGGACTTTGTGCCACAGCCACAACTTAACAGACTGTCAAGAGTGATAGCAAATCATGAGATTCGCATTGTTTATCAATGATGATTCTGTTACACAAAATGACTATCACTAAAGAATCACCTAGAAAAAAATCTGTTTCCTTTCACCATTTGAAATGTTTGAAGTTAGCTAGCCACACCCTGCTTTGGCCTTTGGTGTTAACATGAGAACCCTGCCCTGCTCAGCCCTAACCCTCAAGTCATCTGTCACTCTAGTATCTTCCTCTGAGTTACACTGCTGACCTTCTGGCAAGGACATAATTATAACAATTGTGGTCAAATGATGCACAGAGAGCCAACGCTTGTGATTTAACATTTAGCAACTGCACTGAGTAACCTGTAATTACCACATGAAACAGCCTAGAGGCCTCAACTCAGCAACCTTCCCCTAGCTCCCCCTAACCTAATTTGCTAGCAGGTTTGCTGTCCATGAGTCAGAGCAAAGTGGGAGAAAGGGAGTCTTAGTTGGCTTGACCTTCCTCAGGTCCAGAAAGCAAGGGGGTCAAGGTCCACAGCCATAGATTCAAGTCCAGCAGACTGGCCAATGTATAACGCAAAGCGTGTAAACACAGGGCACATAAGTGAGGGCAGTTGTGTGTGCTGCCTGGAAGATCACAGCCTAAGGGGCAGCAAGATGTAGTTACCCCACCAGTGGGCACTTGACTCTTGAGGAAGCTCTCAAGGGAGAAGAGGTGACCATAGGAGAGGTTCAGCTACATCAAAATTCATACATGGAAATGACAGCTTGACGTGTAAGCAGATCTTAGTTGTTAGTCAAGTGACCACAGAGGCCCAGGCAAAGAAACCTATGATAGAATACCAAGCTGTCAATACACACCTTTAATCCCAGCACTTGGGAGGCAGAGGCAGGTGGATCTCTGAGTTCAAGGCTAGCCTGGTCTACAGAATGAGTTCCAGGACAGCCAAGGCTACACAGAAAAACTGTGTCTCAAACAAAACCAAACATCAATCCACACATGTAGCCTATCATTGTTTCTGACCTGGAACGACTGACCTGTATCAGAAGCTGCCTATGAAATTGGGGGACCTTAGGCAGTGGCTGGGTGGGGACACTGCTCTTTCTTAAGTAACAGGAAGCATTGCCTCTAGTCATTTTTGTCATTCGAATCAGAAGGCTAGACCTTCTGACTGGTGGGACACTCAGCCACACCCTAGATTATGGCCACTGTCCTATGGTGACCTCACCACATTCCACCCTGTTCTCCGAGTGCCCGAAACATCAGAAAATTATAGTGAAGTCTGTCCACTTTCCCCAGGAAGAAAGCCATGTGTATATCTTGTGTACACATACACATCCCCCAAATTATGTAGTGGTCACAGAGGTTATGACCTTTCAGCCCTAAGCACTACAAAAGGAGCTCTGCCTACAAGGATGATGGACCATAGACACACAGTGCTGTGACATAACCAAGAAGCTATACACAGACAGCAGCCCTCAGGATGTTGGGGTTTACACTGGTGGTTTGTTGGTGGTTTACAAGATGTCTCTGGACACTGAGCCACTGAAGACCATCTGTCTGTTCCTCAAGCCTAGTCCCATTAAACAGCTGAGGAAACCACAGGGCAGTAGCACCCTCTTGAGAGTCCACAGCTGGCCTGGGAGCCTGACACCTGGCACCTGGGTGAGAGCTGTCCTGGACAGGTATTACCCACAAGGAACCTGGTAGGTACTCAAGCTGCATCTAACTCTCAGAGGAACTTAAGCCTGACTCACAGACGAACCTATCTGTGATCACCCTTACAGAATAGCAAAATAATTCCAGATACACAGCAGGAAGTTAGCACCCAGTAGAAGCTCTTACTTTCCTGAAACTCCATAGCTGAGAAAAAGACTCACTCTATTATGTTTGTGTTGTCTACTTTCCTAGATAGGAAAGCACCTCCAGAACCTAAGATGGCCTTAACCAGTTAAAGGATGGGAGATTGTGCTCCTGGCCCGACTCTATCTGTATAAGGCCTAATCAACCTCTGCTAAACTAGAACTCTAGTCCCAGCAAGGCATAGCATACTTCAGGACCCTTACACTGGGAGGTAGACCCTACTGGTCTGGTCCTGTTGGGAAGGCTGGCTGAACATGCGTGGGCACAGCCCCAAGTCAGTCAAAAAGGAGAAGCTGTCTATGTGGAGGTAAGGAGACAGTAGTGCAATCACCACCAATAATTTCCCAGTTGACCTGGATTTGGTGTCTCTCCTCCTGTCCATAGCTGAGGTTCTCATCGAGAGACTGAGGGCTGGCCCTCACCAGCAGACAATGGCTACTTGCACCTCAGTGACTCAGCCCAGCTATCAGAGGTGGCTGTATACTCCCATCAGTAAGGATTTGTTGCTGGGACATAGATCTACTCGTATCATCAACCCATTAGTCCAGTTTTTAGAGAAGAGATAGGCTCTTGAGTGCAGCTGGAGGTTTCCCAATGGGGGTGGGGCAGTGGGGAGGGGGCTAAAAGTCAGACCTTCAGCCCTGGAGCCACGAGAGTCCTGAAAGTGCTCTTCCAAGGTAGGGCCCCATGCTGAGCACATCTGAGACAAAAATAAATAAATAAAAATAAAAATAAAAAAGCAAGAACCAGGAATCCTCCTGTCCTGAAGGTTCCACAGGACAGAAGGTTCCACCCTGAGTCAAGAGATGAAGCTCAGAGGATGTTAGTTGGGTCCGGTCTTTTGTCTTTGATATGTTACCCGCGGGTACTACCTTGTTCCTGAGGCCACTGGAACGGCTGCCCAGGTAAGGAGCATCCAAAGGCCAAATAGCTTGGCAGGGTTAATACTCTTCACTACAGCCCACCTTACAGTGTCCAACAGGACTGAGAATAAGTGGATGGAGACTCAGAAGTGGGGACTGGGCGATGTCATTGCTGTGAGAAAGAAGAGATGACAGGACACAGGGAAGGCAGGATAACGCTGGCCCTTAAGTACCTTCTGTGCCATCTGTCTCCTGCCAGTAGTAGAAAACACATACCTAAGGAAGCCCCGTGGGTTTCTTTCTGACTGCAAGAATGGCTGATGGCGTCTTTCCAAGATTTCAAAATTGTGAGTGAGCAGCCTGTTCCTTCCTCAGCATTGACCCACTAAGGGATATGGGGAACTTTGGGCCAACACAGCAGGGTCTCAGGCTCCCACCAAGGTGTCAAAGCTTCAGCTTGACCTCTGCCTTACTCTCCCTGTCTTTGGGGCGGGGATACTGGGCCATATGAATTTTTAGAAGTGAGAAAGTTCAGAGGAACTCTCTTTTAGGCTATTATGGTGTAGACTGGGCATCTGGCTGTCAGTACTGGGCCCAAGATGGTATGGACCCTGGACTTTCTTCCCTCATGTTCCTACCCTACAGTCCTTCCGCCCTTCACCAGATTGGCTCTCCATAGGTGTTTCACTTTTCCACCCTGTCGGTGGGGCTAGACAATATCCACAGAGGCACCTAGGTCCGTAGCAATTCCCTACCCCAGCTCTGCTCGCAACTAGTCTTTGAAGCACTTGGAACAGCCCGTGTTAGTGGGTATTACAGCTCAACTGCGAAAGGTACCCTGGCCATCAGGAGCCATGGAATACACCACAGGGTCACACTGTACAACAAACCTCACCCAAGGGATTTGCTGGGAGGGAAAAATCAAGGAGGTGGCTGCCTTTGCTCAGACAAGAAGCAACAGAGAATTGAACAGAAGGCATGGTTTATGTAGCGTGTCGTGGGGTGGGGGTGGGGGTGGGGAAGCTTTCCAGGGTGGTCTGGGATTAGAGAGATTGTGTGGCCTGATCTTGGAGCAAACTCAGGGATCGGTGGAATCTCTTTTCTGTAAGGTGGGGCCTGGCCACTCTTCTACCTTCGGGAAAGGGGTGGGGTAGTTTAGAGAAGTTTTGGGTAGAGGCAGGGTCTGGCAGCCAGAGATGTCTAGGGGTGGGGCCTAGCGGCTCGAGGAGGCCAGGGGCGGGGCTTACAACAGGGGTCTCTGCATGGCAAGGAAAGCTGTTCATGTTGGTGTGAATAGCCAACATACACTCTTGTAGGGCTAGCAGGAGAAGGTGGTCCACGTACACACCTATTACCAAGACTGTGAGGGTAGGCATTATGAAGAGGCCAGGCTTAGGGGAAATTTCAGGCAGCCTGTCTCTGGGAGGGAAGCACAAGTTGTGTAGTAGGGAAGTACAATGAAACCACATTAGTAGGAAGAATAAAACCACACATCATTATATATAGTGTGTAACTGTTACAGCTCTGAGCAGAAAGTGTTCTGGCATTCAGGAGCCAGGAATGGCCATTAAAGCGCTCTGTGGGCGGAGCCTGGTGATTGAAGGTCCTCAGGGGCAGGGCTGCCCACTTGCATGCCTTGAGGGGCCAGGCCCAGCTGTTAGGGTATTCTGGGGGAGGAGAATGGACTGGGGGAGTGTTCTTGGAGGTTCTTGGGGTCAGGGCTAGCCACTTGCTGTGCCTTCCGTTCCCCCCTTTTGTGTTCACTGTTGATTATTCACTGATTGTTTAGTCAGGGGTCAGGAAAGGCAGGGCTGACACTATCATTAGACTACTACCTAATGAATGGAGGTGCTGAAATTCTTGGAGCAAGCTTGATCTTCACTCTCAGGGTGTAATCGGGAGTTACAGGCCTCTGGCCAGTAACCCTGTAGTAGCAACTGATTAAAAGTCTAGTTAGAAATCTTTTGGATCTGCTTTTGAAGAAACCTAAGCAAGAAGTTTATGAGGCATGGTGTGACTATCAGAATTAAGCAAAGAAGAGAAGGAGGTTAAGAGAGGTGGTATCCAGTTCCATATTGGACTGTCAATGAGCCACTGGCCAGAAGCAATAAGTAGTTCCTTATGATCCATCTGGAGTTGTCAGATCTTGCTTTTTTACTATACCTGATTGGTTGACATAAAAGCAATGTTCCTCCCTGAGGAAGAAGCAAACCATTCTCTGCTGTTAGTAAACCTACTCCTCCCCGATTGTATAGCACCACAGCGACCAGCCGGCCTCATGGCCCCGGAGTGGTAAGGCTGGTCTGAGCCACTTGTTGGACATCTCAGATGAACTGAGAGGAAAACTGAGAGACGTTAGTTCTGCTGCCCCCGTGGTAACATACAGTTATAGTATCTCTAATGGTTTCCAAGTATAGGACGGGAATTTTTCCTTAAGGCCATGTAATAACCTCCTGGTCCTCACAGAGCAGGGTGAATGCCCTATCACACTGTAGATTTACCTGTTGATAGATTTGGGTCTGCTTGGTTCTAAAAGGTACCTTTCCTGGTATGCCAGTAGGCACTATAGGTAGCTGTTTTGTGTCTAACATTCTAATAAGGGCAACATACTTTCTTCTGTGACTGAAGATTAGAATCTAATGAAATTTGAATGTCATTGTCAGAACCTAGAAGTGCTGGAATGCTTGTCAAAGGTTGGGAGGGGATTTAAGCCAATGGACAAGGTCACAAACAGTGGTCATGACTCAGGAGGGACATACAACCAACATTCTCCAAAGTGACCAGGCAGAGTGTTATCTAGTAACTGATGCATGGTGGTTAAAGTCTGAAAAAAGAGATGGAGTGACCATGGGGGACAGAGAGTTGGGATCAATATAGTCCATGCTTCCACTCTCTGTCCCCATGGTCACTCGATCTGTTTTGCAGAGACAGACTACCGAGAAGATCATCTGTGTATTGTATAAGCTTGGATTTAGGGAGAGGCATGGAGTAAGACAGAGGCCAAAGCCTGGCCAAATAAATGCCGGCTGACCCCTGGGTAGGAATGTCCAAGAAAGTTGGGTAGAAAGGTGGGTATCCAGGTAAGTCCAAGACAAAGATATTTTGAGACTGGGAATCAAGAGGGATGGAAAAGAAGGCATCCTTGAGATCTAAGACATAAAAATGAGAGGTCTCTGAGAAGATAGTGGAGAGGGAAGCGTAGGGGTTGGGTACTAGTGCATGAAGGGGAAACGCTGCTGAATCGGTAAGCTGGGGATCCTGGACCCAGCGGTATGCTTCACTGTTTGTTTTAACTGTGAGTATGGGCGTCCTAAAGAGAGAAGGCATGGGGCACAAGAGAGCGGCTTAGAGCCTGGGTGATGTCACTGGTAGGGTTTGGCAATGGATGGCAAGAGGAGACTGATATTTGGCTGTAGAGGGGCTACAGATATCCCACACTCAGAGGCCTACCTGGGAGGCCAGTAAAGAGACAGGTATGTTGGAGGGAGAAGGGGAACAGCTGGCTGGCCTAGGGTCCAGTAGACAAGGGAGCAAAGAGAATAGAGGCTCCCACGTTGGCTAGAAGGTCCCTGTCCTAGCAAGGGAATTGGACAGGTTGATACCAGTAGGAAGGAGTGGGTAAGGGGAATACCCCTAAAGATACAGCTAAGTGGTGGGGTTTGGTGAGGCTGGTAAGGCCCTCTTCCTATCTCAACAATAGGGAAACAGAAAGGAGGGATGGGTCCCCGAAACTCCCATCAGGACTAAGTAGGTAGCCCTGGTGTCCAGAAGGAAGGAAATAGATTGTCCTGGTACTGTGATGACTTCCCAAGGCTCTCTGTTGGACATGACTGGGCATTGGGCGCCCAGACCTTCTCAGTCATCCATGTCCAGACCCTAGAAGGTCTGCTAGAGTGCAGTCTGGGTTTGGTGTCTTCATGCTTTGAGGGACATAGAGGGCAATTAGCAGTCCAATGTCCCTCTTGATGGAACTTTGATTGTAGTTGGTGGGTCTGGAAGGTTTTGGACAGACCCAGGCCCAGTGACCCTCCTGATCACATTTAAGCAGGGACAGAGGGTCACAGGCTTTTGGAAGCAAGGAGACAGTTGGTATGGCTGACTGGAAGGCCTTAACTAACATTCGGGTATTTTTGTTTTCAGGCTTTCTCGTCTCTCCTATGGTATGCCTTAAAAGCCAGCACTAAGCCTTCTGCATGTGGAGTCAGGGGTTCCCTCTCTAGGTGTTTACATTTGGCCCTAATATTAGTCAGGGAAACTCTGGGAGAAGTGGGTCATAAGGAGCTGTTTCCCATCTGGAGTCTTGGGATCCAGATTGTTATACTGTAGGAAGGCCTTTCTAAAGCAGTCTGTGAGCTGAGCCAGGCCCTGTCTGTCCTGGATGACTTCTGGTGTTTTTTTCACAGTTGACCACTTTTAGGGCAGCTTTACAGATACTCGCCAGGAGAAAAGTTCTAAGTTTGTCTCTAGCTAAAATGCCCCCAGAGTGTTGTGACTCACTCAGGATCCTGGTTAGGGACCAACTCAGCCCCAACTGGGCGAGCAGTGTTCCTTTGGTGGATTTCATCTGCATGTGTCCTAGCCTGGCCCCAGACTTCCCTGCACTCTTTGAGGAGAAGGTTGTTGGTGAGAATCACATAAATGTCATAGAAGGTGAGGTTGTAAGATTGGGTAATAGTTTGGAACTCCTTAATGAAGATAGAGGACTGAGCAGTATAAGATGCCAATATTTTTCTGAGAGAGTTTGTTTAATGAGAAGGGGAGATGTACCCTGACTAAGCATCCACTCTGGTAACTTCCCGCAGGGGCAAAACTGTGGCCACATTAGGACGGGTAGGGGGAGTTAGAGAGGGTCCGTGGTAGAGCAGGACAAGTAACAGGAAGACTAAGAGTTGTCAGTGGGCTGAAAGAGGGCACATGAAAAGGTTGATTTGGGTGGCCTGTGAGGAGAGAGAAAAGGAGCCTGAAGAGGCTGGAGAGGGAGAGAAGGAACTGTGAGTTGAAGCCAGTAGTGAAGGGGAAGCTCATTAGCAAGATTGAAATAGTGGGGGGGTCGGCAGGTTTGGGCTTCATGGCTGCGAGGAGCTGCTCTTTCCTTGGTTGGCTTATACCGTGTGGTCACTTTTAATCAAGATGGGAGTGAAGTTACATGGCAAAATCCATCCTTCCCAACCCTAGCAAAGATGGCTGTCGGCCACGTGGCTGCCTCCATCCAGATGGGGGGGACAGTGGTTAAGATGGCAACAAGCCACGTGTTTTCTTTAACATCACCTATGTATAGATTTTTAACTATCGACCCTGGTGTTATGAGTCTTAAGTTAACCCCTTTGTTACAGACCTTAAAGATTTTTAATCATACCCAATATGCTTACAGACCTTGAGGTACAGAAAGTTTACACGATAGTCATCAACTAAAACCCAGGGAGTAGGAGCTGAGTAGCAGCAATCACAATTGGGAATGGTCTGCTTTGTTTTGCTCTCCTTTCCCGGTTCATAGCTGGCCTGGTATGGGACAGAGATTGTGGAGGAAACCTTTAAATAATCATGTGTGGATGTAGAGGAGGGGAGCCATATCCCAACTCCAGAGCAAGGTTTTAATTGTCATGGGACAGCACAAAACAAGGGTCTAATGCTACTCATGACTGAAAGACAGCTGAATCTAGAAAGCTGACCACAAAGAAGGCTTGGAGATAGGAAAATTTTGAGCCCTGGCTATAGATACAGGATGCTGCAGGAGAGAATTGAGAGATGCACCAGCCAGGAAGGAGTGGGGGTGGGGGAGTGCACCCTACTCCTTTGATTCCCCCCCCCTCCCCGCTAGGACTAGCTCTCTCTTTACAACAAACTTAGAGACCCATCAACTATAACTTGAAAGACAGGACATTTACACAGTGTGTGTGTGTGTGTGTGTGTTTGAGGTGGGGGTAGGGACCCGACTGGGCGACTAGGCAAAAACAAACACAGTTTGGAGCAGAGAAAAGAGAAAACTTGATTGCAGGGAATGGGGAATCTCTTTCCATTTCCCCAATTGCTCACAGTACTTGTAAAGGTCCCAAATGTATTGGGATCTAGGGTGCCATTAGGTGGTCATTTGGATTGATTATCTAAAAGGTATCGAGGCCAAGTTTGGTTGCAAAAGCAAATAAATTTGTGACCCCGCTGGTCAGGTGCCAGGTGGAGAGGCTGGAGGTCGAAAGCATTCCAAAATGGTAGGGAAGACATAATAGCTGGGTTGCAGCTGGAAGGGTGGGGGGATGGGGTCAGGTAGAGAGGGTCAATCAAGGCCTCAAAGAGGATACCTCTACCTCAGAGAGTACCAGAGTGGTGCTGGCCACTCGATGGTCACTTCCTCCAACTCAGGGAAGTGTTTACACCAAGCAAAGAGAAAACTTACCTAATTGCCACTGGTGGATGTAATGCCCAGTGATTGGTGAGGTCCTCAGGAGCGGAGCCTGGCCACTGGCCCACCTCAAGAAGCTTACACAGTGCAACATTAACATTCAATAACAAGACCAAGTATGCCCAGATCAGCTGGATGATTGGCTTGTATGACATTCTCTAGTATCTTACCTAGATTTCTACAGTGATTAGGCTTTGCTGTTATAGATGGAAAGTTATTTTGAAAGGAAGAAAAGAAAGAAGAAAGGGAGTGAGAAAGGGAAACAAATTATTCCAGATTCTGAGGGGCATTAGTGACCAGGAAGACAATTGCAGCCTGAGGGCTTTCCCTGGGCTCAGATCTGGGTTGTTGCTGAAAGAAGAGTAACCTGGGGCCTTTTGGACGAGGACAATGAACAAGTATTCATCACAGACATAAATAACTACCAGTAGGCAGTGAAGCTCAAGTAAACTGACAATATCACAGTGAAAGTATTGGATGAGAGGAAGAGGGAGGAGGGCTCAGCCTGCTCAGTGAGGTCAGATTCTCAGTTCTTTGGAGATTTGGAACGCAGACCCCCTTCCTCAGTCTCTCCACTGCCTATTCTTGAACTCAGCCAGCCTGGCTTGTCATGCTACATCATCTGTGACCACTAGAAATGGCCACTCCCTTATGGCCTTCTGGAGCCTGTTTACTCTCTGGAGGGTCCAGTGTGCAGCATCTTGTCCCACGCACCTACTAGGGTTTGGTGCCTGTCTTCCTACCCAGAACCTTGACTCCGTGTCCTCTAGAAGCACTTTTGTATGAGACAGAGGAAACAAGGTAAGAAAGAAGACGATTTGTGTTTGCATCTGTAATGCTGAACTGAAAGGCCTAACACCTTCTTCTTACCTAAAGTGTGTGTGGCCATTTAAAAAAGGCTGACTGCTCTGGAGGTGTGAAGATAAAAAGATCCTTCCACTCACCCTGGAGTGGTCTCGTGTTAGTGTGTGCTGCCTTGGACTCCCGGATGCTGAGTGTTGTCTCTATGTGTGGGGTTATGTATGACTTTTAGTTAGTCTGGTTCACTTCTGACTCTCAGCACAAACTGTAGAGTGCTAGTGGACAGCCTAGTGCTGGCTGGTGTATGGGGTAACAAACATCTGGAAGGTGTATGGGGTAACATCTGGCTTTCAAACGGAACTTCAAAAAAAAAAAGCACAGAGTTGAGGGCTGGGTGGCATGTCCATGGTCTGCCAGTTACTCCAGCAGGGTGGGTGGAGCCCAGAGACACTCTGGCTCCTGAGAAGAGTGAAAGTTAATAGGAAGTCTTTGTGGGTAGTTTTGGATTTTGTCTGTCCTCACTTCTTTGAGGTCTAGCAAGGGTGGGCAGAATGGCTGCCATGTCCCTTGGTGACCACCATCACCAGATCACTTCTCTGGCCTAGTTCACTTCCACCTGCTTCTGACCCTTCCCAGGGTTTCATGAGCCCCACCATCTCTACTGTGCAGTGGAACTCAGAGTAAGCTGAGAAACTGAAGGCTAAATGTCACCTTCAGAGAGCCGGTTAGGGTGACACTTCCCAACTGGGCTGAGTAGCAGGTATTCTATTCCTGTATTCTACCCTGCCACTGCCATAGCCCTTCCTCAAAAAGGTTCACAGCTGGCTAGGTAGCACCTTCTCTCTTCCCTAGATGGCACCTTCCAAGGCCAAATGACAGATCATGTCTTGGTTACTGAGGCTCAGCAAGTGCTACACATGGTAGAGGCTCAAGGAGTCCTTACCAGTGTATGCCACCAGGTCCTGATTGCAGAAGCACATCCTCCAAGAGGAGGGCACTCTGTGTAATGTTCTTTAGGTGCTGAATATCTGAATATGTGGACCCCATTTCCTTCTAGAAATTACCTTAAGGATGCTGACACCAGCTGGACTTTCCTTGATGGCTCTGGACCAGCTAGAAGGAACTCAGCCTTGAATGTCCTTCTCTCACTTGGAGAATGTGATAGAAGACACTGAAAAAACAAGCCAGGTCAGCATGTGGAGTTATTATGTGCCTGTGTATACCAGATGTATGAGGACCAGGAAGCGGGAAGAGGATGGTCCAGGTCCCAAACCCAGTTCAAGGTCAGCCATGCTGCAGGGCCCCAGGACTCATGTTAGTTTTGTGGGCAGAGACTTTCCGGTGTTTGCTCAGAATAGGTCTGACCAGAGATTCCAGCAGGATCCTATGCCAGTATCTACAAAGTGAACTTAGCTGCTGGAATTCCAGCAGTATGTGTAGTACCCTGTCCCCAGTACGGAACACTGTTTTTACATTATCCATCTGTCTTGGCTTCACTCGGGTTTTGTTCCTGCATATTTTCTGCTTGTGCACACGTGATTTCCATTGCCATAAACAGCTTTGACTTGTTTTTCATCCTAAAATTATAATTTAAGTAATGTTTGAGGATGTTTTTCTCTGGAAAAGGTGAACTTGGGAAGACAACCTCCTGTGAGTCCCAAGGGGACTCTATTGACCTTGCCAGTTCTCGCTAGTTCTCCAACCCTGAGATGTAAAGAACCTCCCCGGTCACACCCACCCCACACACCCAAACCCCATGCTTTGGGAAGCACTGTCCCTCAGCTAAACCTCATGTGTTTCCTGTACTTCCAAAGCATCCAGACAGGAAGTACTAAACCTCAGAAGGCAAAAATAACTGACTTTCCCCAGGGCCATGGCTTCCAGACACAGAGCTATTGCGCCCTTAAACACTGCAGCTCTGGGCCTACTAGGTCCTGTCATTTTAAGTCTGATCTGAGACAAGTCCATTCATTTCCAAAAGGACCAACCTTAGGCCCCAGTCTGTGACTGCTCTGCCTAAGTGTGGTCCTTAGACACAACCAACCTCTGGCAAGAAGATATAACTATGGCCAGCTGAGAGAAGAGGGGTGTAGGTTGGGTCTCACAAACCCCCTAAATTACCAGGAGGCCAACAAGGCATGATGCTATAGCCTTAGGTGTCCACAGCAAGGAAATAGTTCTGGGGGAGGGGAATGAGTCCCAGGAGGTTCCCTGCCTAGGGTGCTGCCTCGGAGCATCAGGATCAATGTCTTCACCATTTATCATGAGGATTCATTGCTGAAGGGTTCAGCTCATAATCCAGAGAAGGAAGAGAAGGGGTACTCTGCTTCAACATTGCTAACTTCATAGGCCAGCATCCAAAGCACTACCTCTGTCTCAAGCCCAGGGTTCCATGTTCAGTTACTCATACCCCACCGGAGAAGCAGCAGTCTGAGAGCTCAGTGCTCCTTGGAGGGAAGCACACACTGGTTGTGGGACCAGGGTTTTGTTGGGGCTCCAGGTGGGGAGTCCTTTAGTCTTTCCTGACATATTCCCTGCTGTAGTTACTCCTGGTCTGGAGAAGGACACTATCGTTGTGGGGACAGCATCCAAAGAATAAGTTGTCCAAATCAGAGGGAAGGGTGGGTAGGGGTCGAGGCCTGAGACTGAAGCATGGCTTCCCTTGCAGAAGCAATGCACCTCTACTTTACAAAATACAGTCGAAACAACAACAGATAAATACTGATTAGCACGGGGGTGGGTGTGAGGGTGTCCTAAAGCTCCACATACAGGAAGCGGCAGCTGTGTGGCGGGATGTGTAGGGACTAAACTTGGTGCTCCTGCTGCTGGATGACCCTGGGTCCTAGGCTGCTGAGGTAAAATCTAATTCTCAAGGGTGGGTCTAATAAAGTGAGACATCTACAACTTGAATATCCTCAGGGAGGGATGGCCCCACAGAGCTGATGTCTTTGACAAATGGCCTACAGTTCACATTTCACTGCCTGCTCAGAGTCGTCCTGAGTGTGCTGAGTAGGAGTCTCCTTGGGTGTCCAGAGCTTCTGGACACCAGTATGACATAATAAGAAATAATGTATTGGTCTCTGTCCCAGTTCCTGAGTCAGCTCTGAAATCTTTTGGAATTTCCTGGACAACAGAAGCAACTTTTGCTTTTTGAGAAGAGCAACCCCCCCCCCCAAAAAAAACCAACCAAACAAACAATGAGCCTGGGTTGGTCCGTACGTGGTGCAGCCTAATTCCGTGGGGTCGTAGGTCATGTTTTTAGGGTTCATGGTGCTCAACATGTGTATGCATCTGGCTGCTTTTCTATGTACTTTTCTGTGTCCCTTAAGCTGGAACTGCATTTTGTGTTTCCCTGAATTGTGTGAGCCTGATAGCAGATTATATGGGAAGCTAAGTCAGACAGAGACGCAGGGACACTAAGGGCCCAGGACCTGTGATAGGGCTTCAACCTAGGGTTGCTGCCAGAACTTATTTTCTCACATGCCCATAACTCCTTGTGAATTTTGAAGTCTCTGACGCTCTCTCCCTCTGATATTTGCACTATTTAGGAGAGGAAACATTAAGTAGAGAGAGGGTGTTAAGTCACCCAAAACTACAGGCTACTGAGCAGGATATGGGCTTTCCAGCCAGCATTGACTTTGGAGCCCCTCACCACAGGCCTCTTTTTGATGACTTCCAGCAGTCAGGGAGTCTAACCCTCCATAAGCTCCCAGGGAAATCAGGGAGACTCTGGGAAGACAGATGTTAACCTGCAGCAGGGCCAGCCCCTCTCACTTCTAGGAGGGGAATAACGCAGTTAATCTATTGAGAAACCCTTTAGTTGTCAGTGGGTTGTTCTATGGACCTTATACCCAGCTCTGCAAAGATCTCATCCAGCCTCCCCCAAGGCTCTTTGTAAATGGCTCAGGCCCAACACAAAGCCAAAAACCTGTTCTTGAGCCAGGAAACCTTAGGTCTTAGGTGCCAGCCTAGAATTTATAGTCATGCCTCTGATTTGTTAATACATTCGTGATTTATAGAGGCCTCTTCACATTTACACATCTCAGGAGAAAGTGCAAATTTGTAGTCCAAGCAAACTGTCATGGTTAGTATCACTCAAAACCTATATGTCAGAAACTTTGTCTCCCAAATCACACATGAATGAATGGTATTGAGAAGTTGGAATGAGGCAAGATAGAAAGACAGAGAAAATGAGGGAGTGTGGGAAGAAAGAGAGAGTCCCTCACCGTCGCTGGCTGAGAATCTTGTATGTGTGTCCTACATATAAAAAGGACTCCCTTGACTTTTGTTGACCTGTTTCCATCTTATTAGACTGTATACTTGTATAGTTCACTCAGAACCATCTATGATCTCATTTATGAGTAACAATTCCTCAGATATTTTGGTATAATAAGGATGCCAAAACATTTTAAACTCCTTGAACGATAAAATTTCAAGCGTTATAAAATCATATATGTGTGTGTGTGTATGTGATACATGTAAATACGTCGCTGTTAAAATACTTAGGTTTGACTCTGAAGACAGTCTCAAACATTCTAAGCCATTTATATTCCCCTCTTAACAGCTCTTTCTCCCTCCTAACGCTGGTACTTAAAACTGCAATCAAACCTTTTATTTATTTAATTTTTTGTTGAGACAGGATCTCCCTATTTGCCCCAGGCTGGCCTGGAACTCACTACGTGGCCCAAGCTGACTTGAAACTTGACAATCCTCTTACCTCACCTTCTCAACAATTAGCTTTTCCTTAATAAATTTCTAGTTTGCTTCCTAGTATCTCACTTTGTAATTCTCTTCTGTGGTGCTAATCAAGAATCTCAGGTTCACTGAAGTACTGGTCTCTGAAGATAACTCCTCCAGCTGGCAGCATTGAGCCACGTTTCTCATTGATACTGACAGGGCCTTCGGGAAGCAATTGCCTGGGATTACCGCCTTCAGTAAGCACCCACAGATGACCTCTTGAGCATGAGGAGCATGCCTAGCCCTCTTCTTGAGAAGTCAGTCCCCAGATACTCCAGGGTCTGTCTTAAGGAGCCAGTCCCTTTCCTCCGGGCTGCCTGTGATGCTTCCTGGCCCCAGAACTCTGGACCTGCATCAGCAACCAGCTCACGTGATTGTTGGTCTCCGCCAGCAAAAGGGGACTTGGCAGTACACAAAAAAGACCCTGTCCCTGCCCCCACTGAGCCAGCACTTTTAGAGACAGTGCTGGAAGGCCCTTAATAGAAAGACTTCCTGTAGAAGGGATAAGCAGACAGTGTGGGTGGAGGATGGCAAAGGTGGCGTGGCCTAAAGCAGCCCTCAAATGGGGTAGGGGCAGGAGGTCACAGATGACTATCATCTGAGTAGGACTGCATTTTATATTGTCTTAGGGTTTCTATTGCTGTGATAAAACACCGTGACCAAAGGCAACTTGGAGGGGGGAGTATATTTCAGCTTATAGCTCCACATCCCAGTCCATCACTGAGAGAAGACAGGGCAGAAACTCAAACATGGCAGGAATATGATAGCAGGCACTGATGAATGACCAGAGGTATGCTGGTTACTGGCTTGCTCTTGTGGCTTGTTCAGCCTGCTTTTTTATAGCACCCAGGACCACCTGCTTAGGGGTGGCATTACCCACAATAGGCTGGGCCCACCGATAACAATCACCAGTCAAGAAAATGAACCACAAATTTACCTGCAAGCCATTATTATGGAGGCATTGTCTCGATTAAGATTCCCTCTTCCTAAATATGTCTTTCGCTTGTGTCAAGTTGCCATAAAACTAGCCAGCACAGACAGGCAGTTTGCGATGGTCTCCCTAGAAATTGTAGGAGTGAGGGGGAACAGGAAAAAGTTCAGAGGCAGCTGTGCCCAGCAGACTCGTAGCTTGGGATAACCATGGAACGGCTCCTCTTTGGATCCAGGGACTTGTGAGTGGGCCTGAGTTCTTTCTGAACCCACTGAAGTTGGGTAAGATGAGTCTAGTTTTTTGAGGTCTTGTCTACAGGTGACCCAGCTGTTGGTGTAGCTCCTGTGTGCTTACACAACTCCCCACAGGACAGCACCTTCTAATCAGTGTCCTCCTTGCAGCCCGGTCTTTCCTTCCTGGGGCAGTGACCATAGGGATACGTTTCCTTTATATCATAGAATGGCCACAGATAGACTCAGATTTTAAGTCCAGGCATTGCCAGTCCAGCTAACACCATCAACTCTGTGACCCCAGTGTGTTGGAAAGTTCTCGAGGGCAACTTATCCAGCATCCCAGGTACTTGGCTGGACCTTGCTCTAGAGTGAATGTCCGGGAATGTTTGATCATGGTGACATTTGCCTCCGTCTCCTTAATGATTTGGCCACTGAGGATAACCTGAACTTATATAACATACTATAGACCATGGGAAAGCAAGGGGCTAGAAATGCTCACAGACAACGGAGAGGATCAGGGGACAAAGCGGTGGCTACACGGGCTAACAACCCACAGTTTGCATCCTGGTAGTAAGTAAGGCTGTTGCCATGCACTGTGGTAACCAGGGATGTCACCTGCCTTAGGTGACTTAGTTTTTGTTAAGGAGTGAACTCTAATTTGCAATAAAGAACACATGTGTACTGGCACAATGGCATGGCCAGGCTAGGGTCACTTGGCCAGGACAAGGCCGAGCTGAGAAGGAGGTCCCATGTAGCCCCAAGCCACCTGCTTTAGTCTCTACCCCAGGCTCCTGTCCAGTCGCAGCCTTTCCCACTAGCTGGTGCAGCTATGGGTCAAAAGAGGCTTCAATAGATGCGCTTTGGCAATGTCCTGGCGGCAATGGAGCTATAAGTTGTTTGGTGCTGAAGCTTGTGCTTCTCAGAAAATCCCTTCTATGAGGTCAGGGACTGCTAAGGAAGATCCTGAAGCAGTTTCTCTTGGAGGTCTCATCAGAAGAGGAGGCTGACAACTTAAGACAGCCACATTAGCAACACTGCTTTCCTTCCTGAGGCCTCAGGGGAAAACAAGTGGCTCCCAGAATCTCGGGCCTCCCACCTCTCCTCCACATTCCCTGTTGGTGGTTGATCCCAGCACCCTCCCTCACATGCAAACTTTTATGGACATGCCATCTCAGATTACTGAGTTCCATATATTACTGTAGCTCACGTGAGACATTTTCTTGCCCACATTTTAGAGAGCAATGCCCACTGAATATCATAGGATTTTAATCCTAGGCCTTTCCTGTCCCCTCTATCAAACAGACAGCCCAAATTAGATGGGTAATATAGCTCACTATACCTCAGTGCTATCTACACCTTGAATTATCCTAGACCTAGAGGGGCCTCTGGTTTTAATGCCTCCAAACTGTCCTCAAGTTCTCTGTGCACCGCAGAGAGTTCAGTGTTGTTCTCCTCGGACACACCAGAGGAGGGCATCTGATCCTATTACAGATGGTTGCTGGGAATTGAACTCAGGACCTCCGAAGAACAACCAGTGCTCTTAACCACTGAGCTGTCTCTCCAGCCCAGTTTTGCAAGTCAAGATACTTCTATCTTCTTCCCAACCTGGGTCATGCTCCTTCAGCAATCAGGGTCTACCTACCATGTGTCTTTATCTTGATTCCAGAAGTGGTGCTGGGTGGTTTTTATAAACTTGGCATGAGTCAATACATATCTGGGAAGAGAGAATCTTAACTAAGGAAAAGCATCCATAAGACTTGGCAAGTCTGTAGAACATTTCTCAATTACTGATTGATGTGGAAGAACACCACTCACTGTGGGCAGTGCCATGCCTGGGTAAGTGGTCCTGGATGGTCTAAGATAGAGGTTGAGAGAGCCAGTGAGCAGTACTCTTCCATAACTTCTACCTCAGCACCAGTCTCCAGGTTCCTCTCTTGAGTTCCTGCTTTGACTTCCTTTAATGGTGAACTGTGACGTGGAAATGTAAGTGAGATAACCCTTTGCTCACTGCCCTGCCCCAAGTTCCTTTTGGGCATGGTGTTTTATCACTGCAATCAAAAACTAACTAAGACAGGGCTAGATGGGCCCCAGGGATCAAGACATGTGTAGTTCCTTCAGTAGCCACAAGAGGGGCTTAGATTAGATCCAGCTAGTCCAGCTTCTGCTGAGGTGTGCAATTCTCTAGGTATTGGACAAGGCCTTGAGTTCAACTCTGGAATGGACTTTATTCTGGACTGCACATGTTCTCCTGCATCACCATAGCCTGTATGTTACCCAAGAACAAAACCCTCTATATGCAAACCTTGACTCGGGCTGGCTTCTTGGCTGTGGGATGGGCGTTGGGATCCAGGTCAAGACAAATGCTTCACATGGGCTCACTATACACATGGTTTCGACAGAGAAGGCCTTATTGTTTGCTGCCTGTTTTCTGCCATAGCAGACTCATCCTTTCCTGCAATGGGGCTCTGAGCAGAGAGCCTTAGCATTACAGGAGGACAAGGGATACCCCATGGCTTTGTCACAGACACGTTCTGAGTGCTTGCAGAGATTATTGTTGGAATCTGTGTTCTACATCACAGGCTTTATTTTCCTTTCTCAAGATCTGTGGTCCTGAAGACTCCAACCACATCCTCACACCATTTCCCATGGATTCCAGGATCTCCATGTGAGAAGAAGATAACCTTGTCAGAGGTCGTGACCCAGAAGGATCAGTACTGTCCAGTTCAGTAACTATGCCAAGGAATGGGAAAGGCTAGTGGCTTCTAACCAAGTGTCTACCCCTTGGTGTTGAAAGTTGGGATCCCCCAAACCCCCAAAGACAGTGGCTGAGGTCTGGTAGTGTTCAAGGCAGTAATGGAAACCACAGAAAGAGGGGGCAGCTGGTCACCCATACCAGCCCGGCTCTCCAGGGCTGCTGGTCGAAGCCTTTTTCTCATGGATAGTCAGACCCTCTGATGTGACTATGAGACAATAATGGGTTTGTATCACACTGTCTGTTGTATGACACTATTCCTGGGGACATCTGAATAAATGTCTACTCACCCCAGATAGGGAACTGACAATAGATCAAAGCACAGATACCAAGTCCAACTGAAGGAACTAATGACTGTTACTAGTGTCACTTGTAGCAGTATTGGTGATTATAGAAGTGGTAATGACTCAAAGGCAGCTACATCACCGAAACCTACCCCAGCATGACTGACAAGTCAGAAAAACTGGAAACCCGAGGCACACTGTCTTAGTCAGGGTCTCTATTCCTGCACAAACATCATGACCAGGAAGCAAGCTGAGGAGGAAAGAGTTTATTGAGCTTACACTTCCACACTGCTGTTCATCACCAAAGGAAATCAGGACTGGAACTCAAGCAGGTCAGGAAGCAGGAGCTGATGCAGAGGCCATGGAGGGATGCTGCTTACTGGCTTGCTTGCTTCTCCTGGCTTGCTCAGCCTGCTTTCTTATAGAACCCAAGACTACCAGCCCACAGATGGCACCACCCACAGTGGGCCCTCCCCCCTTGATCACTAATTGAGAAAATGCCTTACAGCTGGATCTCAAGGAGGCATCTTCTCAACTGAAGCTCCTTTCTCTGTGATAACTCCAGCTTGTGTCAAATTGACACACAAAACTAGCCAGTACACACACATAGCCTGGAGGCAGTTACACATGTCAGAGAGTGTCTTTTCCATGTAGTTTAGTTGGTCCGAGTCTCTGCCAGGAAACTCAGCAGGTTTCTGGTTCTTCCAGGCTGCTGAGCTAGTATGCTGGCTAATTTTATGACAACTTGATGCAAGCTTGAGTCACTCAGGAAGAGGGAATCTCACTGAGAAAATGATTGGCCCACCAGATTGGCCTAAAGACAATCGGTGGTGTTTTTTCTTAATTAGTGACTGATGTGGAAGGGTTCAGCCCTCTGTGAGAGGTGCCACCCATGAGCAGGAGTTCCTTGGGTGTATAATAGAAGCAGGCTAAGCAAGCCTAGGGGAATAAGTAATTAGCACTTCTTTAGGGTCACTGTATCAGTTCCTGCTGACTTCCTTCAGTGATGTAAGAACTGTAAACTGAAAACCCCTTTCTCCCCAAATTACTTTTGGTTATGGTGATTTATCAAAGCAATAAAACCCCTGACTAAGACACCTGGTTTCTGCTCCTTCCAGAGGCCTGGGTTTGTCTGACTCTCAACAATTTTTACTACTTCTATACTCTTGGGGAAGGAGGAGCCTAGTGAATCTGGTCAGTTTTGAGGACTTCCCAAAGCTGTTTTGAGTCATTTACTTTCTGTGTTAAGGAGCTTCCCTGGAGGATGGAGTGTTTCACCTCCCTTATGTCTTAGTGTTTCTATTGCTGTGATGAAACATCATGACCAAAAAGCAAGTTTGAGCAAGGGTTTATTTGGTTTATACTTCCATATTGCTTTTCATCAGTGAAGGAAGTCAGGACAGGAACTCACACAGGGCAGGATTCTGGAGACAGGATCTGATGCAGAGGTCATAGAGAGGTGCCGCTTACTGCCTTGCCTCATATGGCTTGCTCAGCCTGCTTTCTTATAAAACCCAAGACTACCTGTCCAGGGATAGCACCACCCACCATGGGCTGGGCCCTCCCCCGGTTGATTACTAGTTGAGGAAACACCTAACAGCTGGATCCTTAGCGAGGCTCCTTCCTCTCTGATGACTCCAGCTTGTGTCAAATTGATACACAAAACCAGCCAGTACACTTTAGAACACCCTATCGTAAAATACTTGGCTGTTTCAACCTCCCCTTGTATATTCTATGTCTTAAAAGGTTTCCTTCCAAGATGGAAGGCTTTAGTCTAGGAACAAACTGCTACACAACGAGGGTTGACCCTTATTCAGGAACATATTGTGCTGGACTTACTCTCTGACTACATCACAGGCTGCCCTACAGGAACTGTAATCTCCAGATTGGATTCTAGGAGCATGTGCTGCTGAAAGACAGAATTCTTGGAATCGTGTCCACAGGAAGCCTATGGCCTGTACATTATATTTCTAAACAGCATAAGCTACAGGTCTTCAATGAGACATTTACTTTTAATTGTGAAGTACAACTAACCTATAAAACAGTGAGGTAGCATAGAAGTGGAAGCTTTGTGTAACCATAGCCTGTTTTCTTCTTGAGGATTGGAGTTTTTTGGAGACATGTTAGTCACCATGTGCAGTTTTCTGTGGTCCAAGTATCCTGACCTTCAGCAGAGAGAGGTTCAGCTGAAGTAATTGAGGTCTGTCTCATTTGTAAACTTGGAAAGAACGCTGGAGGTCTTGAGGCTTCAGCTGTCCTGAGAGGTCATCTGGCTATTGCTTTAAAGCTTTCCTCATGCTCTCTGCTGGTGGTATACCTGGAAGACTATCACCGAGGGCCCAGCAACACCCAAGTCTTGCCATATCCTTGTAGATCTTCGGTAAGTCTTTGATTCTGGTACCAGTATCATTGTATAATTTGGAAACTAGCATCTAGTGTGTTTGGGTGCTCTAACAAAATATCATAGTCTGGGTAAGTTAATTTTTATTTGTTTAGGTTTTTCAAGACAGGATTTCTCTGTATAACCCTGGCTGTGCTGAAATCCACTCTGTAGATCAGGCTGGCCTTTTAGTCAGAGATCCGCCTGCCTCTGCTTCCTGAGTGCTGGGATTAAAGGTGTGCACCACCACCACCACCACCAGACAGAGTCTGGGGGAGTTATAAACAGAAGAATTTTATTTCTCATAGTTCTAAAGGCTGAGAGTTCGTGATCACCAGGAGATTCAGGGGTTGGTGAGGGCAACTTCCTCACAGATGGTACCTCTTATGTGTCCTCACATGGCAGAAGATGTAGGGCCTCCCTTAAGTGTCTTGTGTAAGACAACTAATTTAACAAACTAAGAATCTCCTAAAAAGCCCCATCTAACATCATCCTCTCGGGGGCCAGGTTCCCATACAGGAGCCTGGGAGACATTTCAGATCATAATGGTTTTCCCTTCCCTTCAGTCCTGGGCAGTTGGCACCGAGGCCTCTGAATACTCATGGGTAGCTTTCCTGAGCATTTTGTATGAGCAGGATCAAGGCACAACTTCAGGAGTTTCCTATCACTCCCCTTCAGATGCCCAAAAATACTCATCTGCATATTTCATCTCTGTTCCTCTTTCCTAGTCCGAGACCACAAGTTTTTCATACAGCCAACACAATGCCCTGCCCAGTTCCCTTATTCTGCCTGTGCTGGTTCAGGTCACCAGAGCCCAGCCCTTTGATGGTATCTTGGTGAGACTCCCTACCGTCAGAGGATGGTTTTGTGTGTATTTCAGATACTGATTTCTATGCCCAGAGATTGTCATGATTATTAGAGCATCTCATGTCTCAATGCTGTGTAAAAATTGTTTTCTCATCACCTCAGAATGGTCATAATAAAGAGATGGTCAGCCTATAGCTAGGAAGTAGGAGAAGGGAGGCTGGACTTCTGATCTGTCAGGGGGTCCCAAGGAGAGAGGAGGTGTGGGAGAGGACCAGGAGGATTCCTCATGAGCTTGTCACCAAGGGAGAAGCCATGGGGACACACATACAGCAGAGTGAGCCAGGGCAAGACTCAGATGGCAAGTAATGAGACACATGGCTGGGAAGTAGTCTAGGCCAGCATGATCAGGTTAGAATAGATGAGTATCTGTCCATCTATTGTGCTTGAAGACTTTTAATAAATATTAGGTCGCTGTGGCATTTATTTGGGAACAAGGGGGTTGTAGAAAAGCCCAGAATGAACACTTATACCCTACCTCAAGGGTAGCAAGCTTAGGTTCTACAACCCTTGGATTTCAGAACAGCACTTGCTGCCACTATGAACTTCTGCAGTGCTTTGGCACTCTGAATGTTTGCAAAAAGGAGCTTCCAGGTGTTGTGTGACAAAACTTTTCCTGGGGATATGGAACACACATAACTATTCACCCTCCATCATGACAGAACAAAGTACAAACACCACCCAAGTCCAGTTTGGTAGACCAATGCATTTTATTGATGTTGCTTTCAGAAGTGGAAATGATTCAAAAGACAGCTGCATCACCAAGGCCCACCCCAGCATGGATGAAGGCTCACAAAAGCCGGAATCTTAGAGCACACTGCACAGCCTGCAGGCAGCTCAACAGGTTGGAGAGTGTCCTTTTTATGTGCCTCAGTGGGTCTAAGCCTGTTCCAGGCAGCTTGGCTAGTTTCTGCTTCTTCAAAGCAGCTATTCTGGTCCCAGTCTTTTTGGCAGCTCAGCTTCCTATAGTCTGAGAGGGACTTTCTCAGCTTTTATTGTTTACTTTGGTAGAGAGGGACCTAGTGAATCTGATTGGTTTCAAGAACTTCCTGAAGATAATTTGAGTTGTTTACCTTCTGGTTTTAGGAGCTTCCCTGCAGGATGGAATGTTTCAATATCAGAGAAAACTGTTGCACAATACTAGGTCTGTCAAGAAAGCTGGTTGTTCTCGTGAGGACCTGAGTTTGATTCCCAGCACCCACATGTTGGTTCCGAATCATCTGTAACTCCAGTTCTAGGGGATCCAGCGCCCTCTTCTGGCTGCCACAGCTAACACACAAAATACACATACATCTAGAACACTCGTACACATTAAAGAAAACAAATTCTTAAGAATGTCTAGAAATACTGTGTTAGAGGATACATCTAAAAAGGAACTTCCTTGCTGCAAAGGATTACAGAAGGTGAGACAGAAGCAGCTCCAGCCCACTCCAAACACCATTTGCTGCAAAGGTGTAGAACCTACCTGTGCTTCCTTATCTTCTGGGAACTAAAATGGTACTTACTACTAAGTCATTTGAAATGAAACTATTCTCCACACATTAACCCTGAGAGACCATTAGGTCTTTGAAAACAAAGCCTCAGATTTCTTTTGCCAGACTTAAAGATAAGGTTGTATTTCTACTCAGCTCATCTAATGCTTTTCTATTTTCTACTGGCTTTTCAGATAAGATGCAATTTCAGTAAAAATATCATACATGACATCGTGCTCTGCTTTGTAAGAAACTACAGAATATTTTGCATTTGATCTCATTTTTAAAGGGAAACGTTTATTTTTCTGTGAAAGAGGGGCTCATAGACACACCCCTATGCCTTAGCTTAGAGCACTTAAGAGTTGTAACCTGAGTGGGTTAGTCCAGGTAAGAGGTAGCATAGCACTAGACAGAGCACACCTACTTTACAGAACTCTTTCAGCTTCATCACTTGCTCACCTTCTCTATGTGAGGTGAGTTGAGAGCTTTCCCAGTGACCTGCAGAGGTTCTGTCATAGCTCCGTTCCAGCTTCATGGAAGCGGGCAAACATCCTGTTTATACAGGCAGGAAAAGGTTTAGCAGTGCCTAGAACAGGCTATAGGAACAGGTTGGGCACTAGTGCATCTCTAGAAGTTCAGCTGTTGAGATTGCTAAGGATACTTGGTTCCTTTGCTGAACTGCCAGGAACAATGTAGATCCTATCCTTTTGGGTGGAAAAAGAAAATCAGGCCACTGTTTTCTACTGAGGAAAGTATTTTAATGCATAAGCAGTAGCCCTGAGCTGGAAAGTTGGCTTGGCAGTTAAGAGTATTTGTTGCTCTTATAGGTTTTGAGTCCCAGTACCCGCCTGAGGGTTCACAACAGTCCGTAATTCCAGTTCCAGGGGCTCTGGCACTCTCTCCTGTACTTCATGGGCACCAGGGAGGCATGTGGTACACACACACACACACACACACACACACACACGCAGGCAAAACACTCACATACATAAAATAACCAGAATTTTGACAAGCACTGTGGTCTAAAGCTTTGCTGAGAGCTCTTGCTATTTTTAAACTATATTTTATTTTGTGAGTGTGTTGGGGGTGTGGGTGGGTATGTTCCAAAGCCTGTAAGTTCAGAGGTCAGAGGGTAACTTTCAGGAGTAGGTTCTCTCCTTGACACTACGTGGGTCCCAGAGCTCAAAGTCGGGTTCTAAGGCTTGACAGCAAGGGCCTCTATCTGTTGAGCCATCTCTTCCACCCATCTCCTGTTATTTTTAAGTGTGGAAACTCTTGAGGGCTGCTTGGTGCCAAGGCCAGTGGGTGACCTCAGTGTCACCCCTCACAAATGGAGGGCGTGGATGACCAAAATATGCCATCTTAAAATATACTTCTAGTCGTAGGATGACCATTCAGAGAAACTGCAGACACAAGCATAAGTCAGAAAAGCACTCTGTTTGGAAACGAAATGTACACGGGTCATCTACATTAAGTAATCAGGTGTTGTACCTCTATCTGGGTTCCCATGCAGCCCAGAGATTGTCTCCTGTCCTTTGAAAGTAATTTACTGAAACCTTTTAGTTCTATGGGACTCCTAACTTTGGGACTCCCGCAGTTCATAGACCACTTCCTTCCCTTGTCACCCCCCAGGATCCCCTGGGGACGGTGAATCTCTGTGTAGCACAGGAACTCAGCCATCTGGCTTTGACTCAGCGCCATGCCTCCGAATGAAGGTCACACACTTGAGTGCCTCTGGTCCATAAGAACTTGTCTACCTTCGGCTCACTGCAGACAGACCCAGCCCAGGCCAATGAACTTTCCTCCGGGAGGGGTCCTTCCTCTTCGTCTGGAGCAGTCAGACCAAACACGATTCTGATGAAATGTCCCTTGTTTGTTTTAAACTTACTGGCATTTTCCTTTTTAAAGTTATATAGGTCCGACCTGTGTTCGGGTTTGGATTTTTAAGTAACCACCTACTTGACCCTCACACAAGTTCGCCCGTTCTGAAGTATTTTTATAACATTAGTTTGGCTGTAGACTTCAGTTTGCAATTATTTCCGTCAGGTGGGTCAGGACGACTTCCGCAAGCCAAGAAGCCGCAAAGGCAAGCGAGAACTACTAGGGGCAGAAAGGCAGGGGCGCCCGCGGACTCCGGAAGCTCCACCCTTTGCTCGGCCAGGCCCCGCCCACACTCCGCACTGGCCACCCCCGAAGCCCCTCCTAAGCCGCTCGCTCCAAGGAAGCGCGGCTTGCCCCTCCCTCTCCACGAGTCCCATCGTCTATAGAACACTGACAGGCCACCTCACTGGGCACTCTGCTCGAAGTACCGCCTTCCCCTGCTGACTGACGTGTCTCTACACCAATAGAATGTGGTTATTCTCCCAGCCCCCCCCCACACCCGTAGGGCTCGAAACCTAACCTCAGGCAGGCAGGGGCTGGCCACCAGTCCCTAGTGAGCCACGTGGCTCTGCACCAATCGGAAGTGGTCCAGTCTGTGCACCGCCTCCTGGAGCTTGCTTTGCACGCTTTGGCCTCCTGGTAGAACTGCGATTGCAGAAGGGCCGTGGAGCCGCGCCATGCAGCTACCCGAGGACGCCCCAGTACGCGGTCCGCTGGCCCTAGTGGTAGGTATGGTCGGGTGAGACACGGCCCCCGCCTCTCGTCCCCTCTTCTGTTGCTGCTTCTCCCTCCCTCCATGGTAGTCATCCTGTCTCGGGCTTACAGCCTCTCGGGCTACGCCGCCACGGGTTCAGGAATCTCAGCTTGGAGGGTCTCCATCATTCCATTTCGAGGTGGACAAGTGTACAGATGGAGCTCCTGTCCGAGCTCCTACCATACACTAACCAGCACACCTACCTGCCCAGCACTCTCGCGCCCCTCCCCTCTTAGCCCCGCTGACAGCATGCCACACCTGCCTTGTTACCTAGCCGGTGGGTTACATGCCAGAGGCCAGGACACATTAAGTGTGGTTCACAGGCTCAGCGCCAAGTGATTGTATTTTTCTCGCCAGTCTTACTGAAATTGGAAATCTGTAAATCAAGGCCTTTGTCGGAAATATATATCGTTTTTTTATGTTGTGAAGTCTGCAGCTCTGGCTGGCCTGCAACACAAGCAGCTGAGGATGACCTGGAAACCCTCCAGCATCCGAGTCACGCTGATAACAAATATGAGTCATAACACCGCTCTTCAGTTAAAATTGTAGGTTTTGAGAAATTTTAAAATGTTCTTTTCGTTTACAAAGTAAGTCCAGAGGACTGGGGTGTAACTCTGACATGCATATGAAAGGTTCAATCCCCAGGAGCTCAAATAAATAATAAATAAAAAGTCTTTAAGCAGCATGTTTTCAGAATAGACACAAACAGGATAGAGTGCTACTGTTTAGGTTCAGTAATCTAAAGTATATGTAGATTTCTCTAGAGTGATCTATGTAGATATTGTCTATATTGTATGTAGGCCTTGTCTGTAGAGAGTATATCACTATTGTCTGTGTTGTATATAGCTATGTAACATGTACATATATGTATGTATGTGTTCACACCTACCTAACCTATTGGTTTTCCAGCTCAGAAACAAATCCAGTTCATGTTTCATGGATGATGCCAACTGTTCATTTCTGTGGCTCTTCCTTACTGCTTCCTAAATTATAGAAACTTGAGGCAGTTTCTTGTTCTTTTGGTTATCAAGTTTCGGTGATCTTATTACGTACTACTTTAGAAACTTTTGACTTTGTGAGACTCCTTGAGCAAAAGTGCTAGTGCCAGAGTTCAAGTGTAGAACAAAGATTAAGGGTCTCTCCATGCCCCCTCGGTCCAGCTTGGCTCTTTGATGACCTGTGATGACCTCTATAAAGGGGTCACTCTGTTGGAGTCTGGTTTTCATGAGCGGGGGATAGATGTTTAACCAGAATGATGACGCTTTTGCCCAGTGATTAAAATCATGAGTCTACCATTGAATGTGGGGTCATTTTGATGCTTTTAAGGTCCTCCCCCCTTCAAAAGCATCTGGAAGGGAATGGGGACAGATAGACCATTGGGTAAAAGCACTTCCCACCAAGCTTCATAACCTGAATCTGTTCCTCATGGTCATGTGTACACATAAAATAACAGATGAATAAATGGAACAATTTTTAAAAGCATCAAGAACTGAAGGGGTAACCTAAGACCTATTGAATGTTATGGACCAAATGAATGCCAAGAGCTTAGAGAAGAGAAATAGACATTTTTGGTTTGTTGGGCATGCCCCATCATGAGGCCTGGTTCTAGACGTGAAGGCCAGGGCCTCATCTTGTGGGCTAAACATTTCATGGATGCTGAAGGGAGTGCAGTTCTCCGTGGCTGTTTGTTAACCCACTTCTCTGAATTCTAGTCTGTTATCCTTCCGGTGCACAATGCTGAGCGGTGGTTGGATGAGTGCTTGGTGTCTGTTCTCCAGCAAGACTTCGAAGGCGCCATGGAGCTCTCTGTTTTTAATGATGCCAGCAAGGTACTTGTGGGCGGGCTGTTGGGTGATCTAATCCTCTACAGAACACATTTGAGGGAAGTCTCCTGACCTGCTGTTCATACTTGCAGGACAAGTCTAGGGCCATCATTGAAAAATGGAAGGTGAAACTGGAAGATTCTGGCATCTCTGTAGTCATTGGAGGCCATGACTCTCCATCTCCCAGAGGAGGTAACATATTAAATTGTAATTGTGGTTTCTTAGCAACCTACAAAGTTAAATGATTTCATATTACTACAATCTGAAGAAAAATATTCTGGTTTAAAAAAAAGTACTTTGGTGAAAAAAAAAACCAGCATCCTGGTAATCTCTACACTCTCACACAGAGCAGGCTGACCTAGAACTCACAGAGATCTGTCTGCCTCTGTCTACCACTGCCTCCCATTCAGTCAGTTTCTCCTTCTTTGGTAAGAAATTTATTGTTGTCTCTGTGTTTGCATTCACTCCCAATTTGTAGGTGGGGCCTAATCCATCTGTAAGTTTTAGGAGGTGTGGTCTTTGAGAGATGAGAGGGTCAAGGGGGTGGAGACTCATGAATGCAAATAGGATGTGTGCTTTACTGAAGAGGCCCCGCCCTGTGTGCTTTACTGAAGAGGCCCCGCCCTTTAACCCTTTACTCTTCTCATGTGTGAGGACAAAGAGGACATAACCTCGATGAATCAGGAAGCCCTCACCAGATCTGCTCGTGCTTTGATCTCAGATATACAACTCTTTCTTAAGTGCACAGGTTACTCTGGCTCAAGGCGATCGCCGGTGTAGTTCATGTCTCTAATTCCTTATGCACAGTGTTGTTAATATTCATCAATTGTAACATGCCAGTGCCTCGGTCCTTATTAGAGAATGATTCAGTTGTACAGATAAACTGTATTTTGTTTATCCATTTCACCAGTTGATGGGCGTTTAGATTTTTCCACCTTTTGGAGATCCTTGTCACTGGTGTCAATACAAATACTTGTATGTGAGTTTTTGTTTGAACACTGAGTTTTCAACTATTTTGAATACATGAACATCGTTTTTCAAATTTATTGAGCATATGGCTTATAGTTTTATATTTTCCAACTTGAGGAACTGCCTGTTTTTTTGTTTTTGTTTTTGTTTTTTTGGTTTTTCGAGACAGGGTTTCTCTGTGTAGCCCTGGCTGTCCTGGAACTCACTCTGTAGACCAGGCTGGCCTCGAACTCAGAAATCTGCCTGCCTCTGCCTCCCGACTGCTGGGATTAAAGGCGTGCGCCACCACTGCCTGGCTCAACTGTTAATCTCAATATAGTACTATTTCACCCTTTCCAGTGGGGCCTGTTTACTCATATCCTGACTGTTACTTGTTATTTTCTTTTGATAACTACCATGATAGCCATTCTAGTGAGCATGAGGTATTTGACTGTGCGTTTGTTTGTGTTTCCAAATGGCTAATGATGTTGAGCCTTCTTTTTACATTCTGGCTGTGTGTATGTGGATCAACTCTTTGTCCGTTGTTTCCTTGAGTACTTTTTCTTTTCATCCCTGAGCTATAGAAGCAGTGTGTCTATGGCATACCAGAGTATTATTGGATGCATAATTTACATACCCTTTCTTATATTCTGTAGATTCTCCTTTGTGGTGCACAAAAGTTTACAGTTGATGAAATTCAGTTTCGGTTTTCTTCATAGCATGCCTTTTGGTGTCAGTATCTCAAACAACCATTGCTACATCAAAGATGTAAAGAAGTTACTCATTTTTTTACTTTAGGGATTTTTGTTCTTTTATCGATTATATTTATAGCCTTCAGTCCATGGTGAGTTAATTCTTATAAATGACAGGACAGTTAATTTATACAAATGTTTAGTTCCCCCGACTAAACATCTTGTTTTCAAGTATCTGTAGGTGTTATCTTGTTTCAGCACCATTCAGTATTCTTTCTTTTTTAATGTTTATGGGTGTATGTCTGTGCACCATATGAGTGTGCTGGGTGCCCACGGAGGCCAAAGAGGGCAAAGATTCCTGGAGATGAGTTACAGGCACTTGTCAGCTGCCACCTAGGTGCTGGGAGTTGAACTCAGGACCTCTGGAAGAGGAGTTGGTGCACTTAACCGCTGAGCCATCTCTCCAGTTACCAACAGTTGTTTTGCACTTATATTCTCTCTCCCCCCTCCCTCCCTCCCCCTTCGTTTTTCAATATGGAGTTTCTCTATGTAGCCCTGGCTGTCTTAGAACTTGTTCTATAGATCAGGCTGGCCTCAAACTCAGAGATCTATCTGCCTGCCAGATGCTGGGATTAGAGATAAGTGCCACCGCGCCTGTCATCGACAGCTTTTGTAAGAGACCTTTTTATCCAGACGGATGTCCGAGACTCTTGCCAGGCATCAGTTAACTGCAGATGCATGAGTTCACTTTTGGACTGTTCTCCATCGTTCTGTGTGGCCATCCGTATGCCCGTACCATGTTTTTGGCTGTTGTCGCTTTTTGTTATATTTTCTGTTCATCTTTGTTACATATACAAGCAAACACTCAACTGTTGATGTATGTTCTCAGCCAGATAAATTGTTTTCTTAATTTCCTTCTTTGACTGCTCATTTTCCATATTGTTGATACTGTAGGTCTTACAGGTTTGATTGATTTGTTTATTTCAGTGTGGTGTGTGTGTGGGTGCATGTGCGCGTACATGTGCATGTCTACATGTTCATGAGTGTGGAGGCTAAATGTTCACCGTCATTCTTCACCTTATTTTTCGAGACACGGTCTCTGTACTGGCTGGTTTTGTATGTCAACACAAGCTGGAGTTATCACAGAGAAAAAGAGTTTCAGTTGAGAAGATGCCTCCATGAGATCCAGGTGTAAGGCATTTTCTCAATTAGTGATCAAGGGGGGAGGTCCATTGTGGGTGGTGCCATCCCTGGGCTGGTGGTCTTGGGTTCTATAAGAAAGCCAGCTGAGCAAGCCAGGGGAAGCGAGGAACATCCCTCCATGGCCTCTGCATCGGCTCCTGCCTCCAGTACCTGCCCTGTGTGAGTTCCTGTCCTGACTTCCTTTGGTGATGAACAGCAATATGGAAGTGTAAGCTGAATAAACCCTTTCCTCCCCAACTTGCTTCTTGGTCATGGTGTTTGTGCAGGAATAGAAACCCTGACTAAGACAGTCTCTTACTAAACCTGGTGTTCACTGATTGGGGAAGACTAGTTGGCTAACACTCTTTCTGTCTGATTCCCCAGGGCTAAGGTTGTAGTTGTATAGCACCATGCTCTGCTTCTTGTGTGGGCAGTAGAGATACAGTTTCTCATGGTTGTATGGACGCACTGTGCTAACTGAGCTATTTCCCAATCTCTTTTTAAAGACTTGGTGGGTTTTTTGTGTTTTTGTTTTTGTTTTTTTAAGCCAAGCTTTCTCTGTGTAGATCAGGCTGTTAGAATTTAACAAGCCTCAGCCTCCCAATTTCTGGGATTAAAGGTGTGAGCCGCTGCACCTGGCTTTTATTAAGGCTTTTTGTATGTGTGCTCATGAAGGATGTTGCTTTTGGTCTCCAGTTCTTACACTATTTTTGGTGGCTTTGATGTCAGGAATTTTGGCCCCTAGGACAGCTTAGGGGGAATGTATTCTAATTTTTGGAAATATTTAAGAAGGACTAGTGTTAATTCTCTTGTTTGGTAAAATTTATTGGTGAAGCCATTGGAGCCTGAGCTTATTTCTTTGCTTTGTTCCTGAGTCCTCACTTTTTAGTTTCCATGTCGGGAGTTTCTCTGCTTCTCTCAGGTTCCTGATACGCAGTGTCCAGTTTCCACCCTAGCCCTTTGGGCCCTGGCAAGGCTGGTAGTGATGTATTTCAGTGGTTTGAGTCTTCCTTTTTTCCCCATGTAGCTATGTCGGTTACTTTGTTGCTTCATTTACTCAGAGGCTCTCTGGTCATAATTTTTGCCTTTTGATCCATGGATCCTTTTATCAGTATAATGATGTTGGGTTTTTTTTGTTTACTTGTTTCTTAAAATAATTTAGGAATAAAGTTGGCTTTCTTTGATATTTGCACAGCCACCCAGCTTTCTTTGTGATTAGTGCATGGGATATTTTTTACATGCTGTCTTTCAGCTCATTGTGTGCCTTCGGATCACTTACAACATTTAGAGGAGTCATTTTTAAAGTTATTATTTGTTTTGAGACAGTATCTTACTGTGTTACTCAGGCTGGCCTTGACCTTGGGATTCTCTTGCCTCAGCTTCCCCAAACTCTGAAATTGTAGATGTCAGCTGTCTAGATGAGTAAATTTGAAAAATTGTTCTGCCTTAGCCAGGCGGTGGTGGCATATGCCTTTAATCCCAGAACTCTCTGAGTTCGAGGCCATCATCATCTACAGAGCAAGTTCCAGGACAGCCAGAGCTACACAGAGAAACCGTGTCTCTAAAAACCTAAATAAATAAATAAGTTAATAAATAAATTATCCTGCCACTATTTACCTTTGAACTGGGGAGTTTAATCCATTTTAAATGTAACTGTGCTTCACCTGTAAGGAGCTTTGCTCTTACCTGCTCTGATTTCTAAATGTCTTCTCTCACTTGTGCTCATTCCTCAGTCCTGTAATTCTGCTTTTTTTTTGCCAGTGTTTACTTGTTCCTTGGTGTTCTGTTTGATTCCCTCCTTATTTCCTTTCCATGTGCCTGTAATTAGTTAATACAGGGATATAATTGTCATCACTAACCTAGGCTGAGTTAATAGCATTTTAGCTTCTGATCCTCACATCTCGCCACTCCTTACTTGATGTTATAAAAATCACATCTTTGTTGCATGACCATTTATAAATTGTGCCTACTGGCATAGGTTATGTTGTCCTGTGTGTCATCTCGTAAGTCATATTGCAAACATATGCAGATCAACATAAGACAGTGCAGTCTTTACGTTTGCCTGTGCTGCAGCTTTATTGGTACTGCTCTCATTCTTTGGCTGCAAGTTCCTGTTTAGCCCCAGGATTCCCCTCTGTCCCTGTGGGCAGCCCACAAACATCCTCGGTTTTTGTTTATTTAGAATTTATTGATTCCTTCATTTTTGAAGGATAATTTTGTGTCAACTTTAATTTCATTTTATTTATGTGTATGGGCGTTGAGCCTGCATGTATGTTTGGGCATCTTGTGCAAGCCTGGTACCATCAAAGGCCACAAGGGGGCATCAGAGTCCTCAGACTTGGAGTTACTGACAGTCATCAGCCACTTTATGGGTGCTGGGAATTGAACCTAGTACCTTTGGAAGAATAGCCATTGCTCTTAATGGCTGAGCCATCTATCTCTTGAGCCCCAACAGCTTTAATTTCTATAGGTAGGTTATAATATTAATAATCTGTTGCTTATGTATGTTTGAGTGAGGGGTGGGGGGTGGGGGAAGAGTTTCGAGTGCCAGTGTGCATGCCATGGCAATGATATGAAGGTCAGAGGCCGGCTGTTGGGAGTTGGTTCTCACCTTGTACTCCAACCTAGCTGGCTCACAAGCTTCTGGGTGATTCCCTTTGCTCTGCCTCCCATTTGGCCTTAGGAGTGCTGGGATTTGGATACACACCATTGTATCTAGCTTTGTTTCCTTTCTTTCTTTCTTTTTTTAAGAGGAGTAAACTTTTTCAAAAGCTGGCTGAGTTGGTTTCCTTGGGGTTATTGTTCAGAGACCAAATCCTTCATCTTCATTGGACTCCTCTCCTCCATGGCAATAGGCTTGGCTAGGGCTCCAACAAAAGCAAGAACAGCAGTGATGGAAGCAGTCACAGGGATAGCAGCCACACTTGCAGTTGGGTCAGGCAAGAATTGACCTTTTCAGAAAGTGGGAAAGTCTACGCAGTGTCCACAGACGAAGCCAGGACCTGTTGCTACTCATTGCATAGCTCTGAAGCAACCATCATGTAAATACCTTCTCAAGAAGAAGGAATCCAGCTTCTAACGTGATATCAATCACTCTGGGGTTGTACGTGCTGCCACTATTAAACACCTGCTGTTTGATCAACCCAGAGGGGAAGATGTTAGCAGTACAGCTTTGCCGACTTCCACTTTGTCTGTCTTCATCAGCTGCATATCTCTTAAAGTTTGAGTAGTATCCCCCAGAGATTTTAGTGTTAATGCCTACAGCCTAGAGGAAGGGGGTTTTCTTGGGCCCAAGACCAGTATTCTGGGACCACAATAACTTTACAGGGGGCAGTGGTCCCAGTACAGGTGGCAGCTTGCATCTTACTGGCCAGCAGCATGCCCTCGATCTCATTGAGGTCTTTTTTCCTTGTTTAACACAAAGCCCAAATTTCTCCAACAATGAAGCAAGTGTTTCTCAAGAGCTGACTTGTTTTCCAGATGCCCTTGAGATGCTTTGGGCATCATGCTCTTCTTGGCCATGAGTACCACAGCTTCCCTGAGAGCAACGTGCATGTCATCTGTTGGAACCTACATTTTCTGCCCCACAGTGAAGCATTTTGGACGATTATCTAAATGTTTGGGCATCTTAAGGAAGTGGTTGGATTTCCAGGTTGCCCAGCCTTTTCTGGGTATTATGGCACTCTAGTGAGTATGCCTAGCCGGGTACTGCATTTAGCTTCCTACATGGGTTCTGGGGTCACCTCCCTCCCCACTTGGCACCTTTCACAAGGTAAGTCAGTAGAAGAAAGGAGAAAGGCTATGTATTCACATTATCTTTTATAATTATGTGTTCAGCCCTCACCGGTGCTCTGGTTTTTGAGTGGATTGAGGGCTTGCTAATCTTTTCAGCCTAAAGAACTTGAGGATTTTTCTAAGGCTGATTTGCTATCAACAGATTTTTCTCAACTTAAGTTTGTCTGGGAATATCTTAATTTCTCTTTCATTTTTAGAATGAGACCCTTGGGTGACAATCTTCTTAATGTGATGCGTGCTCCTGGCCTCCTAATTTCTGACAGTAAGCCAGCTGTTAGCTACACTGAGGTTTCCTTCTGTCCTAGTTAGCTTTCACTGTCAACTTGACATTGCCTAGCATCACCTCAGAAGGGAATCTCAGTTGAAGAATTGCCCAGATCAGTTTGATCTAAAGGATTTGCCTGTGAGGGATCTCCTTAGTTCTTGATTGATGGAGGAGGGCTCAGCTCCCTGTGAATGGTCCTGTTCCTGGGCAAGTAGTCCTGGGCTGTAGAAGGAAACCAGCTGAACAGAAGCCAGAGAGTGAGCCAGCAAGCAGTGCCCCTCTAAAGTTTAAGCTTTAAGCTCCTGCTTGATTTCTGCACTGACTTCCCATAGTGATGGCCTATGACCTGGAAGTATAAATCAAATAAAGCCCTCTCTCCTCTAAAATGCTTTTGATCAGAGTCCTGTGAGGGATTTTCTTAATCAGGTCATTTGAAGTGGGTAGCACCTTCAGGTGTCTCTGCCCTTAATGCTCGCTGGCAGGTTCACCTACCTGTTGCTTTTGACGCTGCCACTGCCATCCTTGTCTAATATCTAACCCCAGCTTCTCTGGGATTCCGGTGTGGACTGGACACTCACACTCTCTAGGAGCCCTCCAGGCCTTTAGCACTAGATTGGACTGGGGGGGGGGTAGCCAGCTTCATGGACTGCAGGGTTCTCAGCCTCTCCGGTGTCAGACAGTGTTGTACAGAAGTATTGACCGAGCCAAACTTTTGCCATTGTCATTTGTACAGCGCCTGCTCACTAAAGATCATCACAGCCGAGCCTGTTGACGGTCTACCTTTCCTCATAGAAGGAGAGGTCGGGAGGGGTCATAAAACCCTCACCCGAGGACCCAGCTGCCCTTCCTACCAGCTTGTATGCAGTTTTCCGTGGTATCTTGGGGGGCGGGGAGGGGAGGTTAGAGGAGATAGTGTGGAAGGACCAGGGGAGGGGCCTCCACTGTGCAGCCACAGGGAAGCTGTCATCCCTGCAGACCTTCCAACATGGCCACTTTAAGGCCAAATCCTGCCTGTAACCCCTTACCCATTTCTCTGTAAATACATTTAATAAACTTATCAGGTCCCCAGGTGAGCTGTGGTGAAATCAGACCTCGGTTTGTTGTTGAGACCTTAGGAGGAGAGATGTTGTTTATGTCTTCCTCAAGGAAGGAATTTTAGCAATGGTTAGTCATTGATAAGCTACCCAGACATATTGTTTAAGTCAGCCCAAAAGAAGCTTCTTTAGCTTTAGTATGTGTCCACTCTATCTGTTCTGCTTTCCCCTGGAACCCTGATTACTATGACCTGTAAACGACAAGTCATTTCTTTCTTGTAACTATGGAGGGTTATATCTTTTGACATATTCAAATCTTTTGGCATTTTTTTAAAATGGTGTGATTCGTTTTTTTCCTGGTTGCAGTTTGTTTAGCTTTCTAAATGTTGACTATGGTTGGTTTGAATGTATCTGGGGAGTTTTCAGCCATTCTATCTTCTGTTAATTTTTCTGCTTATTTCTTTCTGCCACTTGCATGCATATACCATGTGCATATCGTGTGCTCTATATGTTCCATATTCTGGGGTTTTTTTTCCCTTCTTTTTCTCTGTTCTTCAAATCAAGTTTCCAAATTTTTCCAGTGTCAATGTAGTCTTGAGTCTATTACTAAAAATCAGTTTCTGTTATTATACTTGGTCGCTTTAGGAATCTTATTTGGTTCTTTATTCTTACGTCTGTATTTTTTTGCGAGTACCGTTTTGAGAACTATGACACTGTTGAGCTTCACCTGCAATCGTGACTCTCTTTGCATTTAATGTATTCATAATGGCTGTTCTGACTCTCAGCTTCAAACCTGACGTCTGGCTGGTCTTACCGGAAGTTTCTGCTGTCTGCCCTTTGCCCTGAGTGTAGGGCATGCTTTCCTGTTTCTTTTCATGCCTTCTGCGTTCTGTGGAAAATGACAGTATAGATGGCAGGCATTTGGTTGCTGCTGACTTTGCTTGGAGATGCTCCTCAGAGGCAGGTTACCTGGGATGGCAATAGTCTTGGCTGGACTGTGGATGTCTTTCTCTCTCCACACCTTCAGCTCCAGTAACTGCTAATTGCTCTGTTTTTGTTGTTATTGTTGTTGTTTTGTTTTCAATGACACTGTGGTGCATGAAATGCTGCAGAGATTAATCCAGTAAAATTTAGGCCCTTTTGAAGAAACAGTTCCTGAGGTCAATGTTTTCAGTGGTAAATTTGTCAGGCCCTTGTCCCCATCACCTCTGCAGGTTTGTTGTTGTTGGTTTGTTGTTGGTTTGGTATCTATGCCTGGATATCAACAATGTTACATGTGAGGTCTGTACCTTTGTGGACTGTGCTCTGCTAATTGTAATTTTCCTTGGCCATTGTGGTGGTTGGAATAGGAATGGGCCCTATAGGCTCATATATTGGAATGCTTGGTCATTAGGGAGTGGCCCTCCTTGAGAGGGATCAGGAGGTGTGGCCTTGTTGGAGGAAGTGTGTCACTAGGGGTGAGTTTTGGGGTTTCAAAAGCTCAAGGCAGACCCAGTGCCTCTCTCTTTCCACTGCCTTTGGATCCTGATGGATCTCAGCTACCTTGTCTGCCTATATGCTGCAATGTTTCTTGCAATGCTGATAATGGAGTAAACCTCTAGAACTGTAAGCAAGCCTGTACTGGCTAGTTTTGTGTGTCAACTTGACACAAGCTGGAGTTATCACAGAGAAAGGAGTTTCAGTTGAGAAGATGCCTCCATGAGATCCAGCGGTAAGGCATTTTCTCAATTAGTGATCAAGGGGGGAGGGCCCCTTGTGAGTGGTACCATCTGTGGGCTGGTAGTCTTGGGTTCTATAAGAAAGCAGGCTGAGAAAGCCAGGAGAAGCAAGCCAGTAAGAAACATCCCTCCATGGCCTCTGCATCAGCTCCTGTTTCCTGACCTGCTTGAGTTCCAGTCCTGACTTCCTCTGGTGATGAACAGCAGCATGGAAGTGTAAGCTGAATAAACCCTTTCCTCCCAAACTTGCTTCTTGGTCATGATGTTTGTGCAGGAATAGAAACCCTGACAAAGACAAATTGGTACCAGCGAAGCGGGATATTCCTGTGACAACCTGACCATGTTTTGGGGAGGACTGTGGAAAGCCTTTGGAACTTTGAGCTAGAAGAGTCATTGGGATGTTAAGAGCTCTGTGGGGTGTTCTGTAGGAACTTGGAAAATAATGTTGAGAACAGTGCAGAAGATGGAGGCCTGGCTTGTGAAATTCAGAGGGAAGATTAAAGACTCTTATCAGCGCCATTGCTATTTTGACTGTGAAGATTCTGTGGTTTTGGTTAGCTGGGGCTGAAGGGTCGCCTGTGATTAACAAGATACCAGAACTATTAAAGCAAAACCATTGCATTACTGGGAGTATTGATGCTGGTTGGCTGGAGTTGGGAAATTGGCGGTGATTGGGAAGAGACCAGCATCACTGAGGTGAAATCTTCTGAGAAGTGTTTTCTGAGAGCACAGAGGCTGCGTTCCAGATATAGCCAGGGTTGTACCTTGTGCGGTGGCTGGTCTTGGTAATGTGTAAGAGTCACCCAGGTGGTACTGGTTTTGAAGGCATGAAGGGGTCATGAAGAACAGCTGAGGCCTGGGCACTGTGAGAGGCTGCGGAAGGCCATTGGTGAAGGTGCAGCCTCAGTTGCAATTGATTGCCCAGGACTGAAGGGGTCATGCAAAGGATGTGAGGCTTGGCACCATGGTGAAGCCTAGTTGCAGCGGAAGACAGCAGTGTTTTGGAGATATCAGTACCATGAGATGACCACCAAGAACAGCAGCAGCAGTGGCGTACAGGCATCTGGAACCTAGAAGACAAGGTGTGTGCTACAAAGGGCAGAGCTGGAGAAGTGACTCAAGCCCTTGGAGGAATCCAGAAGATCATGAGTGGATCCCAGACATTGGACGGTTGGAGTTTGATTTTGATTTTGATTGTGACTGTGCCCTGATATATTTTTCCTCCTGAAAGAAGAAGGTATTTTAGTGGATCCCACAGTTAAGAGACTACTAGTGGTAAAAAGACTTTGAATTCTAAGAGATTGGATATTTTTAAAGGGATTGAAATTTTGATATGTAAGAATTTGCAAAGACTGTGGGACTTTTAAAGTTATTTAGATCTTGGGGATAAATAAGAAAGTAAGGGTTGAGGCTTAATGGTGATGTGTTTGTGTGTCAAGTTGACAAGGGGTCAATTATATTGGCTGGTTTTGTGTGTCAACTTGACACAAGCTGAAGTTATCACAGAGAAAGGAGTTTCAGTTGAGAAAATGCCTCCATGAGATCCAGCTGTAAGGCATTTTCTCAGTTATTGATCAAGGGGAGAGGGCCCCTTGTGAGTGGTGCCATCTGTGGGCTGGTAGTCTTGGGTTCTATAAGAAAGCCAGCTGAGCAAGCCAGGAGAAGCAAGTAAGCCAGTAAGTAGCATCCCTCCATGGCCTGTGCATCAGCTCCTGCTTCCTGACCTGCCTGAGTTCTTGTCCTGACTTCCTTTCGTGATGAACAGCAGCATGGAAGCGTAAGCTCAATAAACCCTTTCCTCCCCAACTTGCATCTTGGTCATAATGTTTGTGCAGGAATACAAACCCTGACTAAGACAGGGAGATTTTCTTGGATAATTGTATCTTCATTTGCTGTATACTTTGGACTAGTCATTTCTAGAGACTATAAATAGTGTGTTGTAAGTACTTCTCAGCAGCTTTTTTTGAGGAGCAGAGCACTTCATGCTGAAGCACTTTAGTCTCCTTAGCCTAGAGAGCCCTTTGTCTCCTTTGTGACTCTAACCCCTTGTCCTGCTGTTTTAGTGGTCAGCCTAGGACAACTTATTGGCCACCTCTCTTCGAGTGCATACACCAGAGTCAGGACCTGTCGGGTGCACTTGCTTACACATTGCCATTTGACCTCCGGCGCTCCTGCTACCCCACACTTTCACACTTTACCTTAGGTGGCTATGAATCCTCTACGTACTGTCTAGTTTACAGCTTTATGAGAGAGACATTAACAAAGAGAAGACATTCCTCATATCCCCTCATGCGTCTTTTTTCCAGGGTCATCCTTTGCCTTCTACAGATAGAGATTCCTGTCTTACTATTGTCCTTCTGCCTTGAAGGACTTTTTTTTTCCCCTCAGAGCTGAGGACCGAACCCAGGGCCTTGTGCTTGCTAGGCAAGCGCTCTACCACCTTTTGGTAGCTAAATCCCCAAACCCCCTTGAAGGACTTCTAAAACCGTTTCTTGTAGTGGTTGTCTTCTCCTGGCAGTGGTTTCTTGCAGATTTTATGTCTTTTTCTTTTCTTTTTTTTTTTTTTTTTAATGGTTTTTCGAGACAGGGTTTCTCTGTGTAGCCCTGGCTGTCCTGGAACTCACTCTGTAGACCAGGCTGGCCTTGAACTCAGAAATCCACCTGCCTCTGCCTCTGCCTCCCTAGTGCTGGGATTAAAGGCGTGCGCCACCACTGCCCGGCTTTATGTCTTTTTCTGACAGTGTGGCTGTTGGCTGATGGCTCTGTGATGAGCAGGTGTAATTTCCCTCCTACCTCTTTGTTGACTTCTTCCCCTGAGGGTGATGTCCACTCATTTGTCTTGAAGCTGTTTCCTATCCATCTCTTTCTCCTTCTTCCCCCACTTGCTTCTTTCTTCTCTTTACATGCAGTTCGTTTCCCTTTTCCAGATGCTCTTGGAAGAGAGAAGGAATGGCCCCTCCGGTTTTATTTAGACGGGAAGTGAGAGTGTTGTCAGGTCCCTGACTGTCCTGCCGTCTAGTTGCCTAGTTTACACAGTCCAGAATCCAGGGGTGGGATTAGCCAACTTTATTGTTTATTTCCTCCTCTACCTTTTGTTAGATTTTCACACGTTCTTTTGGACTTTCTATGTGGACGGTTTAGTCCTGATTAGACAGTATGCTTTTATTTGGTTTTCTATTTTTTTACTTTTGTACTTGTGCTTGCGTGAGGTGAGATGTCTAGAAGGATAATGTGTAGAGTCTTTTGTATGCTGTGTGGAAGCATCACCTGTCAATAAAAAAGCCTATGGCCAATGAGCTGAGGCAGGATTAGAAGGTGGGACATCTGGCAGAGGGAGAAAAGGGAATTCTGGGAAAGAGTCAGGGACAGGATTTGCCTTAAACTCTGGAGGAGACAGTCACATAAACCTGAGGAGAGGTGACCAGCTATGTGGCACACTTAGAATAGAACAACTGGGATACTGAGTTAGGGAACAGAGGCAAGCCTATTGGCCTAAGCATTTATTAATATTAAATCTCCGAGTCGTTATTTCTGGGAACAGAGAGGACAGGTAGAAAAAGCATGCAGTTACAATGATAGGAAGTGACATTCATGATGGCAGAGTCCTGAATGCCTCTGACTTGGTAGAAGGAAGCAAGTGACCACTTGGTAACCAGTTAGAGCCTGGCATGTGAGAGAGCCTTCACATGTCCCACCATACTGCCCCTCCTCCCAGCGATGAAGGCCTGTGGACCGAAAACAAACAAAACCTAAAACCCCCAAACCCAAAAACAAAACAAAAATCCACAAAACTTTATAACAAATAATAGTTACATCTTCTGGTGCTTTTGTTATTATAATGTAGTTTACAATACATTGTATTACATTGTTGAGGCTCGTTGAGGGTCCTTTCTCCTGGGAGTTCTGGTGCAGTAGCTTTGTCAGTAAGTAGATTTCAGCAGGTAGACCACAGAAGTAATGTTGACGGTGTTGTAAGCATGTGACCCACAGCATAGATGCAGGGGAGCCGCAGTATCCTGGGACTGGATTTCCTGAGTGTTACAACCTCGTAGACCTGTGAACCATCTCGTCTCCATGGTAACACTCAGGCAGCAGGTAAGGGTTCCCTCTAGAGCGCATGTTGTGACAGCCTGGATGTGTAGGGCCTGCTGCTGCTCCTGCTGGTGTTGGTAACTCCCCGAGCCTGGGCTCTCAACAGCTTCCTTTGAGACCTTGGAGGAGAGCTTTGTGTAGAGCTGTGTGTATTTCAGGCCTGTGAGTATAGAGTTGTGTGATTGGGAGGAGGAAGCAGGAGGTGCTTGGCATAACTGGCTCTCAGGAAGAGGAATAAGAGGAAAGACAAGCCTGGGGTTACCAGCCTGGTGCTACACAGCCACTCGCCCTTCCTGCTCTGGATCTTTGTGTCAGTGTTGCATCTGGGTGGCTGCTTTAAGGAGTGTGGCTGGTACAGGACCTGTGGTCCTCAGGTCTCTTAGTGATCCTGCCCCACCCCCTTTCTCATCACTTAGTGGTTCGTCTATTCACCCCCTCTTGTTGCTCAGTGATCCTTACTTCCCGCCTATCGTGCCAGCCCGCCCCTCTCCCGCCCCTCTCCCTCCCTCCTTCCTTCTTTCTTTCCCTCCTTTGGCACCGTCTCATTGTACAGCCCAGGCTGGCATCAGCCTTGAGTAATCCTCCTGCCTCAGCCTCCTGTTATTATAGGCCCATGCTACCGTGTTTGCTTTACTTGATGATTGTTAAGAGAGTGTATCACCCATGAGCTCACCCAGTTCTCATCCTAGTCTGTGGTCTCTCATCATCCTCCAGTATCTAGACACCAATCTAGGTAGCACGGAATACGGGGTCTCGGTGTCTTAAGGACCTTGGACATAGTCTGTCTGATTTCTCAAAGTAGCTTACGCTTCACCCGCTCCCAATCTGAAAGCCTGCTGTGCTGATGTTCCTGCCCTCTGTGGTCTCCTGCTAATGTCTCGTTTATCTCATGTTTGTTGTTCTGGATGAAGTACAGGGTAGACGTTGGAAGCTGAAGTCAGCACTGCTGGGCTGCTGAGACTCAGCTGAACCTGGTCTGTCGAGATGAGCCCTAAGAAATGTCCCCTTGGGACACCCTTGGGGGTGTTGCTAGAGGAAGCATGGACAGCGTCTAAGAGGAAATTTAAATGAAACTGCTTTCTAAGGCTAAAGAGACGGCTCTGTCAGTAAAGTGTTTTCCTTGCAAGTGTGAAGGCCCAAGTTTAATTCCCAGAATGTGTGTCCGAAAAGCTGGGTGTGGTACCATATTTGGAGAAAGGCCAAGCCCTGGGACGGCCAGCCAGGCCTGCTTGGTGAGATCCAGGCTCATGAGAGACCTGCCTCAAAAAAAGAAGATGGACAGCGTCTGAGGAATGAGACCCAGGGATGGCAACATTCTCTCCACTTGTCTTCATCTTGTGCCTCTGAAAAATGTTCATTGCTTCTGGAAATTATTTCCTAGTTTTATTGCCTTTACATTGAAATAGAAAACTACATGGGTTTCTACACAATGCATGTTTCAACCTCTGAAACAGGAATTTGAGACTAAATGTTCTTTGATATTCTTTAGTTAAGAGGGCTTTTGCATTCTGTCATTGAATAGAAAGGGCATTTTTTTGATAACCAATGTTTCTCGTCTCCACTTTAAAGACAGATTTTGCCTTTCATAAAACCTGAATTGCTTGTCACTGAGTCATATCATGTCTGATTGCATTCCGTCCATGACAAGGACATTGTAGAACTAAGGGCCCCAGGTGGAGGGCCGGGAGATGACATCACCTCATTGTCTGTGGGAAGAGAATGGCATTCATGGCAGCCCTGTACGGCACAGTGGGGTTTAGTTGGTTTTTTGGAAAGACATGTTTCCTGTAATATATCAAGTAGGGCATGTTTCCTTAGTCATTAGATAAATTCAAACATTTTGTTTCCAGGTTATTTCTGGGTTATTTTGTAGTGGGTTAAGACTCACTTTTTAAAAATAACATAATCGTGTAAGAACAGAAATACATTTTGTCATGTGGCTTTTTGCTAAAGGCAGAGTGAACCACAGACAGACCACTGCTCCTTTCCAGGAGTGAGGAATGTTAACATCTCCATGGAGCTCGGTTTTCCCTGTTGGAACCATAGTAACCAACTACCCTCACAAAGGGACTGGCCTCCCCAAACATGGAGCCCCCACACAAACATTTGACTTTCTTCAAGGCCGTAATATTAGAGCAAATTCCTTGTCCTTGCCAAACACAAGATTCATTGTGAGAAACTTCCAGCATCCTCCGTGGGCTAGGACCCCCTTCATTACAGATTCAAGGATTCAGTCTCTCTCTTAAAATCTGACTTCCCGTAAGCAACTTTTGTGACAGAATTCTGTTAATTTTAGCGTGCTGTGAAGAAGAACTTCTTGTTTCTGTTGAGGTTCTGAGGAGGTGTTTATTCTACATGCTTGCTCTGCTCTGCAGGGATGCCTCTGGGGTTTCAGGGTGGTTGCAAATCTGTCTCTCAGGCTAGGAGGTATCACATTACCTTCCTTGGTCATCTCCCACTTTGCTTTTGTTTATGCTTATGGTTTTTCAAAATCTGGGCCATTCCTAACTGGTTTGGACTGGCCAAGCTCTGGAGATAGGTGCTGGAAATTAAACTGTTACTTCATAGGAACCCCACAGAAGGAGGCTGATTTGGGTCGGATCTTAGGGGCTTGAGCAAACAGAGCAGCTTCCCATTCTCTGGTGTCTTGCTTTTCCGTTTTCAGTCATAGTATTGATCCTCCTGGCCCCTGGTATCTCTGTCTCTTTGTCTCTTTCTCTTCCCCCTCCGCGTGTGTGTGTGCATGTATGTGTGTGGTGTGTGTGTGGTGTGTGCACATTTGGTTGGTGTTCCCTCAGGACTAACAACTTTCTTAAGCTCGTCTCAACTTCAAATACCAAAGAGATTTATTGTTTCAACTCTATACACATCCATTTTGCTTTGTGTAATTTTCTCAGTGGCATCAAGACCGTAACCATCTGGTTGATGTGATTCAGGTGTTGGTCGTCTCTTTTCCAGGAACAAAGTTCACCCCTACTTAAAGCTGAATTAGTGCCCTCTTCCGATCTGAGTACCCTCGAATGGATCTGCCTTTTGTACCCCGGCTGCGTGTTTGTCAATTTAGTGCAGTGCCCCAGATTCACAAACGTCTGTAACTCCCCTGCCCATAGGGCAGAGCTGAACCCTCTTAGCTCAACAGTCTACAGTGGTCCGTTCTTTGTCCTAAACTCGTCTGCACCCAGGGCTCTGCCTGCGCTGTTGCTTTTCTGCTTGTGTCGATCACAGCACAGTTCTCTCTGTGATCCTTTGTGGTCATTTTTCTTATAAGTTCTTGTGTTTTCTCAGCACCATTCATTGAGTTGCAGCTATAGGGTGTGTGTTTGTTTTGTTTTTTACAACTCACTTGTAGTATCTTTGAAGGAAATGATTTTGTAAAATACGTCAATATGTATCTCCTGGGGATAACGCATCACCAGTCCCCGAAGCCGAGGCCAAGCTGGATTCTCCATCCAGGGCAACCACTTTCCCAGCTCTTTAGCCCAGAAGGACCTCTTTGCTTGAGTTCTGTGTCCCTGCAGTCTGCTTCTTTGGGTCTGATCCCTGTGCTCAATCCTACGGTAAGGGTGCCCTTCATTGCTGTGTGAAACCCTGGGCTGGTCACTGTCAAATAAGTTGTTTTGTTTATTTGTTCTGGTTTTGGTTTTTCTTCAATTTAGGCTGCCCCAGCCCTGGACTTTTAGGATGACTAATCATGACTAAATGTTCTCTAGGGTCTGTGCTAAGCAATGAATGTTTAGTACATACTTAGGCAATGACCTGGGTTGGGTGAGCGGGTGAGCACAGCACACATCCACATGTGGCAGACGTTGTCAGTCAGCTCACATTGGTCAGCTAGCCTTCCATGAAGTATTCACACTGAAGCATTCACCAACCAGTCATGCATAAGTGTGCTTTGTGCTGTTCCCACTTAAGCAGGCTTTTGAACTCTCTTCAGGGATATTTTATTCTTATTTTAATATAGCTCCAGATGCCTGATCCTTGGCATTCTCTAATGTCATCACTGAACACGGGTGTTTTCTATTTACCTTCCTTTAATTCCTTCAGAATTGTACCTGACGGCTGGGTGGTCATGTGAAATGACCTTGGCTTTCTTGGGGTGTAAAGTGCCCTGAGCTCCGTGCGGCCGGAAACCCAATTCTAAAAGAACTGTTTTCTCTTTTTCTAACAGTTGGATATTCTAAAAACCAAGCAATCGCACAGAGCACAGGGTCCTACCTTTGCTTTTTGGATTCAGTAAGTAGCTCTCTGTCTTGTTTGTAGTGGCTTTGTATATGCTGACCAAATAATCATTGGGAATCTTAGTAGGGTTCTGAAAAATACGTTTTCAGATACGTTAGGATGAGTCTCAAAAGTCAAGTTGAATTGGTTGTTGCTACACGCTGCCTTGGCGTCTAATTAACAATAAACGAGATCATAAAAAAATGTAAAAGAGGACCACAGGGGATAGAAAAACAAGCAAATGCTAGCAAACATGATACTTTCGGGATTAAGAAATGGAGGTGGAAACAGTTCATGAAAGCTAGAGCAAACTACGAAGCAGATTCATAGGGAAAGGTAAGGAGGGAACAGGGAGGTGACAGGTAGACTTAGACAGACTCAAATCAATCGAAGTTATATTAAAACTTAAATTTGTGATCAAATTAAATTAGCGAAATACTTCCACAAAGCAAGTAAAGTATTTTCTTTTTTTTTCAAGACAGGGTTCTCTGTGCAGCCCTGGCTGTTCTGATACTCTTTGTAGACCACGCTGCCTTCAAACTCAAAGTGATCCACCTGCTCCTATCCTAAGCTCTGGGATTAAAGGTGCACAGCCTCAATTAAGTATTTTCAAAATGTAGATAATACTGATTGATAATACTGATTGATGTGGATCAATCAGTACCGCATTGACAGCGTGACTGTGCGTTTTGTTTAAGAATTGAAAATGCTTGTGGCCTTGACTCCTAGTTTTCACCTCTTGGTATCTCAGGGAAAGATTTGTATGCAGATATGCCTTAGGTTGTTTCTTATGACAGAAATTAGAAACCGGTTACTGTGTGCAGGCTGAGTACTGGTGAAGAACGCTAACAGACTGTCAGAGAACGGTCACATTTATGGGGATGCTTAGGGGTAAGACACTTGGTTGTAATGGATGAACAGATACTCAGTACAAATTGTGCTGTCCTTAAAAGCACTCATAGAATAAAGCAAAGCAAAACAGTCTGTCTTAAAAAATATAACTTTTATGTACCTAAATTATCTCATAGGTTGGGCTCCTGGCTTCTTAGAACCATGCACACCAGGGCCCATGGAAAGGTTAGCCATTGGCTTATGCAGCTGTTACAAGTTTTGTTTGTTTCCAGTTGATGATCCCAGGTAAACAGAGGTGGGAAAATGCATAGACCAGGAAATGAAGCCTCCCGCCCGTGCAGGGGGCAAGAGGAGAACTGACCCACAGGGTTCCCTTGGGAGGTCTGACATTTTGAAATCAGAGTTCTGCTTAATGTGGTCTTCATTGTACTTAGCACATTTGTCCATAACTTACTGAAGACAGACGTTGTCAGCTGGATGAGGAAGTGTCTCTGTCACATACCGTGTGTGATTTTTGTATTCGACCTGTCCATTTTAGTGTGAGGTTATTTACAAAACAGCTTTGGTATTCGCTGTGTAGAAACCACTTCAGCTTTAGGAAGCAGCTGAGGAGTGTCAGTTTTTGGCTCAGTGCAGGTATCTGGCAAAATAGGCTCTCTGTGGGCTGCGGCTCTGCTGTGCTTTACCCTGAAGTTTGGCTCCACCTTCAGGTGTTACTCTCCTAATCGGAAAACAGAGAGCAGGCCGGTCGTGCTGAGCTTGTGTATAACTGGTTCGGAGAGACATGGGAGTGGGCGGCAGTACGGACACCCGAGGCTTGTATCTCATTTCTGTCTCTTCGGTTACTTTTCTCTTTTATAGCTAACTCTCATGAGGGAACTACAGAATTTCTTGTGAGTCCGTCTACTATAATTTAGGTGGACTTACGTTGTTTTAAAATGGAAGTTATATTGTCAGGCAGTGGTGGCGCACACCTTTAATCCCAGCGCTCGGGAGGCAGAGGCAGGCGGATTTCTGAGTTCGAGGCCAGCCTGGTCTACAGAGTGAGTTCCAGGACAGCCAGGGCTACACAGAGAAACCCTGTCTCGAAAAACCAAAAAAAAAAAAAGAAGTTAAAATGGAAGTTATAAAAGCCATTTTGTGTGTGTGTGTGTGGTCTTAAAGTAGATCACAGTAAGCAAACCTCCCTCCATTAAGACAAGGTCCCATCCCTTCAAGGTTCCACTACTTCCTTGCAGTACTGAACTGGGAACCTTTGACACATGGGCTTAGGGATATCAGTTTTAAGATAGAGCACCCAGAAAATGTCAGAGGCGATTTGATGGCTGCTGCTAAGGATGAGGCTGGCCACCAAAAAACCAGACCTAGAAGTGAATAGCTTTCAGCTCCAGCTGCCAGGGCTGGAGATTGGACCAGTGAATCACACCTGCTGGTGAAGCCTCTGTAAATCTATAAACAGAGGAGCTCAGAACGTTTCTGATGTAGACATGTGAAACTCCCCGTTTGTAGCCAAGTAAAACAGCATTTGAATTGGACATGTTCTCAAAGGGTGTGAGCCCATAGCCTGGGAGCTATGCTACTCCAGATGGCATAAGGATTGCATTGAATGGGAAGACCGGGCAGAGGTCTTCAGAGATACAGAGCGAAAGGCAGAGAGCCGTCGTCCCTTTCGGGGTTCTTAGGAGCAAACAGAGAGATGGAGTCGGACCACAAGTTAATGATTGGTTATATTGAAAGAGGAAAACTATGACGCCCGGGTCACCTCCAGTCTAACACGATCGGGTTATATGCTCTTGCTAATGGGAGTTTGGGAAATGTGCAGTGAGAGGAAGGGAGGCTTCTGGTTTGGGAAATATTCACCAGCCCAGTGCATTCTGCTTGACCCACAGAATAGCAATGGATGGTCAGTGATTTGCTGTGCCATCCAGTGATGTGTGATAGTTGTCTGTCTGGTACACTGACGTTCTGTGGCTTCCATTCGTCACAAGAGTTTTGTTTGAGAGTCTCAAGGAACCACAGGTGTTGGAGTTAAACTGACAAGACCTTTGCAGAGACTCAACCACATGAGGAGAAGGGAGCAAGTGTCAGACTTGACTCCTTACTCTCTAAGGCTCCGTGGTCAAGGCTTGGCAGCACTGATGAGGGAAACCACACACATCAGAATACTGTGGGTTAAGAAGCCCTTTGGCAGATGAGAAGCACTGCATGCTGCTTTTCAGAACAGGCTCAGGAACTGACTGGGCTTGCACACTTGTCTTCCGTAATTCAGTTAACAGGGGGTTCGGCCTGAACAGAAGTTTCTCCCTAAGTTTCCACATCTCCTCCAAAAACCAAATACAGGACAACTTAAAACAAGGTGACTGTGTTCTCTGTGGCAGGCACATTTTGCTATGGTCTGTAACGTTCTTCATTTGTTAACGTTCCCCCAAGGCCTCTCTGTACCTGTCATTTTCAAGGTTACCTTCTTAGACTTCCCTGGCTGCCTGTCCATTATTTATTCTCCTCAGTTCTCTTGACTGATTTAAAAAAATTGCTTGCATGTGTTCATGTGTGCGTGCGTGAACATACACACTTCTGTGTTGCCCAAGAAGGCCAGAAGAGGATGCGGGATCCTAAGGAGCTGGAGTAGCTGTGATCCGTTTGATGTGCTGATGCTGGGACCTGAACTCCAGTTTTTAGAAAGGCAGGAAGTCCTCCGACTATATCTCCAGGCCCTCAGTGTTCTTTCTGCGTTGCTTCCAGTTTCTTTTCTTAGGCTGCCCCATCATTCCACAGTGATGAGTCCCTGTTCATAATTGTAGAGTTTCAGCCCCTCTGGGAAATTCATGCATTCCAGAAATGCCAGTGATAATGTTTCAAATCTACTTCTCGCTGTGAAAAGAAAGCCTCAGGTAATATTCCTTGGCACGAGCCTGAGATGAACATATTCTGCTTTCATGGTTGATGCACACAGCATCTTGCATTTAGTCCGTGTCAGCCCCTCTATTTTGCATTTCAGATGTAGGCTGACTCTGGTTAACCCATCACAGTGAGCCTGCCCACAGAGGGAGTAGGAGCCAGCAGGTCAATGTGGCTCCCACAAAAGGAAAAGGACTCACCTTCTCCATGGTGCGGTGACACTTCTGGCTTGTTATCAAAGTTCTCTCTCGCTTTCATTTACAAAAAAGACCATTTCATTCTCTCGGCCACTTTCTTCTCTTTCTGGTGACCTCTACAAACAAAGAGCTTATTTATATTATTAGTTATGCTCTGTAAGGGTTAGTACTTGCTACTCTGTTCACTCTTCAGATTGAATGTCTATTCACCACATCGTCCTTAGTTTGGTCAATGAGTGTATTAATTCTTTTTGTTCTCTCTTTACCCTTATTGTAGTTGCTGACTCTCAACAGCTGAAGTGATAGAAATCACACTTGGATATTCTTTAGGCTCTTGAGAGCAATACTGGGCATTTTTGCTTTTTGCACAGATTCCTGAACTGTAAAATTGGAGTCTTGTTTAATTCCATGTGTACTTTTAGTCAGAGCCCAGAGAGGTTGAACAGTAAGGCTGGGGGTGGGGTGGGGGTTGTTGTTGTTGGTGGTGGTGGTCTCGGTCCACTGATAAAAATGCTAATCTCTCCCAGATCCAGCTTCACAGACATAAGCATCAGGCCACTTTTCTGGGCAGCCTTTAGTCCAGTCAAGGTAACACATAAAACGAATCACACATGTCCACCTTTGCCAACCCAGCGTGCATAGACATCTTCAACAGCTCTTGCTTGGGTCCAGCCAGAGTTAGGTACAGTTGTGATACACCATGCAGCCATGCTGCTTATAACTAACTAACCACATGCAGTCTCCTTCCCAGAGAGTCACAGTCCTCAAGAGATGGTTTTCTGAAGTCCCAAAACTGTGATGAAGGAGTAAGAGAGGGAAGAAAAGATGTTTGCCTCATGTGTTTAACAGTGACTTTGATACCTTCATCTCTGTAATCGGTCGCATGGTCAGAGCTGATATAACTGTTCCCAAAGTCCTCTCGGTGGTGAGCGCGGCCACAGCTGCTCAGACCAGCGAATCCAGGACAGGACCCCGTCACATACTTAAATTCAAACCCCAGGAAAATTTACCTCTTATTTAATAAATGTGCACATAATAAATAATTAAAAAAAAAAAAAAAAGGTGAGGACAGTGTGACCCTGAAAGCCCAAACTGAGGTCACTGTGAGCAGAAGGTGGCAGCATCGTGGCGGATGCGTGAAGTGTTGGCTGTGGGCACTTCTGTACTTCTTTCTGCCTCCATTTCTTAATTCTTTATCTCATGATTCTTTACTGAGCACCTCAGTGGAGTTGGTTCTTTATCTAGAAGGTGACTCACACCTTTATTCTGGAAAAGGTCTGGGCCATTCATCGTGTACTTGGCTTGTGTTTTCGTAGTTTCTTACTGGCTTTAACCACAAAGCATGGTCCTACTAAGAGACTCTAAGAAATCCCCCATGCTCTGCTCTTCCTTGTTGCCTTGTAGAGTAGCCATCTGGTTTCCCCAATATTCTGGGTCAGCCATGTTGGCATACGACATAACTCCTTTACTTCTCTGTTCATCTTTGAGCACAAGGAGTCCAATGTGGTAGGTGGCCCCTGACTTAGAGGGATTTGCCCTGTCACCTGCTCCTACACCCCTTTAAGTACTTAAACCGTTGTTGATTACTCACCCACTGAAAATACCGTCCTTTACTAGGACATGAAACATTGCCACAGACAAATTCACAAAACCGTGTGTTGTGGAGTATATAAGGAGCTGCCTGCTGTCAACACATCAAGGATCTGCCACGATGCTGCTTCCAGAAACTTCCTGCTCACAGTGACCTCAATTAGGGCCACACTGTCTTCACTTTTCTTTATTGTTTTTATTTATATGTGCATTTATTAAATACTGTGGTGAATTTTCCTAAGGTTTGAATTTAAGTATGTGACGGGACCCTGTGTCTGTTCTTTTGTCCTGGATTCGCTGATCTGAGCAGCTGTGTCTGCGTCCACCACAGAGTGGACTTTGAGAGCAGTAACATATGCAGCTTGTTTCTCCATCTGATACTTACTGACATGAATGTCCCATGTCTGGAAAGTGCTGTTCACACGATAGCTCTTCCTTGATGGCTAAAGAGGGCTCCGTATCTGAATTCACTGCTCACGATGTTCGCTGTTGTATCCTTAGACTCTGTGCCTGTTCTAACTGCGTTGGAGTCTCTCCACATGTATTTAAATAGCGTTCTTTATTCAGGATGATGTTATGATGCCCCAGAGAGTGAGGCTGCAGTATGGAGCTGCCATTCAGCATCCAACGAGCGTAAGTACACCTCTTCTGCGTTGTCACCCCCTTGATGAAATGCCAGTTTGGGTTGTTTTGTTGTTGTTTGGTATTCTGTGTTTTTTGAGGCAGAGGTCTCTGTGGAGCCTCAGCTGTCCTATAACTCGATATGTAGACCAGGCTGGCTTCAGACTCACAAGAGATCTGTCTACCTCCTGAGTACTAGGGTTACAGGTGTGCACCACCACCACCTGGCACCAGTCATTTGTAAAAATAGAGACATTCCTTGGGATTAGAGAGAATCTGTTTACCGTCAGCTAGTCAGATCAGGGGGAGATTTGTGACTGCCATGTTTGTGAGCCCTTGAGGATGGCTCCCTCTGAAGATAAGCATGCTTCTGGTTAATGGCAACAGGAGCAGGAGCTGGAAATGGCTTGCTGCCTATAGCAGCCTGAGGTGTTCTTTTAAGAGAACTCTACTGAGTGAGATTAGAACTCTTAACTTCACCAAAGAAAAGGCTTTCAGGATAAGTTACTCTGAAGTAGAATTGGAGTTTGTTAAGATGTTTTTTAGCATAGATTTAAGCAGAACATCAATAGATAAGTATTCAGGAAAAGATACTCTACCCCCACGTATGGGCATAGATTTCTTAAGTCACTTAAGGGTCTTATCAATAGCTATACGTATAACTGATGACTTCTAAAGTTACATTGTTTAAAGAATTCTAAGAAATTCTTTTTTTTTTTTCTTTCCTTTGTTGTTTCTTTTTGTAAATGAGATCGGAGAGAACTTCCTGAGGTGTATTGACAGGATTAAAGGCCCGTAAGGAAAACCACAGGTCAGAGGAGTTGAAGGAAGTTTTACTGTGTTAGGTTACAGGGTGTTAAGATGTGTTTTTACTGTAAGCAAAGTTTACACTCTTGAGAGATTCTCAAAAAACCTGATGTTTTACAGCTGGAGGAGAAGAAGACCAAACGCAGCGCAGTCACACACACTTATTAGGCCGTAAGCACGCTAACTCTCTGATTTGAAAATCTCTGTAAAAAAGCAAGTTGTCCCTGTGTAGTTAAACTTTACAGCTGATTTTTTTTATCAGTTATACTGGAATTCTTGACTCTCCGTTGGAGAAAGACTTCAAGCAAACTCCTTCCTGGGTGAAGCGCTCCTTTCTCTCTGTGTGTACCCTTAGTGCCTACTGCGTTTCTGTCAGTTACCTTTAGCGTTTTGGAAAGCATTTGTCACTTTGAAACAGATAGAAAGGTCTCTCTCCCTCCCTCCCTCTCTCTCTCTCTCTCTCGCTTGCTTTATAATGCTGCGATCGATACCTTTTCCCATGTAGCTACTCATCCAGGGGAGGCTGTTGCTGCTTACCAGGACGATTGACTCCTTGTGAAGTCAGGTTGGGCTACTCTGATTCTGATAAGCAAATTATTCAAAGGAGAAAACGCTCATAAAATCACCTCCCCGAAGGATGCTTTTAGGCATTCAGTTAAACCTCCTAAGATCAGGACAACTGGTTCTCCTCTGACAGGCGTTGTTCTGTGAACTCCAGATGTAGCTCACATATTATTTGCATTTACAAAAATTGGCACCTTTTACTTACTTCTCTTTCCTTTGATTCTGAGGACTTGTCCCTGGCTCTTGGGTGTATAGACATAACCCTCAGGTCTGCCTCTCTGGGAATGGGGAGTCCCCATTTCAAGTTAGAGGCTGAAGGCCTCTATATTCTGAGCTGGAATTATAAACATGCATAGTACAGGCTGTGTAGTATACCCTGTAAGACAAGAGGAGACGCCTCGATTCCCCTTGAAAGGTTTCTAGGCATGGGATGATACCTTTCTATCCCGTGGCAGCTTTGTGACTCTTGGGGTTGGGGTGTTGCCGTAGAGTATGTGCCCAGATCAGTCCCTGTCACCCAGATCAGTCCCTGTCACCCAGATTGCCTGTCTCAACCTGTCTTTCCAAGCCCATCCTACCTGACCGACCCTTGATGCTGCTGCTGGCCCCCTCAGCTCCTTCTCTTTGTGTATAGGGTAGATGCTCAGCTTTAATATAGGAGACCTCAGAACCACTTATAGTACAGAGCTTTAGGGCAGGGACACAAGCCACTCTGACCATGCAGGCAGTTGTGTGAGAATAGATGGAAATACAGAATATACACTGCCCTCCTAGGAGCAGAGGGGACCCATAGATACCTTCACTGTGATCACAAAAGGTTCTGGGGGACTGAGGGTTCCAGGGTGAGGAATGTTTTGGAAGATGAAGATCTGCAAATAGAGCCAGGGAACCACAAATTTGAGTAAATATGTTTTTAGTGACTACAGACTCAAAAGTATAGAATATTCCATTTCATCCCCCGTTCTAATGGGGAAAGATGTCAGAAGGCCAGCAGTGTCTGACAACATGTGCTGTCATGGAGCCTATGGGAACTCCATCTGCACCACGAAACAGTGTTCCCAGGATTGGAATCACTGACTCTCACCCAGCAGTTCAAGGTTTTCTACCTCAGCCTCCAGAGACGTTGGCAGGTATCCTCATGATATGAGGAAGCTGGCTGTTTTCTGGTGTGGTCTCTTTGTCAGGAATAAGACCCCCTAGGTGGATTTTGTGCTGTGTATAAAGGAAATAAACCCTGGGATTTCCAGAGGCTCCTCCCAGTGGCTGACAGTTGTTTATAAAGTTGGAGAATAAAAGGCAAGCACAGCATCAGAAACGTTCTGCTCTGAGTTGAGACTGCTTGGTGCCTCCGACTCTGCGGGGCGTGGTCCTCTGCCTGTCCCAACAGTCATGCCCTTCTGAAATCAAGGCACAGAGCCAGTCTCTGCCCCAGCTGAAAACAGGTATCTGCAGCTGGTGCCCATGTTTTCATGTAAGATGCTCTGTGTTTACTCAGAAATGAGAGTTTCCAGTTTATTTTAGTATTAGATACACTGGAAACTTATAAAGAACTTTGTAACAAGTATTGACATTTTAAAGAGCCATATTCTTTTCAGATGTTTTAACTGCCACCCCTAACTAAAATTAAACAGATTGGCTACATTAACAAACATAGTTTTGCAGGGTGTGTGTGTGTGTGACATTCATTGAAATGAACTGTGTTCACATATTTTTATTGAGCAAAGATCTAAGTCTACCTATCACAGTTAGTGAAAGCAATAAAGAATAGCAGAGTTTGGGCTATTCGGAGATGTTCAGAAATTTAAAACTCGATTTTTCTAACAGTTAAATCAACCTTGATTTACACTTTTATATGCTGCCTAAGGTTCTAGACTATGACTTATCTTGTTCAACCTCACTGAATTTTTAGATACTCTGTCCGTCTTCAGTAGAGAACCTTACAGTTGGGTGGAGCACCCCTGTCCTTTCTTTTTCTCTTTCTGGCTCAGTATGTCAGAACCAATTGGCTCTGTAACACAAAATTAGCCTGAGAAGAAGCAGTTACTATGATTCTGGGGTTAAAATCATGGCCTACAAAGTCCCAGTCTGCAGTTACTGGTTGGTGGCTATGTTGATTATTATGTTTAGTTTGTTCAGAAGGAATGAAATGAATGTTGGCAGTATGTTCCTACCCTGTTGTTACTTCTAGGCCATTTACAAGAAAACCACTTGGGAAGGGAAGACCCCTGATGGTAGCAGCTATAGCACAGTCCATTGTCTGGATCACTGCAGAATTGTTGTGTTTTAGGCTTTGGGCATCACTAGCAGCTCTAAATGTGATTTTATTTATTTTCTTTTTTTTTTTAAGATTTATTTATTTTACGTTTGTATTTATTTATGGATATGAGTTCACTGAAACTGTCTTCAGACACACCAGAAAAGGGCATCAGATCACACTGTAGATGGCTGTGAGCCACCATGTGGTTGCTGGGAATTGAACTCAGGACCTTTGGAAGAGCAGTCAGTGCTCTTAACCACTGAGCCATCTCTCCAGCCCCTGATTTTATTTATTTTCATTTTATTCCTATCATGTCTCCTGAACCTTTGCGGCCTAAATGAGTTCTAGAACTGGGAAGTTACTGTAGGAAGCCCCGCTTTGGATCTACAGGACCCTTGTGTCCACAGGGGTCTTCCCACTAGATTCATGAGCTGAGGCGTAGGGGAAGAGTGGCAGTAAGCACGGGATACCAACGGTAGAGGCAGGGAAACAATATCATCCCACTTGTGTGGTGAGTGTCTTCTGTACACATAACATTAGATTGCTAATAGTTCTTTTCAGAATCCTTGTACGTAGAATGTATGGGTGTCTGCCGTCAGTGCAGGAGTGTCCGTGGGTCCCCCAAAATCAAGCTCAGTGGTAGAAACAGGCACAAAACCATGAGTCACAAGGTCTAAGTGTAGACGAGTTGAGGAGCCACCAGCCTCCGCTCCTAGAGTCTCTCTCCAGAGTAAGGTTTCTCATCGTGTCACAGTTCAGGAAGGGATTTCAAGGACAGCAGAGCTGTCCTGTTGCTTCCTGTCCTTCCAGACCCACACCCTTGACCTCCCACCTACCAGGTGAGACAGGGGCTGCTCTACAGCTATGCTCCAGTGACCCTCGTCCC
>JADRCH010000053.1:9292822-9328590 GCA_019843965.1 Rhynchomys soricoides | reverse complement strand
GAGACAGGGGCTGCTCTACAGCTATGCTCCAGTGACCCTCGTCCCTCCCACCTACCAGGTGAGACAGGGGCTGCTCTACAGCTATGCTCCAGTGACCCTCATCCCAAGGACGGTCTCACAGGCCCTCACTACCCAGTGCACCGGACACTTTACTCCTACGTACTGCAGCCTAAGCACTTAGTCCATCACTTTTCTGTTGCCATGATCATGGCCTAGGCCACTTACGGCAGAAAGAGCTAATGATGGCTTATGGTTCTAGAGGGGACATGATAGGGAGACATAGCAGCAAGTAACGGGCATAGACCTCCTGTGGAACTGGCATCCCACTCTCTCTTGCCCTCGATGCCAGGGAGTTTGGCTTAAATCAGCCCCCAATCCGTGGATTTCATACATACTTACAGAGCCTTAAAATATATTTGTTGTTTTCCACAGATCATAGGATGCCAAGTGAGGAGAGATCCCCCAGATTCCACAGAGCGATACACACGTTGGATCAACCAGTTGACATCTGATCAGCTGCTGACACAGGTAACAGTCACCAAGCTTTTGACTTTTTAGAGACTCAACTGCTTTGGGTTAGAGCCCCCTGGGACCGTGTCCAACTTCTTGGCACATTCTGTCAGGGCGTGGTCTTTATATCTTCACTCATCTACATGCTCGTGACTAGACGGTCTCGAGTTGGGGCACACCCATGTTTTGAGCTTTGATGGGTCAGGTCAGTATTGGACATTATCTCAGGTTCTGTGCTCAGAATCCAAAGAAAGCATTTTAGTCTGTAGGTAATGTGTTCTTAACGTGTTCCAGGTGGATATGCACTGTCGGCCACAGTGGCCCCAGAACCAAATATTTAGTTGCTTAAGCGGAGGGCAGAAGGTGGCCATGACGGTGGACAAAGGGTGGCTATGGCTCTGGATGGAGGGTGGGTGTAGAGTGCTAGTGTGAGACCAGGCGTAAGCTCACCCAGTAGCCTTAGATCTCACCAGCTCTGTTGAATGCGGACTTGTGGGCATCGTGGGGTCAGGGATTATGGCTGTCCTCTGTGGGGTCCCCTGTCCATCATCCCCTCAGGCAGGCAGAGACAGCCTTGTCACCTCCTTCCTACACAGAGGCAGTCAAGGCCCAGCATCTGCCACAGAGCCCTGGCTTCATATTCTTGTCACAGGACTGCATGCAGGCTGTGGATGGAAAGATTTATTCTTCCTGAATCTTTGATTGTGTGCAAAGCACATTGGACTGACTGATCTTCCATGGAACTTTGCCTGTGAGAGCTGGAGGGTAACACTGCACCAGTGAAACCAGTGTGCGCTCAGTATATCAGGCTGGCTTCAGATGTGGGTCTTTGTTGCTTGTCTTCTGAGAGCACCTTCCATTCATCATGGTAAATTCCCATTATGAGTGCAGGATCTCATAATGTGTTCGGTTTTGTATATATTTTGATTATTTTGTTTTATTTTGAAAAGATCATCATTATCATTATTATATAAGGTCTTACCATGTAGCCCAGGCTATCCTCCAATTCAAGATCTTGCAGACGTGATGTTATCTTAAATAGGCTTGGCTACTGCATAAACAAATTGGGTAGAGGGAAGCCAAGAGAAAATAATGGGGTGGGTGGTGACTGTGATCAAAGAACAATAATACATAAGTGTGAAAACATTGCTGTGAAGCACATTATCTTGTGTAGTAACTAGAAAATTTAATATAAAAGTAACTTATCTATTAAAGAATGAAGAAACTTGAATCATAGAAAGGGTTAAAAAGAAAAAGCATATTAGGGCTAGAGAGGTGGATGGCTCAGTGGTTAAGAGGAAAAGCATATTAACTGAATTCCCACTTTTCAGCTCACTTACTTGCCACTCGGGGTCCTGTCCCCTCCTTCCCAGGTGACCCAGGCTTTTCTGACTATACAGTGTCTTATATCTTCCAGGTTTAAGCTTCAAAATCCTCGTAGGAAATATCGAATTAATTATTATTATTACCTTTTTATTTTAAAGACAGGGTCTCGCTGTGTAGCCCTGGCTGCCTGGAACTTGCCACATAGACCAGGCTGTCCTCAAACTCACAGTGACCACCTGTCTCCACCTCCTGAGTTCTGAGCGTGAAGGTGTGTACTTCCACACCCACCGTCGGAACTATTCAATACAGGATTCGGTGCCTGTCAGTGTCGATTGTGTGTGAGTGTGTATTCGGACCTTTTCTGAGGATTCAGATATTGACAAAACATTTACCAGAAGTTTACTGGTGGGCACCTCATTGGAAGCTAGTGAGGATGAGGGAGGATTTGGGTGACAGGGGGTGACAGGTCCATGTCCTGAAGAGATAGAAGGAACTTGGTCTCCATTCTGGAGTTCTGGGAAAGACGACAACACAGCTGCGCTTGTGGGGAAAAGATGACTGTTTAGGGTCATAAAGCCCGTGACTCCTTTTGTAAATTAAGGCTGTGTGCTGACTTGGGGCTGGTCTGTCCAGAGAGCTCTGCCCAGCTGCTTCTTGAGGCCTCAGTGGGCCAGGCTTCTGAGAATGGGCTGCTCCGCTGACGTTAGTACTAAGGTAAATTGAGGAGGTCTGGGTACTTCCCAGAAGCCTTCAGAGGCCGATACCTGTTGTCTTAGTGCTTCCTGGGGCCAACCATGAATGGACAGGTCCTTTTGGATACTTAGGTGGCAGGGGAAGAGTAGGGCCACTTGCTGTATTCTGAGAATCCAAGCCAAGAGTATGGGAAGAACAGGCCTTGGGCCTGGGTTGCAAGAGTGTGCTGTGGGTGCCTGTCTATGCTGTGGGATCCCAGATAGCCAAGGCCTTGGGATGATGTATGTAACAAGAGCCTCAAGGTATGACAACATGTCCGGGTTCTTTCTCTTTGGTCACATGCTACTCCCAAACTGGGCTCAGGGACTCCAGTAGAAAATGCCTCAGCTGTAAGCATGGCGTAAGTGGTGACTGCTAGGGAGCTCTGCTTTCCCCCTTCCCCTCTGGGTGGTATTCCTCTAGGTTCAGTCAATCTTAATAGAGGGAGGGCCTGACTGCCACGGCCCTTACCTGTCCCATAGTGCCTGCCCTTCTTAGAAACTGTTAATTACTGGGGTCAATGTAGCTAGTGTGCTAGGAGGTGCTGGAGGGACGACGGGGAAGACCACTGCAGACCCTTTTGTTATCTCTCCTGTTTCTAGAGCCTTCTCTAAACTTTTACCTTCTAAAGTTGGGAAATGTTGAGCGTACAGAGAGCGAGGTCATGTCATGAACGGCCCAGGCTTCCTCAGCTCACTGTGTGCTGCTGAGACACCATGCCTAGACCTCCCTCACACACCATACTTTATCACTGGAGGAAGGCCTACTTTTTTATATATGCTTTAATAGGTATAAAGTTATTGTGACGACAGTGTGTGTACCCTTCTCTCTGGGGTTCTGACACTGCTGCCTCAATCTCTGTTCCTCACATTTTTGTCTTTGCCAGTAGGAGGCGAGTCTTCAGTTCTAATAGAGAGATTATGTTGAGCTTTCAGTGAATCAGGGTTGATATTGGCTTGCAGTTAGCTTTTCCACCACGGGGATTACTTCTGTGTTTCAACAGCCCTTCCGGAATGTTGGTGCCTTTAGTCAGCAGCTTCCGACCTCCTTCCAGATCTTCTGCTTGTTCTAGCCCTCTCCTGTGGGGGAGAGGTCTGTTCTGATGTCTGGTCCTTCCCACCCTGTACATTCTGTATCTGCTTCAGCTGTGCATCATGTGATGCCTGACCTGGACTTTGCTTTAAGCTAAAATGCTATCCTTATTCTCCGCCAGGATCCAGTTCAAGTTTAGAAGGGAAGATGAACATGCATTCCAGGGCCACAGCCAGGCATAGACAGTGGACCTGACAGAAGTGTTCCCTACATGCACTCAGCCTTGATAGTGGTCTGGGGATATCCCTCTGTGAGACCAGGGATCAAGGACGACATCCCTGTTGTAAAGTCAGGATTCAAGGATTTCTATACTCTGAAGTCAAGGGTCAGAGACACCTTAAGGAACTTTCTAGGGCTCAGTTTTATTGTTTGTAAATTTGAGGGTTCCACTACCAGACCTAGGTCTTTTCATGGCTGACTACTCTCCAATCTATTCATTTGAAGACTTTTAACAAAATTAAATAAAGGAAAAATTACCACTGACTGAGAAGGCATTGTATGTGGTTCCCATATTGTATGTTGTGGTGACCCATGGACCCTATTGTCTGTAGATGTGAGAGGCCACTGAGGCCTATTGCTGACCCGCCAGCAGTTGAGACTCACGCACCTCATTTTCATTTTAAGCCTCTTGATTCTAGTGAGACAGTAAGAACTGGCCTGCAGTGTGTATGCTTTCAGTCATAGCTCAGTGGTTTCCACCTGATTCTAATAAGTCGGCATGCAGACTCTGAATCTTTTGAAGGAGGTAACTGTCCTGATTCTTCTCATTTTCAGGGGAGTTTCATAAAGCAGAAGAGGTTCAGGCCCAAGAAAACTACCATTTCTCATCAGGTTAGCCTGTGATCACTCAGAACTCGCCTGGTGGAATGAGGAAGGAAATATTTTATTAGGGTCTGAATCTTACTAAAGCTAAAAGCCACAAAAATTTAATTTCATATCAGAGTCTATTTTTACAGCTATGTTGATATTAAAATATCAGAACACTGGAAATTTTGTTGTTATCCTAGAGATGATCTTCCGGCAAGTTAGAATTTAGAAATAAGAATCAACCACAGAATCTAGAAATAGTTGCATAAAAACTTGGTTCTTTATCTCCAAGAAAACTTCATATTCCATCCTGGTGAGGTATAGCTAGAAGTTTCAGTAAGTGCTTCATTTTCTTCTTTAACCTAACTCCTTTTCCTCAGACACCAAGTTTTTGTTTTTAAAGTACTTAGTATTTGTGAAAACGTTCATTCCGGTTGGGAAGCTCCCATCTCCTCATATTCTTTGTGATAAAACAGAACAGTAGGTTTTACCCAGGGCATTTATGGCCTATAGGTTCTGATACTGGTCTCACTTGATTGTGTATACATCCCAAGGCACTCAGATTGATTTCAGAGCTTTTATACCATAAAATGAGCTTAGCCAAGTGTACTTACTGTTGATGGCAAAACCTAAGAGCAAACTTCAGACTCCAGCTTTGGAACGGTCGGAGCAAGCGAGGCCGTGACGGTCACACTGTCAAGTTCTAGAAAATGGATTGTCTGATTTCTCACAAAGGGAGGGCACCTGGGCATGAAGGAGGTGACAACGGTAACCAGGGAATGGAGGGATCATTAGTGTGGCCGTCAGTGCCACCAGAGCTCTCCTCCTCATACCTGTGCTCCTTAGTCTCACTGTGTGAGACCCCCAGCCTTCACCCTACCCTTTGGCTGTTGACTCCCCTCACTATGCCCTACTCTCATCCTGTCTGCCTGTGCCCCTCGCCTGTCTAAGGTCACTCTGTCTTCTCTCTTAACCGCCCATGCCCCTGCTGGCTGTCCACACGTTCCCTCTTCTGTGACTGTGGATCACGTTTACCTTGTCCTCCAGGAGCTTACCTCCGCCTTCCTGTCTCTTCCATGGCGGTTCTCCTCACTCTGCCAGTTCACTCATGCTCAGGCGACCCATTTGTTAGTCTTAAGCTGGGTCAGATGTGTTTTCTCTTTAAGTCTGGGAGGCTGCAGCCACCCACTTTAGAGCACTTGCCTTATGGCTCCCCTGCTGTCCTCATTTAGCTCTTGAGCATCAGTGTTCTGAGTGTCTCCACGACCGCCATTACCTAGCCTCACTCGAGCAGATGGTGTAGGCCTAAGTCTCTCAGGTGTACCTTACTAACTTGGGCTCCAACATCAATCCTGACACATGTCCTCAGCCTGGGCCTTGTGGGATAGATACCCTAAAGCCCCTACAGATGAACTTTCTGCAGTTTGAGCCTAAACACATCTGGATGGTGTCCTCCATATTTCTTACCTGTTCCCCAAGTTGTCTTCCAGGAGCTAAGATTTGGCCCCTTAAGTCTTCACTGTGGGCACTTGCTCTTTCTCGAGTTAGTTCTGTGAGGGTCTTTAGGGCTAAGTCCTTTTCCTGCTGTATTTTTGCTTACTCTCTGTCATCTACACGTAAAATGACGTCAGCAGTGGTTTCTACCTCTGTCAGCTTGTAAAGTTTGGTGGCTGAAGATGTGCTTGCTGTTCATGTGTTGGCGGAGGCTACCTAAGAGGCTGGCAACTCAACATTCTGATGCCCTTCAGTCCTTGCTGCTTCTGATGTGGTCACCTGGCTCGTAAGGGCCCAATAGGATTATCTGTAACTTGTATAAGTTGCTTTGCAAAGGCCTAAGAAATTCTTTTCTTTGAAATTTTAAGCTTATTTCACTAAATGTAATGTTTTCAGGGTTTATTTATGTTTTGGAAAGTACAGAGTCTTATTCCGTTTGATACCTGCAAAACGGTCCATCGGGTGTTCTATCCATATTTGGTAGATAGTAGGTCCTTTTTAACCTTTTATAAAAAAAATCTGAACAAACCCTGTATTCCTAGACTCTTATCTGTAAGATTCCAATCATCTATACATGTTACAGAATTCAACAAAAATATTTTAGATATTTTTCTGCTTTCATTGTCAATTTACAGGATTCTGGCTCAAAAAAATATCCCGAAACATTTTTATAAATCAGCTGAGACAGAGCTTACATATGTGTGTGCTTAAATCTTACTCCTCAAAACCAAATCTAACAGAACCTTATAGTCACAGCTGGTTGGTTTTGGTTTTGCGACGGGATCATGGAGATGTAGCCCTGGCTAGCAGGTAACTATGCAAACCAGACTGGCCTTGAACTCACATGACCTGCCTGCCCCGTCTCCCAGTGCTGGGATTAAAGGCATGCGCCACACAGAGAATAGCTGGTGTCTTAACAGCCAGAGATACACATCGGTTTAACTGGAAGACTGAAAGCAAACATGGCAGTAAGCTGAAATCTGTCAGCTAATTTGATAAAATAGTATTTGTCTCAAAATCATCAGCCATTTCTCTTAGCTGATACTTCTTTTGCTAGCTTTATAAAATGAAAAAAAACAGTCTAACTTAACTATAAAGCTGAGTTCTCATTTTTTGCACTGTTATTTTTTTAAATAGTTTTAAACTTAATTTATTCTCATATTTTTAAATTCCACATTCCTTTCCATATAGTTGCATGTCAGAACATACTAAACAGTTTCACGGTTTGCTGAGATACATGTAGGAAAACATAGATCTGTGACATAATAGCTTGCTTATATTTCTCTTAAACACTATTAATTTAAAGAGTTCCAACAAATTTTTTTAAAAAATTTTTCAGCAATGATTATATCTGAAATGTATAAAATTTATTATAAAAAGGCTAAAGACTAAAATGATAAATTTTTGCTTTACCCTCTGTATTAAAAATCCAGACAATGCGTCATATCAAGAAAGTTCAAAAGGTTACATCACCACTATCTTAGTTGCCCTCGGAATCACTGTCCCTTCTCATGGGGACAGGGCCCCGCACTGAGGACAGCTGCACATCTTGGATGGGTTTCTTGGGGTTCTCCTCCAGGTCTGTGTGGATTGCCCTGCCTCAGACAGCTTCCACTCCCACTCACCTCTGGTTGGGTTCATGCCACCTAACTCCAGAGGACCAGTGAACTGTGCCTTGATATCCGTTCCCAATAGACGAACACCGTGGGGAAATGGCTTTGATAAATTCCACATCCACATCGGGAGACTTCCTGGCAAGTCCACTTAAGTGATGGTTTATCAAGGAGCAAGGAAGAACCCCTTGTTTGCACAGGTGTAAGACCACCCATAAGCCCTCGCCAGCTTTTGTAACCTCTTGAACATAATCCTTTCCTGAGATCTCTAAAGCTTCTCCAGATTTGTTCTTCAGCTGAGTTGCCTTCCACCCAGCTAACTTTGCTGCTGCACATCTCGATAGCTTGTCCGTCCTCCACACTGAACAACTCCTCCTCCTCCTCCTCCTCCTCCTCCTCCTCCTCCTGCAGCGTCATGTCCTCGTATGTTTTCACCACTGACTGCTGGAGGAGCTGCTCCTCCTTTGCCACCTCCTCCTCCTCTTTCACTTCCTCCTCCTTTTCCACTCCCTCCTCCAGCTCCTTCAGGCTCTCCTTAGGGGGAAGGAGGTCATTTTTATGTAGGATGTTGTGGGGCAGTGATCTGTGACAGGCAGTCTGGCACCCGGTCGAGCACAGGCGTAAACTCTGGGCAACCCAGTGGAACAATCCGCAAGGGACCAGAAAACGTTATGCCAGCACTCCCAGGAGGCTTTTGGCTCCCATCAAGGTCACTGTACCACCCCTCCTCAGATAGAGGCGTGGCCACCCATTCCTAAGCCATCCCCATGTTAATGAGACACCCAGAGGCTTAGCCACGCCCCTTCCCAGTTACTATATCTGCCCCCTCTCTCCCAGAGGGGCGGGGGTACAATTCCATCCATGCCACTCTCCACGATGAAAATAAACGTCTTAGAATTATGGACTGTCTCTTCATCTGGACCCGCCGTGGGAAGTGAGGGATCCGGTCCTCGATTAAGGAGCCAAGTCTAATCTCTTGCCGAGGGCTTCCCAGTGCTCCCAGACGGTACCCATTCACCCAAGCCTGAGCAGCTAGCCTGGCGCCCCAAGCTGCCGCAAACCGGTTTGAGGTTTGAGGCGGGACACCAGCTGAGCTCTGCGGCCCGTCTGTTCCCAGGTCCCGAGGTGTCCGGTGCCGTCTGCAGTGTCCAACCGTGGTAACCATGGCCTGCTGCTGTCTCCGCAGAGGCCTTTCACACAGCCTGGCCAGTCTGTCAGACTGTAGAAGAGCACATGCATGTCTCCTGTCCAGATGAAGAGACAGTCCATAATTCTAAGACCTTTATTTTCATTGTGGAGAGTGGCATGGATGGAATTGTACCCTCCCCCCCCCCCCTGCCCCTCTGGGAGAGGTGAAGCAGAAATAGTAACTGGGAAGGGGCGTGGCCACGCCTCTACCTGGGGAGAGGTGGTACATGACCATGAAGGGAGCCTTCTGGGAGCGTTGACATAACGTTTTCGGTCCCTTGCGGATTGTGCCGCTGGGTCGCCCAGAGTTTACGTCTGTGCTCTGCACAGACCGGGTGCCAGACTGCCTGTCACAGATCACTGCCCCACAGGCTTGGAGGCTCAAGCTATGCCCAGTGTGGCACACACTCCTTCTGCTGCTTATGGATCTGGATGTAGGACTCTCAGCTACCTCTCCAGCACCATGTCTGCCTGCATGCCAGCGTGCTTCCTGCCATGATGATAATGGACTAAACCTCTGAACTGTAAGCCAGTTAATAGGAAAAAAAAGTCTTCCTTTATAAGAGTTGCCACAGTGTCTCTTCACAGCAATAAAACCCTAAGACAGACAGACTGTGTTTCTGTCCTTGCAGTAACATGTGGTCTGAAATGGTTCTCTACGATGAAGTGTTTATATTTCTCTTTCCTGCCTGTCTTGGGGACAGAGATATTATCCCTAGCATTTGAAGAATGGCTGGATGCAGTGGGATAGCCCTCAGGAATCTGCACATTAACCGGTGGACGCTAGAGCTGTACATTCATGTAGACTGCAACCACTGTCCTAGAGAGATGTCAGTGACCAACTAGTCAGCTTGTAGCCAAAAGCTGGCACCAGTTACTTACTAGGCAAGAAGCTAGTGACAGTGGCTGACCCATCCACCCTTCAAGTAATGGGGCTGCTTAGCTTGACTCCATTCTAAGTTCATGAGCCCCAAATTGGGAGAAAAGTAAATATTTATATATCAGCTTTAGGGTGTGAGCAGGGCCCTGCCCCACCACAGTTCCTACCACACCTGATCCAGTGACACCTATCTACCATAGGCAAGCCAGACCTCATTTCTCATTCAAATGGTCAGAACCTTATAAGTCAGGAAATATGTTAATCTGATCTTGTTCACATAAGATGAATGGACAGGAATAAGTTTAAATATGTGGAATCTTCATGAGCTGGAGAAAACCAGTTCTTTGAAAATATTTTCCTATGTTCATGTTGACCTCAGTGGTACAGTGACCCTGTCCTTGGAACTGAGCATACTGGCATGATGTTCATGTGTGTAGTGACATCACGAGACACAAGGCATCCACAGAGGGCTCAAACACGGCAGCCTGGCAAGGTTTGCCACTATAACATTCGAGAGTGGTTTCTCTGTGCCTGAGTATGATGAGAAGGGGGCCCTCTCGCAACGGGTGCTCCCGGAACCCTCGGGAGAGACCCCTTAATCCAGGTGATGAGTGTTCACGGGTGCCATGCCACTGCATTGAAGCCACTGTCAGTTTGTCTAACATTTAATACTGCTTGTGGATGCGTTGCCAGCATCGATGCTGTTTTTTCTTGCTCAACAGGACTTGGTGACTGAGTCTGAGCTCTGGCTGGAGTAAACAGGGACCCACATGTCCGAGTGAGCAGCCACCGGGCGCCACCAGCTCTCCTAGATCCTTTCAGTCAGACTTCGAGGTTTTAAGACCTGCATGAAACCTAAGCGTAAACTTTTCAGTTCATCTGATAGTGAGATTTGGAATCTGAGTACTGACAAGGGAACTGACAGTGTCTATAGGTCATCCATGTCTCGGCAGCTGTCAAACAGAGCAGAACTGAGTCTTTGGGGCTCATTCAGACTCCATGACATGCTTGGCCTACATGCTTGGGCCACATGCTTATCCTTGTCTGTCTCCTCCTGGCTGCTGCAAGTGTGAGTTACAGACATGTGTTCAGGCCCACTTTCAGTTCTCAGGTGCATACCCACAAGATGGAATTGCCAGATCATACTGTAATTTTAATTTTTTTGAGGACCGGTTGGAACTATTTTTCACTGCAGCTGTACCAGCAGTTGGGGGGGGGTTGTCTTTGATTTCACACAGCTTTTATCAGCGTCTGTGATTTTGGAGGGCTCTGACAGCACTATCCCACTGGGGGTGAGGTGCATCTCACAAGGGTTTAACTCCCATTTCTCTGGTGCCAAGCTGAGCTGAGCAGCTGCTCTATAATGTGCTGAGCTCACTGTATCTTCTGTGGAGAAATGCCTACTCACATCTTTTGCCCATTTTAATTGGAGCTGGTTAGGGTTTTATTGTGGATTGGTAGGAGCTTTGTCAACATTTGGATCTGCCTCTTACTCTGAGGGTTGTCTTTTCAGACTGATTGTAGTCTTTGATGCAGAAGCCTCTTCACTTGGAGAGTGTGCTTCTGTGTGTAGTGCAAGTGTGAGTGTGTGTGTGTGTGTGTGTGTACATACACGCACATGCAAATGGGTTACAAACTTTCTGATCGCTGCCTCTCAAAGATCTGGCTGTACTAGGGAACGTAGGAGTCCCTTCCTGGTTATTGTGATCCCTTGTGGTCAGCAGATCTGGTCCAAGTGTTTTAGGACCCTGAGGAAGGCACCACAATTCTGTTGTGTCCTGCATGGTGTCTTTCTTCTCCCTGTGAGGGAAGGAGCATTGTGAGATCCTCAAGTACCCAGGTATCTTGATGCCTTCCTTAGGGACTGGGGGATGTGGAGAGCCTCTGCACTGAGGAAGGCTGGCCTGTGTCCCAAAGTAGCAGAGGTAGAAAAGAGGTTATGGAATGACCAGGTGCCCAACACCCACCTCTTGCTCACCAGCAGGGATAACTTGCTTTCTAGCATCCTCAAAGCTTCCAAAGGTTGGGTTTCGTCTAGGGCAGTTATGAGCTTCTTGTAGTGAGTCATAGGCCTAACAACATCTGTCTCCTGAGGGAAACCATGATCCTGAGTCAGTTGGTCAAGGGCTCTGGTCCTCTCAAGCTTTCTTGCTCAGATAGGCTTGCTGTAGTGGTAAGAGGGAATGATCAGACAGGGTTGTTTTTATATCCTGTTAGTGTCCCAAGTAAAGAGATGTGTGCGCTCAGAGTGAATCACCTGCAGCCCCTTTGAGGACTCAGTTCACTGCCCACTGCCATTTTTACACCATAACAGATGAAAACATAGGTTTAGTCCCAGAATAAATAAATGGCAGTTTTACAAGATGATAAACCAATAACTAGCAAGTTTCTAAAGCATTTGAAACCTTACAAGTGCTGTCTTGTCAGAAACCAGACTTTAAAAACTCCAAGCAGAAGCAAGTTCTCAGGCTAGCACTTGCCTGGAGGGACAGTCGCCGGAGCTGCCCACTCACCTGGATAAATAAATCTCTAGGACCCCGCTGACTGCTCTGACTTGGTTCATCCTATATTACTAAGTCCACTATCCTCCAGCTGCTCAGTGCCTGCGTCCACACAAGGTCTGTACCTGACGTGTATGTGTGTGTGTGTTTGAAATGTGTGTGGTGATTGCCTACATTTTTGTGTGGTCAGGAATGTGAGTGCATCAGTCTACAGACTGATGTACTACTGTGCTCAACGTCATTCAGCCTGGACCAAGTTCAACATCCCTCCAAGATAAGAGCCACAAAGAAACTAGGAATAGGGCGAACACATCTCCATGTAGTAATGGCTGTGTGTCATAGATACTGTGTGGGGAAAACTGAAAACATTTCTAGAGTTAACAGTGAAACAAAGACATCCACTGTAGTTTTCAATGAAGTGCTCGAAAGTCTAACCAATGAGCAGTAGAGCAAGAAAAGGGATGTAAAGAAGAAGTCCGGTTACCCCTAGCCTCAAAAGACACCCCCAAACCACTCAGGCCTCCAGACCATGGTAAATGTGAAGGTCTGTAGATGCTCAGCCGAGGGAGTGGCACTGTTAGGAGGTGTGGCCTCGTTGGAGTAGGCGTGTCACTGTGGGTGTGGGCTTTAAGACCCTCATCCTAGCTGCCTAGAAGCCAGGGTTCTGCTATGTGCCTTCAGATGAAGGTGTAGACAGTACATCACTGTGTCAAGACATGGATGTAGGAGCTGGAGAGTCGGCAGAATGGTTAAGTGGGGGGTCCAAGGACAGCTTGGGAGAGACTGTTTCCTCCTACTGTGTCGCTTTCCAGAGGCTAGACTCAAATCCTCAGGCTTGGTGGCAAAAACCTTTATCCACTGAGCCCAAGTTTTTTTTTTTTATTATTGATTCATTTGTTCATGTGTGTGTACATGCCATGCCATTGCACCTCACAAGTGCTTACCACATCCGGCAAGATCGGGCTGCTGATCCTGATAGTCTTTTGTCCTGTGATCAGCTGAGGCTGGGCCCAGACCACATAGAGTCAAGGCAAATCATAAACAGGTGATGTCATGTCAGTGTGATGAGTACAGTGACAAAGCCCTAGGGAGGGTGTCCCAGGACTATAAACATGCTGGTCAGGGGTTTAAGGGATGCACAGGAGTTCACTACAGAGACGGCAGAGAGGAGTATGGAAAAGTGTGGCTATGGTCCAAGTGCATGGCAAACCCCAGAGTTCCGAGCAGTGAAGGCACAGAGCTCAGCTGAGTGCTGTGCTCACCACACTCACTGAATATTATGTCAGCTGATCCTCCTGACAGCCCCAGGCTGTCCTTGGCAGGGCCAAATGCTACAGCGTCTCTTTGGGTTCTTGTCCTCAATCTGTTTCTGGTGCAATTATCCCAGGGTAAATGCCACCTGCTCAAGCGGTATGGTCCCCTTCTGTGACAGCTAAACTCAGTTCATTAGCATTTTGTCGGATCTGTTCATAAGGAACACTGCTTTCTTGTGTGCTGCTTTGTTGTGATGTTTTTTTCCTCTGGCTTTGATAGCTAGTGATTTAAAAAGGCTTCTCTGCTCAACTGTTTTTGGAAGACTTTGTGAAGAGGGTTTGGTTCTTTAAGCATTTGTCAGTGTACACTGCAGAGCCACATGGCCAGGGACTCTCTGTGGAAAGGCTCAAGTTTCAAGCTCATTAGAAATCGCTGGCTCAGTGGTTAAGAGCACTGACTGCTCTTCCGGAGGTCCTGAGTTCAAATCCCAGCAACCACATGGTGGCTCATAACCATTTGTAATGAGATCTGATGCCCTCTTCTGGTGCTTCTGAAGACAGCTACAGTGTACTTACATACCATAAATAAATAAGTCTTTAAAAGAGAAAGAAAGAAAGATCGCTTAGGTTTTCTGTCTTGAGTCGGTTCTGACATTTACGCCATTCTGGGAGCCGCATTCCGTATCTAGCCAGTGCTGCTTCCTTTCATGCTACTTCAGATCTCTCCTTTTGCAATTAAAAGCAGTGTTTACTGTTGGTTCCCACATACAGCTTCACTGGTTTGCACAAACAGAGGGATCCCTACTATGCTTAGTAATGACGAGTAGGGACCTGGAATTGGCCATGGTTAATTTCTACCTGTCCGTCATATGGGCTAATCTCTGTAGAGTGCTTTGAATCCCATTTCCACAAAAGAAGGAGCATAAACTGTTGCCACTCTCTTAATGTCAGGAGCAACAGATTGTAGGTTGTTTATAACGAGCTGTTCTTTTCTGTTAGTATCACTGGTGCTAATTCCTTTTAGGTGTTCACCTCTCACGGCCCCACGGTGATCATGCCTACCTGGTTCTGCTCTCGAGCCTGGTTTTCCCACGTGGGCCCATTTGATGAAGGAGGACAGGTAAGTGTTAACCAGTAAAATTTGGGATCTTTGTGGGTTCCCCTAGGTTGGGGTTTTCAGCCTCTTCCCAGCCCTCCTCTGTTTCCTGGTTCTTGGCTCAACATCGCCCCCTTCTGCCTGTGGTGATGAAGTACAGACTTGTAACAGACTCCCTGTGGGTGAGACTCTAATTCCCTTTTATCTCAGCCTTCCTTGCATTCTGACTCACCCAAGCTCTCCCATGTTCAGCATCTCATTGAGGGCCTCTCGGGAAGCTAGCTTACGGCCCCCCTTTTCTCTACTTTAGTGGGCTTTCCTCTCTCAAGGCCATGCAGCTCAGAAGCCACTCTGCTCACTGATTATCCCATGGTTCTTTCTGTCGACTGTTTGCCTTTTCTCACGCACAAAGTAGAATTTAAGCAGAACTTGGACTTGAGACCCTCAACTAGCTTCTGCTTCACTCTCCTGTCTGTATTAGAGTTCATCTCTTGTCTGCTGAGAAAAACTAATCTCCACTTCTCTCTTGTGACCCACATCACCCTTAAGTATCAGAGTAGATTCTTTTCTTTTCTTGAGGCAAAATCTGGCTGTGGTGTCCAGGTCAAGCACTAGCTTCTGGGTTCAAGCAATCCTATGAGCCCTGCCTCCCAGATACCAGGGTCACAGATACCACCACACTTGGCTCGAAGCAGAACACCCTTCCATTGCATCTGATGGCCCGGGCCAGTACCCAGCTTGGTGAGCACTGTCCTCTGGCTTTTGCAGGGGGTTCCAGAGGATCTGCTGTTCTTCTATGAGCACCTCAGGAAAGGCGGCGGTGTCTTCCGGGTGGACCACAGCCTGCTCCTCTACCGATACCACCTGTATGCGGCCACACATTCAGTCCTTGAGTAAGTAGGGCATACCAAGTTCTGGAAACATCTGGGACGGTCCAGGAACAGGTGAGGTGCTGGTATAGCCAAGCCTAAATCACTTGTGAGTCACTGTGTGACCAGGCCCAGGGTTGTTGGAGTCAGGACTCATAATGGCAGGATATACAGGGCATGCCACTGAGCAGGTTAGGGTGGGGTCAGAGTATACTGTGTTACCCTTGTAGGAAGTCCTTCAGGGCTGCTGGATGGTCCTGTAGGTCAGGAAACATCAATGCAAAAGCCAAACATCAGTTTCCCTGATTGTGTGAGGTGAAGGCTTGCTCTCCACTTTGTTCTCACTTGCTCCAACCTAGCACGGCTCACCATGAGACCCAAGAAGGTGTCTGACAAGCTAACAGGCCTCATGGTGGAGGGAGCTGTCACAGCTGGTGGCTGAGCTATGCCTCCATAGCTGATGATCCACTTTCACTTTTCTTTGGCTAGCCAATAGCCCTTCAGCCTCCCAGCCTACTGGTTAGATGTGGATAGGTAAAAGAGGTGAGCTGTTAGCTCTTCAGTCTGTATTGTCTGAGACACTTTTATCAGCCACCTCACTATGATATGATTTGTGCCTGTGCTAGGAGACTGTCCCCTCTGTAGCCCATGGGCACTGGGGGAAGTGGCCCTGGGTAACTTATTGCCCAAACCATAGATTTACAGTAATGTACTCACAGCTCTAAAGTGGCAGTGGTTATGTTCTTGACCTGGGTGGAGCTGTCTGAGTGGGAATTCCCTCCTGAGCATCCAACATCTACCACCCAGGCCTCAGTTTCCAGCATCTCAGTGACTCTGGGGTCCCTGGACCTTGGACCTGCACCATTACGAGATTCAGCTTCATGTACAACAGAACTTGCCCTTCTTGTATCTGAACTTCATCACAGCTCTAGAGGAGCATTTTGCAGGGGCTGCTGTCAGGAGGCAGACACTGATGGGGCCAGCTCCTAGGGAAGATGCTCAGAGGCCATGGCAGTCCTGAGGGCCTGTGAGAATCTCATAACACACAGTGCCGCCCACAGACAAACGCACAGGTAGTGCAGATTCAGTCTTTTTCACCACTTAGCAAACACATAGGAAATACGTAACGACTGAGAAGATTCCAGCAGCCCTGCACACTAGCAAGGCTCTAGGAGTTCTGTACTAAGCTGTAGAATCTGTCTTAATAGACTGTAGTGGCTGACACTGTATAGGACATGTCATGAACATCTTAGCTGCCCAGTTTCCTGTGACAAACTGTGGTAGGTTGATAGCTTGTGACATAGGTGTGTGCCTTTCAAAGCTCTGTGTGTTGATTGCAAGTGCTATCTTCCTCCTGTGCTCTCAAATTCCTGGAGAGGCACCATACAGCCTGGGGTGTCATCTGTCAAAGGCCTCACATCCTCAATACCTCTGGGGTAGGATTTCAACCTAGGGAATGCTAGTTACTAAAATGCTTTACCTTCAGCAACCAAAGCAGTAAGTTAGAAGTCATTTCAGTATCTTGGAAAAATCTAACGTGGAAATTAGGTAAGCCAAAGGAAATTAGAAAAAAATGTATAGGCTACAACTGTCAGCCTGAGTCGCTGAAACAGCAGCGAAACGGACTCCAGGTAAAGGAGGAGAAGCTGGAACACTAGCAAGATTGATGTAAAAATAAAGAGAATTAACAATACTAGCCACCCCACAGACATTTAACCAAAAAGTAAAACTTTTAATTTAGTAATTTAAGAACATTCACAAAAGATAGTCAGGCCAGAGGATTTTCTGGGGTGTCCTATAACCTGGTTAAGGAAGAAGTTGTATCGAGATCATTTTAGGAAGCAGAGGAAGAAGCTACTGGGTACTGGGAGGTAAACCAGGCTCAGTGCTTTGGACACTTGTACATCAGGTGTACAAGAGACCGAACGGAGCACAATGCTTGTCACTAAGCAGTCCGGCTGAAGTCACATGATACAGACAGCAAGAGTACAACTGTTAAAAAGTCGGCTAGTATGGTTTACATCATCCTGTATTAAATCTTGAACCCAGCACCGCTTGTCCAAGGACGGAGCCCCTTCCCTCTGATAGAGAGAGAGAGTGACAAAGCACCATGGCAGCTGTCTGGACACCAAGCTGCAGCCATTTCTGGTGCCGATTCACTGGTGAAACAGTGTATGCTGATCTTGCATCATCGTTTTGCGGGCTGTGTGAGCGTGGGATGCCTTGAGATCATGTGGTCATTTGTGTAGGGGAGGTCCTTCCCGTGCTGGTCTGTGAAGCTCAAGCCACCTAGGTGGTGACTTGCAGCCCACCCAGCAGGCACTCGTCACGTCTCTGTGTACAGCCTGTGTGTACAGAGCTCATTCCTTTGTGTTTGCATGATAAGCTTTGCCACCCACAGCACAAAAATAAGTGATCTAACCTAAGTTTCTGTGTTGGATTAAAGTCTTTAAGCTGTGAGCCGCAGCAGCTCCCAGGATAAAAGCTGTAATTACAACCTGAGGCTTGCTTCAGAGCTGGATTTTTCCACACCTCAGGTGGCAGTGGTCTCCGTCATTTCTAAAGCTCAAAGTGACCTGAGTCTGTCATTTCTCCTTATGTGTGTGTGGAATACTCCATAGGACAAAGGACACGGGAACAGCATCTCCAGGAAACCAAACTTTCCTTAATAGTGTGTGTGGCTGAACCTAGCATGTTGTCACGTCATCTTACCGATCATGCGTGTTTAGCCTTTTACAATACACATGTAGCCTGTACTCTGCAAACTGCTTCCTGTTATCACAGTTGAGGTCTGTAGAGAAGTAACGTTTCTGGCCTTGTTCCCGCGGCAGTACGATGCTGGGCTTAAAGAGAACCAGATAGGGCCCACCAGCCATGACACCACTAGTGTCCTAATCCTTGGTGTCCAGCCTGAGACTGCTTATGCTGACATACTCTATTGTGGTACCTGACAGGACTTCCCCTGTGTTCCCCTAGCAAGGTTCTTACAGCCTTTTTTTTTTCTGACCACAGATGCTACTGGTCATTGGCCATACCTTCTGGGAGTAGGGGCTCCCCCCTAACCCTCTAGGACTCCTATGAGCTGGTACAGTGCTGAGTCTGTGATGTTTCAGTCGCTTCCCAGAAAGTTCCAGAAACTCACACATGTAGGTCCAGGAAAACCAGTCCCTTAGCTATTTCTTAGCAAGGAGAGATGGATGTGCTAGGTGCCAGATGGCCTGTTCTTTAGACAGACTCCTAGGAGAAGCAATCACAGTGCAGGATATACTCTTTATGTTTTTATAACTGCCTGCATCCTCTGTTAGAGACCACCTAGTAAAATTCAGGATGCTAAGGGCCTTACATGCCTAGAGCCCAGTCCTGTTGGACATGTTTGTAATCCCTTTATAAAATCATTGGTGCCCAGTGTTTTGGGAAACCAAGTTGACTTCTCTTTATAGTTAAACCCAACGTCCTGCAAATAAAATTCATAGATTGAATATGTGAGATCATGCAGGGTTTTTCTTCCACAGAGACCCAATAGACCCAGCCAGGGTGTGGGCAGGATGTCATCAACACATGACTTGTGCTTAGTCTCTAACAGAAGCTGTTGTTGCACATGTTAACTTACCTGTGTGCACACCTTATAACATATATGCTGAAATGCACATGGGCACCCCCTGCACATATGCACTCACACCACACAAGCATATTGTAAATATGCTCCTGGATTTGATGCTCGGGCACTGAACAAAACAGACCTCTTGTAGTGGCCAAGGGTATGGAGACAGGCCCTCAGGTGGTCTTCAAAAGGTCAGGTTAAGGGCAAGCAGCCCTCTGGACAGGGCAATCCTTGAAGTGTCTGAGATGACAGAGGGGGCCTAGTAGCCCCTGCTACATCTCTTGTGTTTGTGTGGTCATGACCTAGCAGGTCTCCTGTAAGGTCACTTGAAGGCAGAAGGGAAGGGAGACTCTTGTGGCCAGGGCGGGGTTGGAGGTTTGCCTGCTGGTGCACCACAGGGTCTGAGCAGACTGTGCCTGAATTTCCCTCACACTCATGTTATGGAGAACCCTCACCCACACTTAAGCAGAACAGAGGCCCCAAAAGGCAAGTCTTGTTTTTTTGCCTTTGACTCTACCTTGCTGCCTCCTGTCTGGTACCATCACACTAAGGTTTGCTGAGGGACAGGACTCAGATTCTTGGCTTATGACATAGGTGAAGTATCTGCTCTTCGCATGAGGCCTTTGTTGTGAGACCAGTGTTCTCACTCTTAGGGTCTTCTGTTTCCTTGGGTGATGTTATGGCTGCAGTGAGGTATACTGTATGGAGCTGAACTATGTCTTATTTGTGACTAACTCTTTGAAGGGGGGGGCTACAGTGATAGGCAGGACTGGCTGGGGTTCATTAATTAAAGTGCTATTCACTAATGTTCCCCAGAACCCCTAGGGAATCCCCTACCAAAATCACTGACTGAGCTCAACATAACCCTAATTAGAATGTTTAACTTGGGAGGTCTCGGGGAAATGCTGAACAGGCAAACCATGCTCTGGTGTAGGTAGTGACATAAGAGGTACAGTCCCGAATACAAGCCCCGTTCCACCCAAAGGACCAGGATGCTAGAGGCTGGGCAGAGATTAGGGACAGCAGGTAAGCAGAGCTCAGGGGACCTCAGAAGAAACGAGCCCTGGAGATCTGCATCCAAGGGCCTGCTGCCTGGGAGTAACTCTGTGTTCAGAAAAGGACACCTTTGGAACTGCCTGAGGAAAGGGACAGCCTGAGGCAGAAGGTTTGCTTTCTAACGTAAAGATGACGTTTTATCCAGAGCTTGCTTCTGAGTATTGACTAAGCTGGGAAGTCAGACCTGTGTTGTTGGGTCTACTGCAAATCCCTTTTTACTTTCTAACTCAAAAGAACTAGATTCATATCTAGAATTTGGGCCTGGAGAGATGGCTCTGTCAGTGAAGTGCTTGCTGCAGAAACACGAGGGCCTAAGTTCAGTTCCCAGCATCTACATAAAAAGCTAGGAATGAATGACAACACACACCTGGAGTCCTAGTGCCAAGAAGGGAAACAGGAGGATTCCTGGAGCTTTGTTGGCTAGCTAGTCTTGCTGAGTTGATGAGCTCCGACTCAAGCCTGTCTCAAAAGATAAGGTGAACAGTGATAAAGATACGTGATGACAACCGTTGGCTTTGCATGAACCCTCATACGTGTAGACACAGCTGCTGGATACTAGGGCCACTCATGTGCTAGAACCGGCAGCTATGGAGAGACACCCCATCCATCAGGTCTGCATCCCACCTAGAAAGCAGGACCAACATGGGTGGCCCAAAGCTTCCCAGAGGGCATTGGTTTACATGGTGGTTCATGGTGCCCGCTTGCTATGAGAGGTGGCAAAAGAACAGAGCCAGATTTCCCTTGGATATGGTTTATGATGTGCTCCCAGCCCTAAACAGAATATGGCACTCACCTATGTCCCCAGGGCTAATGGGTGAGGTGGCACTGGAGCCCACACACCTGGCCACTTTAGCTTCCCTCTCTACTCGGCTACAGGATGACCATCTGGACTCACCGTGTCCACTTCCTAGAGGAACAGGTTCTACCTCGATGGAAGTCCTTCACCATCTGGAATGCAGGCAAGCAGGGGCGTAAGTTCTACCGCAGCCTGACTGCAGCCAGCCAGCACAAGGTAGGACCCTTTCCTCCTCGTCCTGCTGGCACTCGCCTGCCTCCCCCAGTGCTATCACATCTTTACACACACACACACACACACACACACCCGTCTAACTGCTGGCCCGTGTTCACCCCCAGGTGGTGGCCTTCTGTGACGTTGACGAGAACAAGATCAGGAAGGGCTTTTACTGCCACGAGGACTCACAGGTGTGTAGCCACGTGGCAGAGCACCAAAGCCCCCTTACAGGGGGTCTTCCGTACCGTGCCAGCTTTCCCTTACACTCACTTGGGCTCTGCCCAGTAGATGTAGCCCTCAGCTCCCAAGAGTCTCCAGGATCCCTTAGGACTCTGCTCCTGTCCTTGGAGAAATGGCTACATATTCCTTTAGTCTGGGTCTCCATGTTGGCCTTCCAGAGTTGGTTCTTATGGCTGTCAGGTGGCTGGGGATGCCCGACCCTGAGGTATAAACAGTGTCCTGTCCCAACTGACCCAAGACTCCCATCTGCTACTTGATCACCAGCTACTGTGAGCAGAGACTGTGGCTAGCACAGGCTCAAAGAGTTCCTTCTGTGTGAAGCCCTAATGACTCATGGTTGGCACCATCTCTGTAGGAAAGGCCCAAGCCAAAGATCCCCATCCTGCATTTCCAAGCTGCCCAGTCGCCCTTTGTCATCTGTGTGAAGCTGGTGAGTACTGCCTACGGGTGTAGAGCTCCTGGGTATCAGCTCTCTCCCACTGTGATCATATGAGCAAAACCAAGGACCAGACCGACGGTGGGCCCTGGGACATAGCCCACTACCTATATCCTTACGGGAAATCAGATCTTACCTTGTGTTCATTAGGACACCCTGCACTAGGTTAGAGGCCATAGCTGCTGCTCTGTGGGCTGGATAGGCTGGGGAGTGGCCTGTGGGTACTAGGGATGGGGCGGTGGTGGGGTGGGTACTCCTGGTAACACCCTTATAAAGGGTTCTCATTCTTTCCTTTAAACTCTGAAGAAAGCCATTGTGAGCCCAGCTGCCATGTTCAAGGTGCCATGGTTCATGCTTGGCACCAAAGGGAAGCCTTGCCCACATATAGTAATAGCTTGGTGGTGACCAGTAGGGCCACAGGACCCTCCTCTGGTTCATCTGGTTTCTTTGCTTTTCATCATGTGGGCATGGGTGCCATGCATCCTGTTTCCGTGCAAACTGAGGTTATTTTGTGGTTAATGCAATATATATAGATATAGATATAGATAGATATAGATATATCTCACAGTCTCTCCAAGGAATGGGTCTCCAACAGTTGTGCCAAGCTGAAAATGGTCAGACAGCAAGCGTCTTGCTGGGGCTCAGGCTAGACTTTCTTTATCTACTCTGGACACCATTCCTTGGTAGGTCAAGCTATGGCAGGCATTTCTCAGGAGACTTGGCTCTTCAGATATTATTCCCAGAACTCTCTAATCTGGAGACATTAGCTGATTTTATGGTGGCAGTATAGTGTCCTGCATAGGAATTTCTCCCCTGTAAGAAACTTCATGTTCGCTGGGCAGTGGTGGCGCATGCCTTTGATCCCAGCACTTGGGAGGCAGAGGCAGGTGGATTTCTGAGTTAGAGGCCAGCCTGGTCTACACAGAGAAACCCTGTCTCAAAAAAAAAAAAAAAAAAAGAAAAAAAGAAAAAAGAAACCTCACGTTCATTAACAGACAGCATCCATCACAGATCCATCTGGAAGGGATGTATATTGGGCTGTGGAGTGCCAATGTGCCTTGCCCATGTGACCTGCTCCAGGTCACTGACCATGTGGAATCCTGCTGATCAGTAGCCCTATTTCCTGTCCACAGTTCTTCCTCAGTGTAGTAAATGGGCCTGTCTTTGCACTAAGAAGGTCGTGGGTGCATCCTGCATCAGAGCCAAGCCGACCTTGTACGTCAGTCACTCTTGTCAAACTGCATCTGTTCACCATTGACCTCTGAAACCAGCAGGGGTAGTCATCATTCCTGCCACCCATCATTCTGCTCAAGCTTTGAGTTGAGGACAGTCTTATTTCTAAAGATCTCACTGTAAGTTGTATATGATTTGCTTGACACCTTTTGTTCTTGAGTAGTTTTTCTCTTTCAAAGTCTTAATGGGAATTTTCAGACATCTACCAGGTGAGGGCATGGCTGGCCTGAATGTCAGCAGATCCAGGACAAGGTGTCACCAGTTCCAGGGATAGCTGTGCCACCCCTCTCTATTACCAATGATGGATATGGTGGGCCCTCGGCAAAGGCAGCTCAGCCTCCAGTTGCAGCTGTCCACCACAGTTCTTAGGTCATGGAGGGGGCAGTAAGTGGTGGGCCATGTTGTTGAGATGGTGGAGGGAACAGGCCAGACTTCAGCCTATGACAGCTCATTTCAGGTCATGGCAGGGTTAGGCTTGGGTTCTAGCCCCTCAGACAGTGAGATGTGTGCCTGTCTGTGTCTCCTATAGAATGATGTCACATAGCAGCAGATGACTAACAGCCACACGCGGGAACAGTCAGGAACATCATTAAGCTGGGGACACTATAGGAATGGAAGGCCCCTCCTTAGCATCTTCTAGTAGTCTACGGCATTTCTCTTGACACAGTGAGGTAGACAGGCCTACCTTGATGTGCTGTTTATTTTGAATACATGTCTATTTGTATGTGTTGGTGGAGAAGCTCACTGCTTTCTACTGCTTCATCACCAAGACAGGTTCTCTCACTGAGCCAGGAACTTCCTGATTCAGCAAGACTTTCAGGCCAGCAAGCCCAGGGGGTCCTTGCGTTCTGACGCCCCACTCCTGGGACTGCAGGTGTATCCCACCACACCCAGCCTTTACAGTGGTGCTAGAGACTGAACGAAAGTCCTCATGTGTGTGCAGCAAGCACTTTCATGAAGCCATCTCTGGCTCCAAAGTTTTTATTTATAAACTGGTATTTTTGCCATTTTGAATAACTTACACTATTTGACTTTTCCCCTTGTGAAAGTTTGATTCATTCCGAGATGGCTGTTCTTGACCATGACACTTTATAGAGCACTGCCCACATCTGTATCAGGACTTCTGCTTCTTCATTTTATCTGTGATACAATGAGGGGTTACTTTGGTAGAAAGATTAACTTGGAATTCCCCAAGTTTTCTTTTTGTACATCTAATTGTCTCAGCCTTGAATATTAGGCAGCCCGTTCTCCTTAGGGCGTGTGCTGGCTGAGATGGTCGTTTCTGCTCCCGGGTTTCTTTCTACCAATTACCAGTTCACATCCCAGTCAGTGCCTTACTACAGGGGTAGGCTACTCCTCCTCATTCCAGAATTTTTCTCACATTTTTCTTATTTAAGGAAATGGCTGTGCTGTGACCCATGATACACAGATGGGCAAGCACTGGCCTGCGGGTCATTTAGCACTCCACCTGTTTTCATAAGTGGCTGTCTTAGAATACAGATGATGCACGTTCACAGAGTTTCAGCCTCCTTAAGAACACGGCAGGTGCTGTTCCAAGGAGATGTGCAAACCGCTCACCTATGCAGTGTGCTCAGGCTCAGAGAAGAGCAGCAAGACCCCACCTGCAGCTCACAGCACAACGGCTCCAGCCGGCAGGACACCATGGCATCAGCACAGCACTATGCACACACACAACTGTCTGCTTGCCACTCATGTGTATGCACTCCCAACCTTTTGTTCTTACGTCTGGTTCTTCTCAGCACCTCTGTATGATCATCCACTGTGTAGACTATTGGATCTTGTTGGCATGTCAGGACTCTGGCTTGTGGGAGTTATCTCTAGCCTTCAGTTGTCATTCATGCTGCTGTGAGCTCCCGTTTCTCTAGTTTATCCCAGAAGAGAAGTAGAAGTCAGGTTGGACACCTCCAAGGACCCCCTGTATGGACAGACTGACTGTTTCTGCCCTTTTGGAGACCTTTCTTGCTGTGGTTGTGGGAGTGTCTTGTTTAAGGTTGAGCACCACTCATCTGGTGGAAACTTAGATTTCCTCTGCCATGTTTATACCTAGGCTTCCTCTCCTGGACTATGACGGCAGAGTTGGCTTTGTGTCCTGCAGACCCTCTCCTTTCATTCTCGCAGGGTTATGTTAACTACTTGGAGCACTGGGGTAGCCCGTGTCTGACAAGGTTAGGTCTCATGGGACCGGCAGGCTCTGATCTCTCCTGGCCCAAGCCTGATGCTTCTCGGAATGTGGGGAAAGGAGAGGGGAGGGGAAAGAGGAAGGCAGCAGGGGCGGCCGCTGTGGACATTTATGATTTTCCAGGCAGAATGTTTTTCACTTCCTGTTTCTAACCACTGGTAGCAGTGGGACAAGGTAGAGTCGGGGTCACAGCCTAGCCTACAGGCCTCTTGTGTTGGTCAGTTAAGAGTAAGAGTGGTTCCTCCCACATCCTGCCAGATTGCCCCAGACTTCACCTGCACATAGTCGGGCTATTCTTCAGCAAGGTAATGGGATTTGCTCCCGTCGTCGTGGGGACTGGGGGATGACAGGTAAGAGGAATCAGAGGATAGGTGCTTGGCAGATATCGACTACAGAGTTCCCTGGACCGACAGAAGGAAAGGTGAATTAGCCCAGACCAACTGAGAGTGGCTTAGATACCTTCTGTAAAGGGCCAACACCAGGTGGCAAAGGCACCTTTCAGTACTTCACTGCTGTTGGTGACCAACAGAACTATTTAACAGCATCACTAGCTGCTGCCCTCAGTGGCCTTTGGTTCCCTTCAGGCCTCTTCCCTAATCCATAGAGGATCAGAGGTTCATCATGAGCACTTAACTGGGTGGATTAAGTAGGGCTAATCCCGGCCCTGACCTGAGTCTTTGCCAGAGTCCCAGAGAGCAAGAGAGACCTGACTGAGCTGGATCTTCTCTCCCCAAAGGACCTCACAGGGGGTGAGTTTGAAGACAACCTGAAGTCGCTGCACTTGCAGGAAGGACGGGACTTTGTGCACTTCAGCTGAGGCTGCCGCCTAGGTGGGTGTGCGCTGCGACACCTGTGGGCTCTGAGCCTCGTCAGTTCTGCTTCCCTTTCACACAGACAACTCTTAAGTTGCTCTCCAGTGTCTCCCCTCACGTTTACTGCATTAATTTTCACCTGTTCGTTTCTACTACATAACTTGAGGCTTAAACCTTCCAAGCACGACTTTTAGGCAAATTTCCTCTATTTGGTAACTTTCACCGGCTGATATTTAAAACAAAAACAAAAACAAAAAAACACAACCTACTTTTTCTTTTTAATAGCAGGAGCCTGCAAAAAGTTCTGGGTCCTAGAAATGCCTGTTAAGCTAAGCTTGTCTTCATTCTGGAACCATCTGTACTAGCTATCTTCCTCATTGCTGTGACCAGATACCAAACAATACCTCATGGTTTGAGAGTCCATGATGGTGGGAGGTGATCCCAGTGGGGGTTCTTCACCTTCTCATATCTTAGTGGAGCAGGAAGTAGAGAGGGGTCCAGAAGCAAGGGTGAGACTCTAGACCTCAAGCCGCAACCTCCAGTGACCCACTTCTTCAAGTGAGGCCAATTCCAAAAGGTGCCAGCAACTGGGACAGAATGTTCAAACCTGAGCCTGTCAGAGACATTTCACATTAAAATGATAAAATCCTTAACTCTAATACATCTAACTTCTTAATTTAAGTGATCTTTTTTATCAAGATCTTGACTGATCCCAGGCCTTGATCTTCTTGAATTACATTGTTTATTGACACAAGAGTGTTACTCTGTAGCCCAGGCTGGTCCTGAATTCAACCATCCTGTCTCCACCTCCTGAATGATGAGCTACAGGTGTGTGCCTGGCTTAAACTTTGTTATATTCGGATACAGAGCCCTAAAAACTTTGAGTTCAAAAGACCAGCATCCTGCCTCCCAGCATCCTCCCTGTAGTGGCTATTTCTGATTGCCAACTTGACTATATCTAGAGTGAGTTACAATCCAGAATTAGAAGTCTCACCTGTGATCCAGATCTTGAATCTGGAAGACACAAGTTTCAGGTGTGGTGGTACGCACACCTCTGATGTGGGCCACACCTGCTGCTGGAGACCTACATAAGGACATTGGAAGGAGGAAGATTCGCTCTTCTTTGCGTGCCTTGTGGGACTGAGGAACTGTTAGATCCTCGGACATTCATTCACAGCTGCTGCTGGCCATTGCTGGGGAGTTTGACTACAGACTGTGAGTCATTAACAAATTCCCTTACTATATAGAGACTACCTATAAGTTCTGTGCCTCTAGAGAACCCTGACTAATACACGCCCTCTGCAGCATCCTGTGTGGCAGACCTCCAGTCCTATTGCTTTGTTTTGGAAAACTGTTCTTCTCTGAGTTCCTGGCAGTGTCAGTTCTTCGTGATGGGCTATTCTCCCTGTTTGCGGGCATCGGCTTTATCTCCTTAGAGGTTGTATCTTCCTGTCTTGGAATTACCTAGGCTTTTCAACATAGGAGTTTGGGGAACTCACTGGGTGTCTCCTTTTGAAGACCCAGCAAGAGCCACAGCTCTTTCCTGTGAGGACAGTTTTTCCATCCACCAATGGTGAAGGCATCGCTCTCCAAGGTCCCAGTTTTATCAGGTTTCTTGTGGCCTTTTACCTACTCCACCCTAGGCTTAGGAACCTGGCCTTGGGCACACCAGCCCTAGCTACTTTCTTCTTGCTCTTAATTCATAGAGTTCACAGGAGGGCAAGTGAACACTCTTGTGTGGGCACAGACCTATTTGGCCTCCTGCCCAAACATGCCCGCTGGAGAGCTTTCCTGACTCCTGTGTACCTAGACACTCACATGCCACCCTGCTATTTGCTAAGTCTAACATATCACTCAGCATTATTGCCCTGAAGGACCATCCTGGCCACACCAGTTGTCATGATACCTGGAGAGGGGGCTCCCCCGAAGTACCTCAGTAGAAACCCTTCCTGCTGAGCTCTTTCCAGACCATCAGGCATCCAGTGGGAACAGTTGCCTATGGTGGGATCTGCATGCAGAGGTGGCTAGCTGGAAACAAAACCCTTTACTTTGACCATTAAATCTCACTGAAAGGGGCATAACTCTTCTAGCGAGTCATCAGTTGGCCTCCATGTCTTAAAATGTGTTTGGAATTGTGTTTTAAAGTAATACTAATAGTTAATTCTGTTTCTCAGCAGACATGACATCAAAGCCGATCCTCATACATGGCCTTGTCAGCTGATCTCAGCCAGGCTTTCTTCTCACAATAGAAAATTCTGAGTCTAGGAAAGATGTGTTTGAGATTGGAATGAAGTATGAGCCAGGCCTCCAGAAGTCCCAGGCAACACAACAAACCTGCAGACCTCCAGGCTTGGAAAGTGGCCTCTGATAAAGGCAGTAGCCTGTGTGCTTTCAAGTCTGGCTCCGGGAGATGCAGACTATTACACTGAGGGAATACCTACTACTACAGACCTTGGCCACTTCATCATGAGCAGTTATCTTGAATTCTGTCTCAGCCACGTGTCCATGCTCAACAGCTTAATAAGCAATAATGACCAACAGTCCTTCCCAGGCCTGAGATATACCACAGCAGGACAGGTAGGCTTTGGGACCAGAGTTGTCATCCATATGCCCAAAGGGATGCTGGATTCTGATGATCTCTTGCTCAGACCATTGTCGTATTGTTGGTGACTTGGCTGGCTCAGCATGTGGGAGGAGACCTGCCTGTCACTGCATCTTCCCAGCACTTCACACTCTACACAGATCACTGAAAGGGAGCCCAGAGTGAATGTTCCAGCTCCTTCTGCATAGACGTCCCAGAGATAGGCAGAGGCTGGGCTGTGACACATGATTTAATGAGAAAAAGCACATTTGTGTGACAGTAAACGTATGGGCAGTCCAGGCCACCAGAGCACAGCATGCTTGAGGAACCACTCCCCTCTGTGGATGGCCTCCTAATCTGTCTAGCAGCAGTACTGTTTCTCGGAAGTCTGTGGCACCAAGTTTCCATGATGGTAAAGCTTGTTGTGGGGCCTCAGGGCAAGACATCCCAGCAAGGCTCAGCTTCCAGGAACAGGCTGGAAAGAGACAGGGCAGCATCAGCCTGGCTGCCACCTCACCCTCTCTGATACACGGCAAAAGTCTGCCATGCCCCAGAATGCTGGCAGCTTGAATTGTGTAGTAATAGCTCTGTGGCCTTGTCAGAGTACATTAGTACACTGTTCACCCTGCACAAGGGACCGTGACCACACCTTGGTGCCATCTGTTGTCACCACTCCTACGTATCTCATTATGGCTCCTGCAAAGGGAGGGGTGGGGGTGGAAGCCCTGGGAAGACTTTAATGCACACAAGAGAGGAAAAAAACAAAATCTCTCTCAACATGACAGGAGCTTAGGCACAAAGCTGACCAGAGAGACCATGCCAGCTAAATACAAGACCTCTGGGTTAGAACAAACCAGTTTCAGACTGGGCTCTGTAGCTGGAGGTCAAGGCCAGGGATAATGTAATGTGTCAAAGAGTGCTGGCCCCAGGGTAATCGGACAGAAGAACAGGGCTGTGAAACAACAGGGTAGGAAATGAAATTCAGATAAGGGGGGGAAAGGAACCTTAAACAGGAAGGTCAAATAGGAAACAAGATGATGGGTGTAAACTTGCCTGTAATTATACAGTAAACACGAGTTCATGAAACGCTAATTAATAAAGATTTCAAAATGATGTTAAGGCCCAATCTTGACTAACATTCATAGACAGTCAATGTGTGACAGGAACCAGATGTCACTACACTAACAGTGAGCAGAAGAGATGTCAAGAGTAAGAACAGCTTCAAAATGCACCCCCCAAAATTTAAACATAATGCAGATGCAGATGGAGTAAAATGACAAAAATGTATACTAATGGGTCTGATGTGTCACTCCATACAGAGAGTTTCACAATTGAAAAAAGCTGTTTCACAGAGGTCAGAGAACTGAGACCTCATCCTGAAACTGGAGAGAGAGCATATAAGACACAGAACCTAGCAAAGTCCACCAAAAGGCTTATATGTACCTGCATAAGCTGGACAATACCAGTCAAGGGGGCTTCCAAGGTTTACCTCATGAGATCTGAAAAATATCCACTCATATCCAGCAAGGAAAAAAAAGTCACCCCTGTCAGGCACACTGGACCCAGGCCTACTAGCCCCTAGACCAATGGGCCAGGCACTGGCCAGGTTAGAATGCTCCCCCCACACACCTGCAGTCCTCAGGTTCTATAAAGGGAAGGTCAAGGATGGAGACAAATGGAAAGACACTTTAGGCCTACACCACAGCCAACAGCCCTTCTAGGTCCGCACATCTACTTGTTAATAAGCTAAGAAAAGCAAGACTCAGAGAGACAGCGTCTGACGTGGAGATGGGATTATCAACTCAGCTCAGCAGGAAGGTGAACGATGGAGAGCATACAGGGCTACTAAGTAGACATGGTTTAGATGAGAATGACCCCCAAGGGCTCGTGTTTGAAAACCCTATCCCTAGCTGGTGGACCTGTTTGGGAAGGATTTGGAAGTGTGTCACTGGGAGTGGTTTTGAGGTTTCAAATGATTCCATTTCCAGTGAGCGCTCCTTCCTGTTTATGGATCAAGATGTGAGCTCGCAGCTGTTCCTACTTCCATGTCTTTGCTCTGCCATTATGGACACTAGCCCTCTGAAACCAGAAGCCCAATGAAGTGCTTTCTTAAGTTGCCTTTGTCATGGTGTTTTGTCACAGCAGGCAAAAAGTAACTCTAACCCAGTAAGGGTGTAGGGAGGAGGTGCTGAACAAACTAAAATCATTAGAGATGCAAGTGGTACATGAACTGGAGACCAATCACACAGACAGCATCTCCATCTGTAGGACCCAGAGGTGACCTTCCCAAGGCACATAAGCCCAGGGAGTGTCAGGACCTTAGCTCCCAACATAGTCCCAGACCAACCTGGCTGGTAGTATATAAATGACAAACTAGTTCTGAGCGTTTAAACCAAGGCTCAAGAGTATAGACAGTCCTGGACATAATAAAACTGGAGAACAGACGTGGTGAACACCATGAGCTGTGGTGAAATCCACACCTCTTCATCATAGTTTGTAGTGACTTACAGATTGATAGTACGATCCAGTCTATAAAAGAGACTCCAAAATGCAGTCGCGTGGTGGTGACAAGACCCTGAATCATCTGTAGAGTGGGGCTAGCTGACACAGGAAGCATAAAGTGACCTTCCCGTCACATAATAGTTTGTCCCAAGTAAACTGTATTTCTCTATGGAAAATCGGTAAAGAGCTTTCAGAAACAGCAGGCTGGCTACCTGAATGTGCTGGCTAGTTTTATGGCAACCTGACACAAGCTAGAGTCATTTGGGAAAAGGAACTCTCAATTGAGAAATATGTGTATAAGCTTAAGTTGTAGGCAAGCTTGTCAGGTATTTTCTTAATTAGTGACTGATGTGGAAGAGACGGATCCATTGTGGGTGGAACCATCCTCAGCTGGTGATCCTGGGTACAAAACACTACCTACCCTTAGAGTAGACCACAGCACAAAGGTGTTAAAAGCATGAATGTGCCGGGAGCATATTTCTAGGATGACAAGTCAATATGTACAGTTTTTTCAAGTCCCCACAGACAGACTGACCCATAGAACACAGGAAGAGAGCCCAGGACACACAAGATCACAGCTTTCATGGCAACTTAAAGTGCAACCCCAGGACAAGAGTCCTCAGAAACACTAAACACATCAAGGCCAAGATAGGTGGAGAGGGCAGGCCTTAGCACAGGCAGCCAAGAAGGCTAGGGCCCCAGCGACGGGAAGGAAATGCAAGCCTGATGGGACAGGTGTCCGCACAGGAACAGAGCCCCTAATCGGATGTACATCAATGAGGAGGGAACTACAGCCTCCTCCCAAATTCCTAGAAGACAGAAGCTGAGACGACAGTGGACACCGTGCAGCCAGCACACTACACAGACACACGACTTGCCCACCGTGGCCGCAGAAGCAGCAGTCCCAGTTGGCCCGGAGAAAGTAATGGCAGCAATGAGGACTGACCGTGGGACCCAGTTTACTTTAGAGCAGAACTCGGAACAACAGGCAACGCAGGTGCCATGTGTCCTCAGAACGCTACAAGTATTACCTTGGGAACCAGCTGGGGCCTGGGCACGCCAAGGAGGTCACACAGGTGATTCCGCTGTTCTCTCACCACTGGAAGCTCCGCGTCCCTGCGGAGATAAAAGTCCCCTGTGCCACATGGTTCAGCTCCCCCACCCCTTGAGATCTGGGGGGTGTTGGGGTAAAACCCTACTCCCAGAATAGACACCAGGAGAACCTAGCTCTTTCACAGGACTAAGGCACACCCAGTTCTAGGGACATACAGAAGAAACGCTACCTCAGGTTAAGAGGGCTTCTGGAGTGCATTACTAGAATTCAGCTGTTGACTGCTTTCACTGGAGTAATATGCAATGCTGTTAAGTACTAAACATGTTTTTCTCTGTAAACCAGGTGTGCTCTGGCAGAGGAGCAGAGCTCCTAGCACCAATGTAGGGTAGCTCATAACCACCTGCAACCCCAACTCCAGGGGAAGTGCACACCCTTTTCTGACATCCCTGGGAAACTGTACAAACATGCACACAAGCCCTGACAAACAGCCACACATGCACGCGTATTATTAAAGACTCCCGGCTTTCCTTACTCAAGATGAGTTTATTAGAAAGTTGGGAACAATGTCCACCGTCCTGAGGTTTGACCACTGTCTCCTGAGAAGGCACCAAGTTGAGTTCCTACTGACAGCAAAGATCTTGAAGTGCACTGTGGCTCTTATTTGTCAGGAAGGCCACATCCTAGCATGAGTTCCCTAGGGAGACTGCTGTTCTGAGGGGCATGCATGAGTACTCCACAGACCCTGATTTGCTGGCCACCTGGTCAATCCCAACAGACCTGCCCGTACCTGAGGTCAACAATCCCCCTCTCCATCAGTCTGAAGGGATAGTGTTCACAGGCAATAGCGGTAATTTGGGGACCTGGCTGACCTCCCAAATAGTATAGAAAGGAGGCAAGCCAGCTTGAAGTTCACCTGTGCACAGGAGATAGTTCCACATATGTGACTGTGTGTGCATACATGTGATTATATGAGCAGCTACATGTATGAGATCATGTATGCAAACCTGCATATAAATATGTGCAGGGCCATGCATGTGTGCAGTACCTGGATTACATGTTGTAAGTTCTTGCTGTTGTGATCCTACCGGTTTCCAGGCCCAGCCTAGAACATGTGTGAACCACACCCACAGGCTGTACACCACCACCTCTTCCTCCTCCTCCTCCTCCTCCTCCTCCTCCTCCTCCTCCTCCACCTCCACCTCCACCTCCACCTCCACCTCCTCTACCACCACCACCACCATCTCTTCTGTACCTCTTGACTTTGGGGACAAATCTCTAAGGTCATTAGAACAGAGGAGAAATCACATGGCCCTTGCAGTAACAAAATGACAGTAGCTAGCTGACATCCACTTGGTGTCAGGCTATATTCCAGTTACTGAGAAACACCCACTTCTGACCAACAGGGGTCTGACCCACTCTGCCCACCTTGCTCACAAGAGGAGAAAACTGCACATTAAATAGTTTCCATGTGATGATCCCGGGGTGTGTCCTCATCCCTGAGGGAAGTTGTCAAGTGGGCCTGAGCTATTAAGGGTTGGGAATATCTCCTCTCTTTCAAAAACCTCAGGGGCAGGAGAAAGTGGCACCAGGCGCAGGCAGACCCTACTCACCAGGCTGTGTCACTGAGCACAGACATGACCTCATCAAGCACCTCAGCGTCCACCAAGTCGCTGTAGGTTAACACCATCTCATACACCTGGCTTGCTGTGCTCTTCCGGATCTGGAATGAAAAGAGCAGTTGACAGGAGGGAAGGCTATCGCCGCAGAGAGCCCGAGGGGTCCTAGAAGGTCCATGACAGGAGGGAAATGGACTCAGCCACAGCCTGGGCACTCTGCCATCATACCCATGCCCATCAAGAGGTGCAGCAGGGACTCCTACAGGGGATCTGTCTCGCTCTTCTGTTATTTCCTGTGACATACTCCTTCAATGTGTTTCTGACAAACAGGCTGAGCTGTAGGGTCATCCTGCTGTACCTTAAAAGACCACTGCACAGGTTCTCGGACTTCCTAACCCTGAGCCCTAATGCCCCACCCTCAGCAGTGCTTCCCATGTCTCCCTACCCAGTACCAGCACCCGGGTTCCTTTCGTACAAACACCAACCAGTTGATTGCCCACACCTGAAACTCAGCTCACCTAATGTTTACTTCAAAACCCTATCAGCAGGCACTCATCTTTAAAGGCCATGTGTAGGCACAGTCCTGGGTCCCAGGCAGGTGGCCCTGAGGCGCGGCAGACACACTCACCACAGGGAAAGGGTGGCCAAGGAGGAGGAACAGCTGCAGAAGAACCTTCTTTCTCACATCTCCATTGAACTGCACCATCCCACAGAGCCTGCAGGAGACCCACAGGTGACATGGAGCTGTGCCACACTCATGCTGTTAACCCAAGACACATGGGAGACCCAGAAAATACACAGCACACACCTTGAGTCGTGCTAATATATATGCATACTTACGTACAGATCTGTGTGTTGTGCACTAATATGCTCCCATGTGATCTACGCTATCTTGTATGTACATGTGCACTGTATACGAATATGCTCCCGTGTGCTCACCTATACATGGTGAGATCTTTGTGCTAGCATGTGCATGCTTGTGTACCCAGAATCCTGCATCCCCATGTGTGCATGTTTGTACACCTTATGTGATTGCCAGTACATAACCAGTTCTCTGTGCTAGCATGTACATGCCCATGCCCAGATCCATGCACTAGTACAGGTGTATCCTCCTTCCTGTGATGGCCTTTGAGCATCCACAGGACAGTTCCAGAGCAACAGATGTATAAGATGAACAAATGAGAGACGGAGCTTTCCTACTCTGTCAATCCTCCCTAAACCACTGCTGACAGGAGTGCTCTGACCTTTCTTTCTTGAAATGAACACACAAACACTCCATGTTAAGAGGCTTTGTAATTAAAACTCTACCTCCCACCAGGAACACTTAAAACTCACACTGCGATGCTTGACCGAAGTTTCTGGATGTCTTTTGACTTCTTGATTTCTTCCTTACAAAGTGTGAGCAACTTCACACAAAAGGAGTGGCTTGGAGGAGAAGACATTAGTAAGTCCACCTTTCCCAGGGATACCGATCAATATGATACACACTGTCGTGGCATCCAGAGCTAGGACATGTGACATCAACCATTTTCTTAGGTTCCCAACATGCACAGCAGAGATGTATTCGACAACTGGGCAGGCAGGCAGGCCTGGCACAGTCACCATGCAACTTATCCAAGTGACCCACCCCAACAGAAAAGACCCTACCAGCAAGTGCTACTACATGGAAAGAAACCGTGTGATGGGTCTAAGTTACAGAGGAGTCCTAGTCAGCCCCAATAATAATAACACTGGGCTGCTACACTCCAGGATAGTCCATGACAGCAGCTCGCAGGTCAACCTTAGCTGGTCCAAGTCACAGGAATCCAGTCCTTCCCTGACTAGCTCCCTGAAGCACTTATTGGGTACACACTTAATGACTGATGTATTGCTTAGAGCTGTGGCCAGTCATTCCCAGCTTGCACAGCACTCTCCTCCCTCAGCTTGTCTTCCTGCAGGCACATGCAGTCCTACTGCTTGTCTAGACACACAGCACACACGCTCTGTCACAGCACTCTCCTTCCTCAGCTTGTCTTCCTGCAGGCACATGCAGTCCTACTGCTTGTCCAGACACACAGCACACAC
>JADRCH010000053.1:9281219-9292812 GCA_019843965.1 Rhynchomys soricoides | reverse complement strand
TGCAGGCACATGCAGTCCTACTGCTTGTCCAGACACACAGCACACACACTCTGTGGTCTCATCTGGACCCTTCGAGTCTACATTCAACTTTGTGGTCCCCAGCAACCCTGTGGTTTACACACCAGGATTCTCGAAAGACTCCCGGTGAGCTAACCCAAGAGGCATGAGACCTCCAAATGAACAGGGTCTAATCTCTGCCTGTCTGCGCGAGGTGCCATGTCTCCCTGGCCACCAGGTTCTCCCAGCACCCCTCACCCTACTGCTACAGGGTATGGCTGACACACCCCACCCTTCCCCCAAGGTGTCCTTCTGTATATAATCTACCCTTTGCCCTCCTGGCTCTCCCTCTCCCTTCTCCCACGGCCCAGCTCAGGGTCAGGTTCACTCTGGACTCTCCCAGACGTCTCCGCCTCTGTTACTGACAATAACCCTTTTCCTCAGCCGTACGTGTGCACGTGTGGACACATGCCAGGAACACGTGTGTCCTCCTTTCCTTTCCTTGTCTGTCATTCAGGTACTAACTGTACAAAAACACGGTGAATGGAAACAGCATCAGGCACTCTCCGAGAGCACAGAAGAGAGTAAAAAGCCCCAAAGGAAGAAAGAAAGTGGAACAAGAGGAAAATGATTCTGCTAATTAGAGAAAGTAGAAACATGAAACAAACAAAATTACTTTAATGAAAAAAACAATAAGATAAATGAAATAGATTTATGGACTCGGTTAAAAGATCAGTTAGCAACTGATATACAAAACAACGAACCAAACAAACAAACTCCAAAAATAATGAAAACCAAAACACTACAAGTAAAAAATGAAAAAGAAAGAAAGAAAAAGCCAAAGTAGAGTATAAGCAGAAGCACCTCCAAAAACAATCATTTGGTGTGTGAGGCAGCCCTACATTTGTGCCAAAAATTCAAAATCCATAAAGAACAAAAGAGAAGTAAAAACGTTTATATCATTAGATATTTTCCTGCTATCTTACTTTGAAATTTTTAAGCCAGAAAAATAGATGTCAGACCCTTAGAACATTTTCCTAGACGAATCCAGCCACGTGGGGAAGAGTATTCCAGCCAGGCCACGCCCCTATGAGCGGTCAAGCTACGCAGGCAGGTTTTACAAAGTCAGGGCTGCACACGGACAGAGGGAAGTCCTGTGGTGTCAGGTTAAAAGCCATCTTAATGGGCATCCAGCAGAGACAGATCTAACTTCCCTGCCAAACAGTTAAAAACCAAAGACATTACAGATTTCAAGCAAAGCAAAGCAAGCTGGTCTCCTCCAGCACCCCTCTCCCCCATGTGATGTATGTAGGATCTCAAGGCAGAGCACCAAGACAATGGAGCTCCTAGCCTTAGGGGTTCACCTGAATGCCGGTCAGGATGTAAGTACAAAGACACAGCTCAAGGTCAAGGGAGAAGACCAAAACAAACCACCAGAAAAGATTGTATGAAAACTGAGCATTGATCCTCTTAATGGGGCAGAAAAGAAGATAGACAGTAAACTGGAGTGAGCAAAGGCTCAGAAGGAGGAGATCAACGGAAATCCTGTTCATTTGTATCCACCAGTTAGTATAAAGCAAGATCCAATGCCATCAGGCAGTTTCTAAGTGACAGTGGATGCTCAGACATCTTCATGAAATACAAAGCTGTCCTAACCAAGAAGACTAAATTCAGTGAAGACCATAAGGCATCCACAGAAGCAACAATCACCAAGAAGGTATTACTCACTTAGGAAGCCAACTTGGCGCCTAGATGGTTGTAGAGTGACAGCATGGCTGTTTGCTCCTCTGAACAGGAGGCTAAGGAACTACAAGCCACTCAAGCAGGAAGCAGCTGCTTTATGCCCTGTGCCCCATAGCTTCTGTCCAGCTGTGATGGGCACAGGCACACTCCTGGGTTCCATCACACGGCCACATACTGTCCTGTTTCCATCCAGCCTTTACCAAATCTCAAGCTCCAACTTCCAGACCTCTCTCTGCCTATGAGCCCTAGCAGGTGGGCCATCTCACCTGTCCATGTCTACTTCCCACCTGGAGAGCGGGGTACTACTTCACCCCATCCTGATGTCTGCTGCCTGAGTTTGCATTGCCGCCTTCTGGGTTCTGAGATCTTGATCCAAGTGTTCTGTCTTTAAAATAACAGCCATATTTGGTGGCCATAGATTTGTATGCACTTGAAAGGCTAAGAGGGCAGGATCATGAGTTTGGAGCTAGCCTGAGCAACACCGTGAGACACCGAATCAATTAATAAAAATTTTTGAAATTTGGGGAACTAGGCTTTGTCGGGCAGGGAGCACTAAGCAGGTACTCACTTCTCCTCGGCAGTGAAGATGTCAAAGCACCCATTGGACAACAGCTGGTCCAGCATTTTCAGCAGCGATACAGACACCCTGAGAGGAGGAGAGAAGCAAACATGAGACCCACACAAACCCCAAGAACCAAGAGCCACTCATGTGAGCAATAGGACGTGCCCTTGACAAGTTAAAACAACAACAAGAACAACAAAAAACCCTTAACACCATGATAGCTCTTCCTATATGGGGTAAGAGTCAAGACAGTCTCGTCAAATTCCTAGAACAGACACACCAGCATCATGATGCTTACAGGAATGCCAAGTGACTATTGGAAGTAAGAATACAGCTGTAGACAATGTGGCTTCCCCTCGTGGATTACCTACCGCAAAGATAGGATCAGGATTCCTGATGCAAAGATATGCAGTTGGCTGGTAGAGTACAACATTCACCTGTACACCTGATGGTTTTGACAAGGTGCAAAACCAGTGCAGTGCACTGTCCAGCAGACAGTACTGAGCATCTGGACAACCATTTGCAAAATTAAACTGTTTTGAATTCGTTTTGTGTGTGCTCAGACTGTAGGGCTGACGATAGAACCTAAAGCTGAAACTTCTAGAAGAGTACCAGAAGAGTCCTCTAGGACTTCCAAATGAGGCAAAGATTCCTCAGCAACTACATTTGCTCTCTGAAGCATAGTGGTAGCTGGGTCCGTCCTTCAAACTACAAAGCCGACAAGGACTTGCCCAGGATAGTGAACTCATCAAAAAATAACAGAAGGAAAGCCCAACTAAACAAGCTATGGCAATAAACAGACACCAGAAGGTCAAATGAGTGTCCAACAGAACAGCCACCTGAGAGACTGACCAATGCTGGTAAGCTATGGAACAGACAGGGCCAGCAGCTTTACACACGCTAACAAGCAATCCATGCGACCCAGCTGCCCATTACTCAATGAGTACCCAAGGAAAGGAAATGTGCATCCACAGAGATGTGTCCCTGCAATGTCCATTGCAGCTGTCTGTAAGGCAGGGAACAGGGCAAACCCACAATAGGCCCTGGCCAGGCAACAAGGAGGACAGACAGTAGTGACTATGCTGCCGGTCTGCCAAAGTGAGCAGCTGGGAGGGCTCCAAGGAAGAGGAGGAAACTTTGGTGAACAAGAACAGACTCATGGCATATATGTCCCAAGGAACGACTGCACACGCCTCATGTGTTGTCTTTCAGGTCTCTCGTGTCTCAGTGGAGCTACTACAGACAAGAAAAGATGGAGACTGTTCCTACAGACCAGAGCCTCGCTCTACTTCACTGTATGACACACACACACACACACACACACACACACACACACACACGGTCATTTTCCTGCCGAGAGTGCATCAAGGGAAAGGGCTTGCCAATCAACGCCAGCGAGGCCCAGAGGAGATGAATTCCAGGGTTCATAGAAAATGAGTGTTGGGGTTAGAACTTGGGAGTTAGCTGGGCCCTGCTCTCATCTATCACAACAAATGTGTCCCAGGGAAACCTGGGCTCTGTGGAAATAAGATCAGGGCACGGGTACCCTGTCTGAAGACACCACTCACCTGTCATTCAAGAGGTTGTCCTCAAAGACCTTTAGGAGCGTCTCACTGAAGCTCTCCAGGACCTGAGCATCCTTCTGAATCCCCTTCATGTACTCAAAGAGGCTCTGTGTAGAATGTCTGACCTGCGACCCAAGAAAGCAGTACGTGGCTCAGCGTGGCTAGCGCCTCCCTTGGTTCTCAGGGCTACTACGATGACAGTAAATGCCTGGGGCCAAACAGAAACAACTGCAAACTACAGAGACATGAGGACTCTCCAGGTGTGGGGCTGGTAGGACAGTAAGTAGGCCTGTGAAGTGCGCACATCTGGGACAGGCCCCTCTGGAGAGAATCCCGTGGCCCTGCCTCACACAGCCAGATGGCTCCTCACCGTAGACTCTGTCAAGCCACCCACAGACACGGCCAGCCCCAGCAGGACGTGGTATCTGTAGGTAGGCAATCCCAAGAGCTGGGTGATGAGAGGGAAGGCCTGAGAAGGTGCATTCCAGTTCACAGTGGCCACCTCAGACCTGAAAGAAAGTGCTTTCCTCAAGGCCCTGCCTGGAGGGCCTGGGCTCCGAGGGGATCTGTACCCGACAGTACCTGGGAAACAGACTTTCCAGTTCTTTGCGGTGGGGAACATTGGGGATGGGAGGGCTGTCGAAGTACAAGAGAGTCAGGAACACCCGGGCAGCATGAGCACGGAACCGATCAATCTTCTCGCTTGCCTGCTGGGCAAGGCAACACATGACACGCTCACAGCTGCAAACGGAGGGCACATGTATGAGGCCAGCCTGGGGAAACGTGGTCACCTTATTGTCAGCAGCTGCTGAAGCCACATCAGGTCATGTCTTAGTTAGGGTTTTTATTGCTGTGATAAAACACAGCAACTGACCAAAAGCAACTTGGGTAGGAAAGGGTCTTAGGTCACACTCCATCACTAAAGGAAGTCAGGAGGCAGAACTAAAGCAGAGGCCATGAAGGAATGCTGCTTACTAGCTTGCTCAGCCTGCATTTGTATAGAACTCAAGACTACTTTCCCAGGAATGGAGTCTCCCACATAAATCATTAGACAACAAAATGCCTATAGGCCAATTTTATGGATGTATTTTCTCAACTGAGTCCCTCTTTCCAACAAATTCTAGTTTGTGCCAAGTTCACATAAAGCTAACCAACACAGGATGGGTATGACTGCACTCTGCCTACCCCAGCATCTCAGGAGCCATAACAGGTACATGTGAGTGCCAATGTACTGCTGGGGCAAGAGTGATAAACAACACTGCAGTCAGGGGACGAAGATGGATGAGAGCAGGCTGAGAAAGTATGCTACCCATAAGACAGCAAACTCAGCGCCTCAAGCAGTGTGGCAGAGGAGGTTGAAACCCACAGGGGCGGGATCAAATGATGGTAGCCCATCTTGGCATGAACCCCAGCTGCACCCTGAGTTCAGAGGCCACTACAGCCTCAGCCTCTGAAGCTGACTGTCAAACAGGCCAGATCAAAGGAGGTCCCGGTACGGGGTGGGGATTGTGTGTGTGTTATGGGTCCTGACACGGGTAGGTGGAGGACCCTGGCCATGATCCACAGACTCTGGAGGACCAGGACAGGGGTCAGAGAAGCTTGTCTGAGAAGGCATTAAGGTCCCAGGACAGACTCAGCTGGCATCAGATACTCACATGTGGGCCTCTATCAGCACTGGCTCTGTCCGTGCCAGCAAAAGCATCAAATCCATGAGGCTGGTCATGGCAGCCTCACGAACCCTGTGGATGAGAAGACATGAGGTCAATCTAGGACAGGGATTCCAAGCCCTGGTTCCACCAACCAGACACACTGGGACCTATAAGCAAAGACTCTACAAGTAGCTCATGAGGGGAAAACAGTCTTGAGACACCCACTGGCCACACACACGCTTAGCTCCAAAAGGCCCAAACAGAGGGCGTTTCAGAGATTACAGAAATCCCACAGTGTAAACCACCAGAGAAACTCAGTGCCAGCAGCCGGCCGTCCTTACTTAAATCCCCTGACTGGGGAATGAGGGGCGTGCTGTCTCATACTGTCAAGCAAGAGGATTCATTCTTAACACCTGAAGACAGACTGGGCAAGTCTCAGCAAAGCCTGAGACACGTGCACACACTAACAGCAGATACTTCCCACAGCCTCCTCCCATGTGAGGCTGGCCTCCTGGTGTGTCTCTGTGCACGGCTGGCTCTTCTGGCTCTCACCAAACAAACAGAGCAACCAACACTCACATCCATCCTAGACTTACTTTCCCTCCCGCTAAACAGAGCTGTCTGTCATTAACTGGTATCAAAGAAAAAAAACACTGGTCTGATTCCAGAGCAAAGGCAGCCATTTATTTAAACTGGGATTCAGGTGTATTCAGCCAGAGTCAGGAAAAGGAAGATACAAACCCTCAGGTCTGAGGCCACCCCTGCCTCAATCAAACCCTCAATGGAGCCTGAACCAGGTTCCTGCTGTGAGGGGGAACTCAGACAAGTGCAGGCAAGGGTTCCAGGGCACTCCCCAAAGTCAGATGAGGGTACTGGACACAAAGGAAGCCTGGGAAAGGTGTGCTGCAGGGACACCGGTGCATATCTGCAATGAATGCCAGGGGGTGTGAGGAGCGAGACCTGTAAAGCACGCTGTGGAAAAAACGGGATCACAGCTGCAAAAAGTGCCAGGGGACAAAGGGGCGGGGTGGGAAGTGTGCTGAGGGACACAGGCGCACACCTGTGACATGTGCCAGGGACAAAGCTAGGTCTGAAAAGTGCCAGGGTCTACAGGTGCACAACTACAAGCACACACAGACACACTGTGGAGATAACCTGTACATTCCCTTCATGTTGCCTGCCACCTCTTAAGCCGTGATACACGGGAAGAGGCTCCAAATACCACAGCTACAAGGAGAAGCTGTACTTGCTGAGCACGTGAATAGGAAAAAGAGCTGGGACCTGAGCCTCAGAAAGCTTCTTGGTAAAAACATACCACGCATAATCTCAATATGCTGTTTAGTCCTGGGAGCAAGGGCAATTTAATGAAACCATCGTCACAGAGCCCGATCCATCCCACCCAGTCTGTACAGATCTGGCAGCCCCTCTCTGTAAAGCCCCTCCGCTCTCAGTGATCTGGAGGGGAAAACATAGTAGATTTCAGTGGTATTTGGCTGCCTATTATCACCACCTGCTAAAAGAAAACTACAGAACACAAAGCCCTGCAATTTAACTGTAACTTAGGAAGTTCGGTTAAAAACTAAATAAATAGTAACTAAAACATAACAAATACAAATAACAGTAGCAACAAAAATAGATTGACCAAATGTGCAGTCTTTACAATAACTATATCTGAAAAATATGAATGTAGAGCAAAGTAACTGAAAAGGTCAGAATTTCAAACACAACTGGAATCTCCGAGAAAAGTCTAGATATGGTTGAATTAAAGACAACAACAACAAAAACGAAGGTCAAGTTATGTGTGCCAGTAGTGTGACCATAGGGTTTATTATGCCATGCTGACTGTTACGGTTCATAAGCACCATGGCTGGGCAGCTGTTGGTTACTGCCCTCCTGTGGAAGCCCGCACGGAGCCTTCTGCTACCATGGAGATTAGTCCTCAGGGAAGAGGCTTTCAGGTCAGCGTCCGAAGCTCATGATATCTTTAGCAGTAGGGACTTATCTCTGGGGGGCAATCAAGGGCAATAGCAGTAGCCTATAATGTTTCTAGGACTTTCTCAGCAACCTTAACCAACAATTCAAAAGAAGACTTCTTGTGACTTGTTAGAGTTGCCCTTGGACCCTCCCTCAGACTCCTCACTGGTTTTTACCCCCCTCCTTCTAACTGCATTTAATTAGGTCTTGCACCGGAAGCTCAGCCAACTCTCCAAGGCTTGTGAAGTCAGGGGTCCGGGAGGAGCACCTACGACCGCCACTCTACTAGCACAATCCCTAACTGCATTCTAAACACTGGTCCTCAGACCCACAGATAAGTGAAGTCCTCACCCTCATCAAGGAAACGTCCCTCAAAATGCAGAGCTGTGGAGCCTCTAAGCTTCAGGAATCATTATGGAAGAGGAGGCAGAAACATGGTGAGAACCGGAGAACAGGGACTTTGCTGCGAGATTATAAAGTCTCACCAACAGCCTACAGCTGAGCTGAACAAGGACAATAGACATGCTTATGTGGATTGGGGTGGGCAAAGCCCGGGAGGCCTCAACCCTACACAAACGACTACAGGCAACTAAGGAATGCAGAGAGTGGGAGACACACACGGACACACACACAGAGTGCATAACAACTAATGAAAAGAGAGGCCATGAACCTGAAAGAACGAGGAGAGGGGTCTATGGAGTTTAGGAAAGAACAGGAGACACGTTGTAATTATAATCTCAAAAGAGAAGAGAAAAATAGTTTTTAAAGTGTCTAGAATTGAACCATTCACTACTGGTAATTCTGCACTGGACCCCCAGGAGCAGAATCCTGGAGGTCCACCCTTTGCAGGGAGAGTTAAGACAAAAAAAAAATGCCACAGATGGTACCCTAAGACCAGGTCGGGGAGAACCCCATCACTGGCCCTTTCTGCTTTGCTCAGAAGGGTGTCCCAGTGCCAGGCAGATTGCAAAGAAATACACTGTTGTGTAACCATTTATTCCAAAGTGAAATTGCTTCAGAAGGGAAGAGGGGACCTCGCTCAGGAAGCTGTTGAAAGCTCCCCAAGGTTAGGTATAAAAGCAGTAAAAACTGCTGGTGAGGGAGGTGGCACTGTTCAGCTGGCAGAGCTGCCTACAAGTAGTGCAGACGTCTCCGGAGATGCAGTTTTTGTGAGCTGTCACCCCTGCTAGGGAGTGCTTTTCAGCGATGCAGCTGCTTTTAAGTCACCACACCTATGCTCCTGTAAGTAACTTCAAGACCCTCTAAAGCTAGACTGGGTAAATAAATGTTAACATCTTACATGGAAAAAACACTCAACATTCACAAGTTTTCAGTGTTGAACTGCAAGAAGGAATCTAGGTCAACCAGGCCTCTTGAGAATGCAGGGGGCCTCAGAAAAGAAGTCTAGGACCTGCCAATATCTATCACAGACCCAAGTCACTGGCCACATATGGGCTGGGTTCACAATGCACGCTTAGGCTACTGCCTGCTGTTAACCCTATGGGGCATTCTAGAAGGGTCTGCAAAGGGATGCTACAGGACAGCAGGTACGTGGGGATCCCTTGCAGCTTTGGGGACTGCACAGCATTTCAGCCGTGCTAGGGGAGATGGTCATGGGGTCCCTCAAAGTCTCCATTTGCCAGGCTCTGATAAGACTGAGGTCAGCCACAGGGAAGCCCTTTCTGTGTCTACACAGACATATCCAGGCAACACAATCCTCAACCACTGATGGACCTGAAGGGGGTGTCCTAGGGTGGAAGAAAATATATTTACAACAAGGAGAATATAAGAAATGCCAGCAGACAGACACTGGAAAGACCCAGTGCAGATGTAAATTAATGACCAATGTTACATGAAATTAAATAAAATGAGCTTCATAGTAGAAAATAAAGGAAGAGTCAACGAGCAGAACACTGACTAAGTAACATTCATACCAACCAAAGAAGGGCAACAATAGCAAAAAGGATACAAAATGAAGGGACCTTCGGGACCTGTTTGGCATGTGAACAAGTGCTTGAGTTTCTGAAATGTGAGGACATGGGGGATCTTCAGAGTGGTCTGTAAAGTGGGGTGACCACTAGACAAGGAGATGTGTGAGAAGAAACAGTGGCACACACCCAGAGTGGAAGAAAGAGAAAATGAAGAAGCAGGAAGAACTTATCAAAAAAAAAAAAAAAAATAGAGTCTGGCACATCGTACACCAGGATACACGGCCTCTCCATGTCTGATCACATCGATCAAGACAGAATCTTCCATAAGCTCCTTCTGAACCCTTCACAACAGTGCATATAGCCAGCAGGAGGGAGTGTGAGGTACTTGGCACAGCTGTCAATAGACAACAGCAGCATTAGCCTTGCTCTCTGCCTCATAAGGTGTTTCTGCAACCTGGGCAAGAATCTTGCCCCACAGGAGGAGAAAGACGACAATCAGGCAGACTCAAAGGACTATGGATGTCTGAGCAGCACGGGAAAGCACACGCTCATTGCTGCTCACCTGAGACATCAGTGCAGACAGCCCCTGTGAGAGGTTCTACAATGACTTAATGCCTGTTCTTCCAAGCCCTGGATACCATGAGATGCCATGCCCTGCCCTGTGTCAGAGCATGTCTGAGGCAGCAGGAGAGTCCTTACCAGGCTCCCACATCTCCTCTGCTGTCTGTGGTGTAATCACTCATGCAGCCCAGTAATGCAGCATAAACCTCAGAGATGTTCTCTCCGCAGATGACTTCATCTGGAGGTCCCCGTGTGTTCACACCAACCGTCTGGCAAATTCTGAAATTAAAATATGCATGTCTGTGAGCTCATCCTTCACATTACAATGACCTCAAGTATCTTATTGCTGAGGGGAACATTCAGTATGTCAGAAGAGCCTCAGGGGTGGACTTGGGGGGGGAGGGGCAGAGCAGGTGCAGAATGGTGCTCACTGTGAAGTCACCTTCACCGCCCCCACAGTCTGCAAGGTAGCTGGCTCCTTCTTCCACCCTGATGAAAATAGTTAACGCTGCCGTGAGAACTCAGAGGAGTAGGAAGGACCACAGGGAGCTAGAAGAGGCACACATAGCCCTACACACGGCATCTACACACAGAAGTCACTAAGACACAAGATTCAGGCATTGCTGAATGCCTGAGCTCAAGTCTTCATCCACTTTATTGATTGATTGATTGATTTAGCGGTACTGTGAGAGAACCCATAGCCCTGTGCAAGCTAAACAAGAACTCTGTCACTGTGCTGCTCCAAGGCCCACATGACGGCTTGGTTTGTTTCTGTCTGGTTTCATATAAAGCCTCAATGTTGCCAGGGCTAGCCTCAAGCCACGGCTTCCTCGGTTTCTGAGGTGGTTTTCAAGTGAAGATACAAATGGTCCCTGACAATGCTCTGAAAACACCTCTACATTTCTGCTCTGTGCTAACCTGATAGACAATCCATGTGGTGCCTGTTGATGCCCACCTGCCAGGCTAGAGGCTCACCTTGAGATTGCTTTCAAACCGTCGCTCCTGGCCTCAGCAAAGCTCACATCACTGGGAGAAGTACAGGTGACTCTTCTGAGACCTGAGAGAACCTAAAGGCAAGAGGGTCCCCAGAAGAAGTATCAACTACAAAGTAAACACTTTTTAGTCAGTCTCAGTAAGTAGCCCAGTCTGGCCGTGAACCTGAGAACCTGTCTCGCCATACTCAGTGCTGTGAGTGTGTACCACCAGGTGTGACTATCAGCACACTTCTTTTCAGACAGAGATGTGGCTCTGGAGTCACAGGGCACAGCAGCCATGGGTGGAGCTTGCTAGGCAGCTCATAGGAGCCACTTCCCACACAAGACAACATGCCTTGATTCGGCTTCTGGAAGGACTTAATGAAAAGAGATCATCCCACAGCTTCCTCTCTGCTTCTCCCAAACCCCAGTGACTGCCATGGATAGGACCTCATCCCTACAAGATCTTCCCATCAATTGTTCCCATCTTGTAGAGGGAACAGTTGGTATTATGGATCCCAACAACAAATGAGCGTGTATGCGCTTGTCTGTCTATACAATCAAATATACTACAGCCTGTATGGAGGGTGGTGTGTGTGTGTGTGTGTATGCGCTTGTCTGTCTATACAATCAAATA
>JADRCH010000053.1:9264860-9281209 GCA_019843965.1 Rhynchomys soricoides | reverse complement strand
TATGCGCTTGTCTGTCTATACAATCAAATATACTACAGCCTGTATGGTGTGTGTGTGTGTGTGTGTATGCGCTTGTCTGTCTATACAATCAGATATACTACAGCCCGTATGGGGTGTGTGTGTGTGTGTGTGTGTGTGTGTGCGCTTGTCTGTCTATACAATCAGATATACTACAGCCTGTATGGGGGGGGTGTTAGAGGACAACTTTGTGGAATTGGTTCTTCCTACTTTTACATAAGTTCTAGGGGTCAACCTTGGATCACTAGGCTTGCACAGCAAGTGATTTATTCACTGAGCTACCGTGTAGGCCCATGGCTACTATTTCTATTTATGCATGGATGCATGCATGCATGCATATGAATATTCTATTTGCATGTATGACTTCATGACAGGAGAGGGCATCAGAGAGAAGAGGGCATCAGATCCTATTATAGAAGGTGTGTGCCACCATGTGGTTACTGGGAACTGAGCTCAGACCTCTGGTAGGACAGCCAGTGTTCTTAACCACTGAGCCATCGCTCCAGCTCCTGCTATTACTTCTTGGACAGCTCAGTTCCAAAATCTCTTTCATTTTTAGCCACATTTCAAGTGGATAAACCCCAGGGTGAGTGCAGTTATTGTGAGATATACTAGGCTTTGTACAGGGATAAAGAGGCCTACTGGCACACCAGGAAAGGACACCAATTTATAGAGAAGCAAATGCGGGCAGTTTGTCTTAGTGCATCCCAGCTTGTATGGCAAGGGGACAGACAGCAAGAGGATCTTGGGGTGAACTGGCAGGACCAAGCCTGGTGTCTCAACTCAGAGGGGAAAGTGGATGAGCTTAATGGACTAGGAAAGGAAAGTCTCCAGAGCCAGACTGGAGTATGCCCAGAGCTTACACAGGGCAGGTGATACAGGATGCTGATGACAGACAACGGGGAGACAGCAGGCCATGCCAGAGCAGATGAGACAGTGTGAGAAAAGGATACTGAGGGAGGCAGAGAGCGCCCCACGTGTCACCTGGGGTGACAACCTGGATGTAAGAAATGAACAAGCCTCGCAACTCAAGGCTTTCAACGGTGGATCCAGCAGAGGAAATACGTCTTGGTCTTCCTAGATCAAAGGGGCTGGATGAGGGGCCTGGTAAGGCTGAGAGCTCCACTTGGCACCTAACAGGGCAAAGCATGAACCTCCTTGCTCTTTCCAGCTTGCCACGCCATGATAGGGGTGACAGCGTCCCAAAAGGTAGCAAAACAGTAATGCATGATATATTCTGAGGTGCAGGCAGAGGCCCATAGGGCACCAGGCTGAGACACGGGGCTGGCAGCCTTTACCCACACACAGCCTACCTCCCACCATGACGACAGACATGGTGGGACACAAGTAAGCTGAGGTACATGGAACTTCAGAAGGACTGTTAAGCGCACAGCTTCACCGTGAGGGGTAACTGGGATGGCTGGAAGACCAGATGGCACATTTGGGCACTGCACACGGGCTACTGCGTTCTCATCCAGGCAGCCACGGTTCTTCAGACAGTGCCTGCCCACCCTACAAACTGGAGCACAGCTCTGTGAGTGTGTCTTACAAGAGCAGGTTAGCCCACACACTGGAGTCCAGGTCCAACAGCCACTGCCTTGCATGGCCATATGTGCTACCTCTGGGAATTCCTTCCCAACCAGAGGTGTGCAGATGAGTTGCCAGCCCTTTACATCTGTGCCCCTGTGGTGCTGTTGGCACCCTCACCTGCTGCAGATGGCCCCTCAGAAGGAAACTTGGGAGGGCACCCAAGGCTGAAGAAAAGCCACAACGGGTCATCTCCTCTGGGCTCTGGAGCTCAGCAAGGTACTGTGGAATCAGCTCCTCTGAAAAGAAAGAAGTGTTCAGAAGTGGCCGCTGCCTCGTGGACCCCTTAAAAATACAAGTCAGATGCATCAGGTAAGCCAGGACAATGCCCTGATGCAGACACGCCTTCAAAGTAATACAGATAAGAAACAAGGTAGAAGGGGATTTGACGGTTTCCTTAAGAGTCTTTCCCTTTGTATGTGCTTGTTTAGGACAAAGTCTCTACTTAAACCAAGCTGATCCTGGATTCCCAATGCTCTGGGCTCCCCATGGACTGAAAGCTCCGATAGCTCAGCTGGGATTAGAGACATGCACTACCAAACCCGGCCTTCACAGGGAATTTTAACTACACGGCCTCATTATTAGAAAAATAAATTTGAGATGATTGTAAGGATAGAAGACACATTCAGAACCTTTACTTACTAAGAACATAAATGTTTATGATAAACACAGCATCCTAATAGCATGAGTCCACTAATATGGCATGAGTACAGTTCCACCCTGACAGTAAAGCTTTGGGACACTGTGACTGAGTGTCCCAAATTCTGGGGCAAGAAGAGCAGAGCTCAGTGGCAACACTGATCATGCATGCAGGGCCATTCATGCAGCACTGACAGGATCAAAGGTCTCAAGGGAGAAACAGGAACTGAGGAGCCTAGGGTCAGAGCAGGGTGAGGGGAAGAATTTTAAAACTGAGTAGCCAGTTCTGTTCTGTGCAGTGCAGCTCAGCAAGGTGTAGAGGAGGCGGATACCATCCCCGAGTCCTGCCAGCCAGACTTTGACCATCGGTGGCTGCTAGGACCCATTCACTGAAACCCCAGAAATATACTGTGATCCATCCTCAGATAGGGGGGCAGAAATGTATAACACTCTCGATTCACACACACCAGGGTAAATTCACTTCAGTAGCCATGTGAGGGGTAAGCCTCTTTTCAGTCTACTCATGTTTTAACGCACCAATGGGGACACCATGTATTGTCAACAGATATGACATGGTACTTTGTTTGAAAAGTACAATGTGACATTATTGCTCTACTTTTAAGTATAGACTTCGTGTAATCAAATATGTTACTATCAATGCATAAAGTTGCCCGTGGTTAATAACTACCATAAAAATGACTAGATTCAAGTCTGCCGTCAGCTCACAACCATCTTTAACTCAGTTTCCAGGGAAGCTGACACCCTCTTCTGGCCCCTGTAGGCATCAGTCACACAAGCGATACACAGGCAAAACACACATACGTGTAAATAAAAAAGAAACATTTAGAAAGAAAACAGAAAAAAGTCTGTCAGGGAGCAGTCTGAGCTGGGAAAACGGCTCAGCCAGTGATGCTTACTGTGTAAGCATGAGGATCCAGGCTTAAATCCCCAACATGGAAACCAGCCAGGCATGGTATGCCACATTCGCCTGTAATCCCAGCATTGGGAAGGCAGACAGGTTGATTTCTGGGGCTCACTGGCCAGCATAACCAGTGAGCCCCAGGTTCAGTGAAAGACTTTACCTCAAAAAGAAAGAAAAGAAAAGAAAGAACTAAAGAAGATACACAGCACTAACCTCTGACCTCTGTGTGCACAAACATGAACACTCCGATAGATACACCAAACACAAACACAAAAAAGTATCTGCCAGAAGATCAAATCCCAGTATATTTTTATATTTTTGCAAAATCACAAAAAGTAAATGTAAATTACCGGACAAGAGACTTTTATGCAGAGTCTCTAGGAAGCCATGCACCAGTGGAGCTCCCTGTTCAGAGACTGAGATGCTTCCTTAGGCAGGTATACTGCTGGGATAGATCTCAGGACATATCCTGAACCCAAGTGACTCAGGGGGAGCTACATGAAGGCTACTGTGTAACTGAGACCTCGCCCTCTTCCGTAGCCCAGTCTGCTAGCATGAGCTGGGTGGGTCTTAAGAGAGTCACTCCAGAAAGGTGATCAGACAGGGTTGCCTCTCAGGCCAACCCAGCCCAAGCCTCCTGGGCTTCACCCAGCTTCTGTCAATTCTGTCGATCCCCGCTTTGTTAGGCCCAGCATACAGCTCACTCACTTGCGATAGTAGAGCCTGCCTCCTGAGGCTCCTTCATGTAGTATTCATTGCAGAGGGCAGCCAGGGCAGAGACAGCCACCTCCTAAGACAGAAGAGGACATGAGTGAAAGTGGATCTGTCTGAGAAGTCCTCAGCCACAGATGACTGGGTCACCGCCAACAGGGCACAGTGAGTACGTATATAAAAGAATCAACCTGTCACCGTCACACTCTGACTTGCCTTATCAGGTCGTCAGCAGTATCAATCACTTTAAATTCTCTGCACCAATCAACTGAAATAAGAACTCTTTACTTCTTCCTTACAGTACAGTTTCTACGTACTCTCAAATGGCACAGTTAATAGAAAACAGAACAGTTCCCCTTCCCAGAAGAAGGAGTGTGAGGATGGAGTGTGTTCTTTATGTGGACAAGGGCTCCAAACAGCACTGGTAGAACCTGGTCTACACAATCCTAGGGCTTATCGACATCCCAACAGAAGGGTATGCAGAACAGAAAGAGTCTGGGACCAATCTCAGCCCCAGGAACTTTGATAGAAGCCAGATGATGCAGTGTCACACCGATCAGGGGGTGGCATGGCATATCCTTGGATCCCGACCTCCACATTCTGCAGTAGATGAGGGACAGGGTGAAGATCAGCACGGGGAGGCCCCTCAAGTCACCACACACACACAGGTGCTACATGTGTTAATCAGGCAGCAACGAACATCATAATCACGGCTGCTGGGACTTGATTATGCGTAGTGTCTTAAAAGAAAATTCTGAGACATCAACCATGAGGCACATCAACCATGAGGCCTACACATTTAACCAGGAGAACTACCACAATTCCAGATTTTCGCAGAATGAAAGTTGCCTTCTCACTGCCCAAGAAACAAAACGGAAGGAGACACAGGTTGGCAGGGCTCATGTAAGCATAAATGTGCCTCCACTCCTACCTGACACATCACTGCCTTTCCAAAACATCAATAATCACAGCTTACCGCCTATAAAGTGTGTCACATGCCATAGTTCTGCTTCTGCAGGGCCACTTGACCCAAGGCATGGACATGAGCCCGAGCATCTGTTGCTCTAGCATAGTCTCTTTTGTGCTTCCTCACCTTCATGTACGTACCAAACCCCACATACAGCTCAGCTCTCAGGCAAGGCCTAAGCAAACCATTACCATCAAAAGAGGAAAAGACAGGACGTGTAGTGAGAAAGAGTAAAGTTGGTTACCAATGGTCATTCTAGCTAACCAGTGCAAATCATGCAGGCCCAATGATAGTGTTGAGGACTGTCAGGTTAGTGCATGAAGGGGCCACTGAGATAGGCACTGTGGACAGCATCAGCGTCACTCTCTGTGCAGGGGAAAGAAATCTTGCTTAGCATACCTTAATCTGTTGTCTGGAATGGCTTGAAACAAGGTGAAGACTCCTGAGAGTGTCATTTATCAGCCACTGCCAACCATCTGCCAAAAGAGCAAAGAAAAAGCCCACCTTAGAATATTCCGCTGACACTGAGAACATCCTCTGCTTACACTTAGAGCAGATGGTGACTTCTCTAGAGAGATCATTCCTCTGACTGCACAAAAGCCCAAGGGCCCCAGTTCCAGGAAGAAGCCCACCTCAGGCTGCTCAAAGTCAGCTCCCCAACACCCTGCTGTCACCACCACTGTGGAGAAAATGCAATGCCCTGTAAACCAAAGGCTTGCACATCATGTTTGGGAACTTTTTGTTTGGTTTAGGGTTGCAAGCTTCAAGTGATCGTTTTCTGTCTCTCTCCCTCAATCTCTCCTGATCCCTGACAATTTAAACACAACTTCAACTCAACTATATCCAATAAATGAGTCGAGATATACTTACTCTCTCTAGCTAAATAAAATTAGTAACTTTAGACTAGGGTGGGGCAGGCCTGGGGAGGACTACCCTCTGTAGAATAATAAGACTATTTAGGTAATAAATAAGTACCTGGTCATCTAGACTTTCATCTATCTGGGAGAGGAATGCCCAGGATTGGGTACAATGGTGACATGCAGAGCCACAGCCAATGATGGAGCCCAGAAGGACTCCCTGCCCTTTCTGGAAGAGGATGACAGGAGTTTGCAGTAATTTCAAGACAATAGCAATGCTGTGATCCTTTAAACTACAATCCATCACCCACCACCCAGTAGGTTCATCTCTTACTCTGAGCTTGAATAACAGTGTAAGGAAATGTTATCTGTGGTGTGGAAGAAAGCACCTACCAATAACGGTGTCACCTTTAAAGGGCATTCTGGAAAGTGACAAGTTCTCTATTAAGACGCACACTATGGAAAAGGGAAAAAAAACAAAACACATTATTTTCCTAAAGCGACTCTTCTCGCTGACCTCACTACACCTTAAACAGTGCATAGCCAGCACCTAGCGTTCCCTCCCACCTCTTATGCTGTCCAGGCCATAAGCAAGTCCAGGCTATCTCCCCAGATGGATACTAGGAAGAAGATACTCCAGACCTATCTTGAACACAGAAAGAACCTGTATACACTCCGAGATCCAAATAAGGTTAAGAATACTTTAAGTCAGTTACAGCTCAGTGGAGGAGTGCCTTAGCCCCGCTTGGGCCCTGGGATAACCTAGACTGTCACTTGATTATATTTAGTCTGTTTCCAGAGAAGCTTCCCAGGGGAGAAAAGTCCCACTCTGAATGTGGGCAGCATCACTGCATGGTTTTCTCTCCATGACCAAATAAAATGGAACATTAACATCAGCCCATCCCTATACTCCCTAATCAGGCATGCCGTGTGACCTGCTCCTCACACTCCTACAGCTACAACTACAACTGTTCTCACTGCCTCAGTTTCCCTGTCATGAGGGGTCTGTGTAAGGGGAGGTGCTGGTACTAAGGTCTAGTACCCTAATTGGTTCTTGACTTGATAATAAGCAAGGCCAGGAGTCAATTGCTGGGCAGAAGGTACAGGTGGGACTTCCAGGACCCAGGAGGAAAAGAGAGATGCAGGGAAGGGGGGGGGCTTTAGTTCTGCCATGCTTGCAATCTTGTAAGATCTCGGGGAAGCCAGAGCCTGAGACTCCACTGTGGGTGGGTTTCCAGAGATGTTTGGCAGGGGCTAGACTCCCGGAGCATAAATCCCGGAGCATAAATCGGGTAGGAAAGAGAAGCCCAGTCAGTGCTGGCAGTGCCAATCCAGCTAAGCCAGGTAGAACAAAAGGGAGCCAGGAGTGGGCTGGTAGCACAGCCACAGTGCTGGGAAAAAGCATGTTTCTAAAAATACATGCAACAGGACTGTTCCACAAACCACAAGCAAAATAAGCCTTTCTTTCTAATATTTTTCTGCTTTTTCTAATATTTTGTAATAACAATGAAAGCAGTTCAATGATCCAGGCCCTGAGGTCAGTTTTGTCTCACAACAACAACCACCACCACAACAAAAAATTGCTCACTTAGGAAGCAATGGCCGTCCTGGACCCAAATATAAATTCCCCAAGGAACAAAGTCTCAAATAGCTGCATAGTCAGAGGGCTTGGATGAACACCTAGAGACACACAGGCATAGGACCTGTGAGCACCTGGGGTTTATAGACAGAGGGCAAGTAAGTAGGTTCCGTAAGCGGTAAGGAGGGTGAGTATCTTGAGGTCACAGGGATAAGGGAGGTGAGCACTTGGGTCACACAGGTAGAGGACAGGTGAGCACGTGGGGCTCAGAAATACAGGGCAGGTAGGCCCCAGAGATCCACAGGTGTAGGGCAGATGAGCACCAGGAATCCATGGGTATAGGGCAGAAGAATGTCTGAGGATATAACAGATGTAAGGCACAAGGATCATTATAGAAGAGCAATGCAGTGCAGTCCTAAGAATCCAACTGGGAAAGCCCACTGCCCTCAAAAATAGGCCTGGGTGGAGTTCTGGTGAATGCTAGTCGTCTATTAGTGCTGCTGTTTTGACTTGTGACATAATAAAATAATGACTGTATCCACGGGTAAGTACACAATAGGCTGGATGTCAGTTAAACCACATAGAGAAGACAACTTAAGACAGTAGGTCAATGCAATAACATCTGAACACCTCTATCAGTGGAGGAGGAGGTGTACATGTAAGGAGCTGGTGGGAAACTAGCCAAAAGGGGCCCTATACCTCACAGTGGTCAGTCTCTGCTGGATATAGCCTGCCTGGTCCATCACCTGTCCTGACCACCCAACTTGAAATGCTCACACCTGCCTCTCCCTTGTGATGGCCATTCCCACTTGTTTTACACACACATCATAGGCAACGCAGAAAGAGAATTTTTAGTGTCAGTTTCTTTTATTTATAAACCTAGAATCTTGTGCCAGTCAACAGGACCAGAAACAAACTCCCTGAATTATAGTGCTAAATGATGAAGGCTCTATTGTAATAACAGGACCAAGGACAGTCACAGGTGACACAGGTGGACAGATAGCCCCCTCTCCTTACACCGCCTGCCCGTGGTGACTCCTCAGTCTGTCCTTACACTTACTCACTGATGCCTTCTCACACCTGGTCTTTAGAGTCATCACTTGGACCCTCCCTCACACTCCCCCAGAATGACCACTTGGGTCCCTCTCTTCACATCTGCTACCCAGAGGGCTCAGGCTGCTCACTTCATCCCTGACCCCTGTTTGTCAATGCCTGCTTACCCTCTTCCTTCTCCCCCTCCTCCTCCTCCTCCTCCTCCCACTGCTACAACAGCCCAGCTGTTGTACTACACTAAAATGAAAACATATTTAGTGGGTTTTCTTCTGAATAATTTGTAATTCTTCAAAATCTATATAAAAATATAAAGCAAATATGTGCCCATAAGGTTCTGCTGATGGCCCCTCACCATGTTACATTTGACGGGCATTCCTCACAGTTCAGATACATGAGAATATGATGATTCCAATAGACATCCTTTTCATAAGCCCACTACCAAGTATAATATCTCTTCTTCCATATACTCAGTCCCAAAGCAAGTCTTAACAGATACAAGAAAATTGAAATAACTCCCTGAATGTAATCAGACCACCACAGATTAAAGCTGGACTTCAACAACAGAAACAACAGAAAGCCTACCAACTCAGAAAAACTAAACAACTCTCTACTCAATGACCCCTGGGTCAAGGAAGAAAGAAAGAAATTCAATGAAAATGAATACACAACATACCCAAACTTATGAAACACAAGGAAAGAATGCTAAGAGGAAAATTCATAGCACTATGTACCTTCATAAAGAAATTAGTGAGATCTCATATTAGCAACTTAACAGCATACCTGAAAACTCTAGAGGAAAAAGAGGGATAGCAGGAAATAAACCCAGGGCTGAAATCAATAAACTAGAAACAAAGAAAACAATACAAAGAATCAACGAAGACAAAAGTTGGTTCTTTGAGAGAAAAAAAAAATTAACAAGATAGACAGACCCTTAGCCAAACCAACTAAAAGGCAGAGGAAGAATATCAAAATTAATAAAATCAAAAATGAAAAGGGAGACATAACAGACACTGAGGAAATCCAAAGAATCATTAGGTCTTATATAAAAAACCTGTGTTCCACAAAATTGGAAAATCTAAACAAAATGGACAGTTTTCTTGATAGAAACCACTTACCAAAAGACCTATAACCCCTTAGGAAACAGAAGTAGTCATTAAAAATCTACCAAAGAAAAAAAGCCCAGGGCCAGATGGTTTTGGTGAAGAATTCTATCAGACTTTCAAAATAGAGCTAATAACAATAATCCTCAAACTATTCCACAAAATAGAAACAGAAGGAACATGGCCAAATTCATTTTTTGAGGCCACAGTCACTCTGATACTAGAACCATACAAAAACTCAACAAAGAAAGAATTTCAAACCAATTTCTTTTATAAACTTCCATGCAAAAAGAGCCAATAAAATACCTGCAAACAGAATACAAGAACATATGAAAAAACACATCCACCATGATCAAGCAGGTTTCATCCCAGAGATGCAGGGATGGTTCAACGTATGAAAATCCATTGATGTAATCCACCATAAAAAACAAACAAAAAGAAAAAAAACCCACATCATCATCTCAGTAAATGCTGAAAAAGCCTTTGACAAAATCCAACACCCCTTCACTATAACAAGGCACATACCTAAACACAATAAAGGCAATATGGTGGAGAGCTTTTGGGGCCGCTTGGCAAGAACCTGACTTTTGGCCAAGGACAAAGAAACAGGCTTCAGGCAGGAACTGACATTAGGCCAAGCACAAGGAAGTAAGCTCGGGCAGGAATCTAATCTTAGGCTAGAACAGGGAAGTAAGTTCAGGCATGAATATGACTTTGGGCCAGGTCAGGGAAGTAGGCTCAGATATTTTGGTCATCCTGGTAAATCCTTTAGAAGCTGACCGCGGGGCTTTGTTTACTGCCTTGTTTGTCCCTGGACTATTTGACAGTTGGCACCTTGACTATTTGCTCGTTCCTCAACCTAGAACTGACCTATGGCTCGCATGTCATTAAAACGGTGTAAAAGGACTGGGAAAAGGTAAACCTGCCTTCAGTCTCAGAACTGACTGAGGCCATGCTGCAGCGTTGTCTAATTGCCTCTTTTCAATCCTCACTGCGCTGGAGAAACTGTTGGCTGACTGAGCCGGCTTGGTCACAATATACAGAAAGCCAGTAGCCAAAATTAAATTAAATGGAGAGAAACTTAAAGCAATTCCACTAAAATCAGGGACAAGACAAGGCTGCCCACTCTTTCCATCTTTCTGTATTTCCATCCGTTCAATACAGTACCTGAAATTTTAGTTAAAGCAGTAAGACAATTGACAGAGATCAAGGAGAAACAAATTGGAAAGGAAGAAGTCAAAGTCTAGCTATTCACAGATGATGATAGTAGACATAAACAAGTGACATCACAAACTCTACCAGACAACTCCTGCAACTAATAAACACCTTCAGCAAGGAGGCTAGATACAAAATTAACTCAAACAATGGAATCAGTACTCCTCCTGAATATAAACCATAAACAGGCAAAGAAAGAAATTAGGGAAACAACACCCTTCATGATAGGCCACAAATATCAAGATTGAAGGAACTCTAACCAAACAAGTGAAAGACCTGTGTGACAAGAACTTCAAGTCTGGCCAGGCAGTGGTGGTGCACCCCTTTAATCCCAGCACTTGGGAGGCAGAGGCAGGTGGATTTCTGAGTTTGAGGCCAGCCTGGTCTACAGAGTGAGTTCCAGGACAGCCAGGGCTACACAGAGAAACCCTGTCTTGAAAAAAACAAACAAACAAACAAACAAAAAACTTCAAGTCTTTGAAGAAAGAAACTGAAGGAGATATCAGACAATGGAAATATCTCCTATGCTCATGGATCAGTAGAATTAACATAGTAAAAATGGCCATCTTACCAAAAAGCAACCTACAGATTCAATGCAATTCCCATAAAAATTCCAACACAATTCTTTATATACTTTGAAAGGGCAATTTTCAGCTTCATATGGGAAAACAAAAATTCCAGGATAGCTAAAACAATCCTGTACAATAAAAGAATTATGGACACTTGATTTTTGACAAAGAAGCCAAAACTATACACTGGAAAAAAAGAAAGCATCTTCAACAAATGCTGATAGTCTGACTGCACATCTGCGTGCAGAAGGATGTAGAGAGATCCTTAGGTATCACAATGTACAAAACTCAGGTCCAAGTAGATCAAAGGCCTCCACATAAAGCCTGGCACACTAAAAGTCTGATAGAGGAGGAAATGTGTAACAACCTGAACCCACTGGCACAGGAGACAGCATCCTGGACAGAACACCAACAGTGCAGGCACTAAAATCGACAATAACTGGGACCTGATGAGACTGAAAAGCTTGTGTAAGGCAAAGGGCAAGTCAAAAGGGTAAAATGGCAGCCCCAGACTGGGAAGAGCTCTTCACCACCCTTCCCTTCCATCCAACAGATGGCAGTATCCAAAATATATAAAGAGCTCAAGAAAGTAGACACCAACAAACCAAATAACCCAATTTCTAAAATGGGGTACAGGACTAGAGAGATAGCTCAGTGGTTAAGGGCACCGACTGCTCTTCCAGAGGTCCTGAGTTCAATTCCCAGCAACCACATGGTGGCTCACAGCCATCTGTAATGGGATCCGATGCCTTCTTCTGGTGTGTCTGAAGACAGCTACAGTGTACTCATATACAATAAATAAATCTTTTTAAAAAAAATGGGTTACAGATCTAAACAGAATTCCTAACAAAGGAATCTGTAATAGTTGAAAAGCACTTAAAGAAATGTTTAACATCCTTAAGTCACTAGGGAAATGCAAATCAAAACTATTCTGACAGTCCATTTTACACTCATCAGAATGGGTAAGATCAAAAACTCAAGTAATGTGGAGCAATGGAACACTCCTCCATTGCTGGAGTGCAAGCTAGTACAGTTGACTTCTACTCTGGAAAACAATTTGGCAGTTTCTTAAAAAATTGGAAATAGTTCTATCTCAAGACTCAGCTCTACCACTCTTGGGCATATATATACCCAAAAGATGCTCCGCCATACCATCAGGACACTTGCTCAACTATGGTCACAGAAGCTTTGTTGGTAATAGCCAGAAACTGGAAGCAACCCAGATGTCCCTCAACTGAGAATGAATAAAGAAAATGTAGTACATTTACACAATGGAATATAACTCAGCTATTAAAAACAATGGCATTATGAAATCTACAAGCAAATGGATGGAATTAGAAAAGATCATTCTGAGTGAGGGACCAAGACCCAGAAAGACAAACGTGTTGTGTTCTCACTTATAAATGGATATTAGTCATAAACTACCGTATAACCATGCTAAAATCCACAGACCCAACGAAGCTAAATAACCAGGAGGGCCCAAGGGGGAATTCCTGAATCTTACTCAGAAGGGAAAACAGAACAGACACTAGGAGTGGAGGGAAGGAGCTGGGAGGGGGAAGAGGGTGTGGGAGAGAACAAGAGGGGGTAAGTGTGGGGAGGACAGAGGGAGAGAGAACTAGAATCGGTGCTGCTGGGGGGAGGGGGGGGGATCTCTGGGATTTCCCTAGAAACCTAGGATGATGGAAACTCCCAGGAATCTGTGGTGTGACTCCTAGCGACAGGTGATATGGAACCTGAAACTGTCATCTCCTGTAACCAGGCAAGACTTCTAAGAGAGGGGTGGGGACACAAACCCAATCACAAAGCCTTCGACCCAAAATTTGTCCTGCCTACAAGATGTGCAGGGGTAAAGATGGAGCAGAAACTGATGGAATGGCCAACCAATGACTGGCCCAACTTGAGACCCAGATAAGCCAGAAGAACCTGAGTTTTCTATCACACTCAACTAACTAGGAGTATTCACCTGATTATGCTGTGAGACTCCTGCGGAATCAACAAACGACCTGAGAAACCACTCCTTTGCTCTGCAGTACTTGCTATAAAGAAGAAATCTGCAGCTGGCAGATCCCTCTGCCCACCCCAGCTACCAGTCCTGCGGCATGTAAGACGGATCAGAGCCCCACAGCTTCAAATGGAATAGCTAGATATACTAAACCAGGCGCAGGAAGCATGTTTGCACACCCCTGGAACAAGAGCAAGTCAGGGGCAGTAGCGAGGTCTCCAACAGAAGGGAGCAGCTGCCACCTGTTCCTGGGAGGGCTGGCCTGATCTCAGGGCAGCTTCCCCCATACTGAAGTGAAGGAAAGCAGCTTTGGGCCCCAGACCTACCTGCTTGTCTCATAAGCTCTCCTCCCAGACCCCTGAAAACCAAAGGAAAAAGACAGTTAAAGTCTTTTACACATAAAACATGAAACACCCCACTAAGCAACAGATACAACTTCAGGCACCAAAAACTATGATTTAGTACCTGAAATATGAGCTACAGTTTTGGAAAAACCCCAAATTGCTGTGACAAGATCATCCTCTGGCAGACTGCGGTCCTTTGGGCTTCCACAGGACACTTGGTCATCGCCGATGTATCACACAGAACCAATCCCAAATGCTGCTTCACACACTCCCCAACGATGCCAAGATGACCGGTACATGGCCCAAAGCCGTAGTACACACATGTTCATCACCACCCTGCCTGCCAGAAGCGACCCAACCCAATGCAGCTGGGACATGCCCAGAGGAGGAAACAGCACTGGTGTGGGGAGGCTCTGGTTTCTAGGCCAAACAGCAACAAGATCTGCCTTAAACAACTATGAAGCCAGAAAAAATGTGTGATGCACAGCAGCCTAGAAGAAGGTGAGTATGAGCTTCTAGTACATCAGGGCACGGCCACAGAAATTCCCACGGGCAGATGTTGGGGAAGACTAGCAGAATTCTGATGTCTGGGCAAGATAGGCTTGAAAGAGAGGCCAGAGCCTACAGCATAGGTGTAGTGAAAATCTGGGATTTTTGGTTTGTTTAAAAACTCAAAAATATTATAAGAAAGTGTTTTGGTTTTAATCCCAGGTGTGGCGAAATGGGGCTGCTTTGAACTGACCCCAGCGGCTATAGTTTGCCCCGTGCTCTAGCAGAGGCATGGTTCTGCCAGCTGCAGATTGTTTTGTTTGCCTCATGCTCTAGCAGAGGCATGGTTCTGCCAGCTGCAGATTGCTTTGGCAATTATGTGATATTTGCAATTGTGGAAATTTTTCAGAGGGTGTATAAAGGCTAGAGCCCCAATAGGTGGGGTTGGTGGTTACAATTTGTTAGTAGTCGTGCTCAAAGAAGAAACAAAAGGAAAGAAATCAGATCCAGGGCTCTCGCTTGCTCCCTTTCCTTCCCTCTATTAGCCATCTTCTCTCCAGACCAGTGAAAGAGGGTGAGACCAGGGAGATAAAGGGTGGGGGAAGAAGAACTCACAATGTAACAGAGACCAGACACAAGCAAAGAAGAAAGACACTGGACTCATGGGCCTCTCATCCCCTTCCTCTCTAGTGATAGGGCACCGGTGTGGTGACTTGAATATGCTTGGCTCAGGAAATGACACTATTAGGAGGTGTGGCCCTGTTAGAGTAGGTGTGTCACTGTGGGCATGGGCTTTAAGACCCTCATCCTAGCTGCATGGAAGCCAGTCTTCTCCAACAAGATGTTGAACTCTCAGCTTCTCCTGTACCATGCCTGCCTGGGTGCTGCAATGCTTCTGCCTTCATGATACTGGACTGAATCTCTGAACCTGTAAGCCAGCCCCAATTAAATGTTGTCCTTATGAGAGTTGCCTTTGCCATGGTGTCGGTTCACAGCAGGAAAACCCTAACTAAGACAGGGTAAACCCGGGAGAACAGAAGGTCGGGAAAAAAAGAACCCGCAAAGTAGCCAAGACAGGCCACACACAGGTATAAAGAACAGGTGAGGACTGTAGCTGACGCTGAGCTGCATGTGCTAGGAAGGACTCCTGCCTAGAAGGAAACACAAGAAAGACGACGGCAGGACACAGTCCAGATCTACTCAGGCTGGGAACAATCTCCATAAGCCAGGAGGGAAAGGCCATGGCAGGATCCTCAACGTGACTGTGCATCAGAAGCAGGCTAACACTGCTTTGGATAACCCAAGGCTTTAATGCAGTCTTGTTCAAACTCTGTGTGTGTGTGTGTGTGTGTGTGTGTGTGTGTGTGTGTGTGTAGTCAAGCTGATGAAATTCGCACACAAGGTCGTTAATGCAGGTGTTATATCAGTGCACATATTGTCTAAAAGGAAGGAAGGAAATGTAAGCAGGAGGAGGAGAGGAAGGAGGGTGGAGACACGAAGACCATGAAGACATTTTTAAGAACTTGAATATGAAAAAAAAAAATGATGCCAACCATAATTAAGAGAAGATTAGAAGAATGGAAGAAGTACATTAACTTAGAGCAGCAGAAAGCGCTGAGAGACTGAGGCACGGGCTGCGGAGACCAAGGGGGTGTGCCGAGGTGACAGAACACCAGGGCGTTCTATTTACCTCAGGGTAGTACTTACAGGCTGTGCCTCTGAGAAGGCTCGCCAAATCTTACAAAATGAAAGTTGACGAGCTTTATCGTATGTCAGCTATTCAAAAAAAATTATGTAATCTACAGGATAGCTAGCAGAACAGGAGACCCCCACATCTGCTTTCCAGCACTGAGATGAGATGGTGATGAACTAAAGGCTGCAAGGGTGAAGATGCATCTGAAGATGTAGCCACAGGGCTGGACCCTCCCCAAGCCTCTCACTGCCAATAATCCTGCTAGAATATATCAACCTGGCCCAAGGTCACTCAGAAGTACACCATGACCACTAAAAACAAGGTTATCAGCAGCAACCCCAGTTGTCATCATCCACAAAGGGTACCTGAGCCCCTATCTGGGGACTGAGATGCCACTTCTCTGACACCTTGTAGCTTACAAGCTCTCCAAATAAAATCACATTGTTCTTCCAAATTCTATACTATTTAAAAGTCTCTTCTGTAGCTTTAGGCGAACACTGTAAGAATTAAATAGAAAGATTTTTTATTTTTTACATATGGGAGTTTTGCCTGCATGTATTTCTGTGTGCCATTTGCAGACCTGGTGCCCATGGAGCCAGAA
>JADRCH010000053.1:9219246-9264850 GCA_019843965.1 Rhynchomys soricoides | reverse complement strand
ATCTTTACTCAAGTCATTGTATCCTACTGCAAAAACCAACCAACCAAACAAACAGGAATCTTTACTCAAGTCATTGTATCCTACTGCGAAAACCAACCAACCAACCAAACAGGAATCTTTACTCAAACCTAGGAGGGTTTCAGGAGCAGGCTGTGGCAAAAGCAAGAAATAAAAATGCTTCAAAGTCCTCACAGAGAGAAGTGGTTAAGAAGGTGCGGCCTATGTGACCGTGCTGACAAGCCCAGAGGCCCAGACTGGGATAACATTAGCCCCACAAAAGCTCACTGTGTGCGCCCACCTTCGCTGCCTACTCAGAAAGTCTGGAGAGAAGTCAATAAGAGGCACAGAAAGTAGGGCTCCCCACTTCCAGAGTACAGGACAGTCAATGCTCAGACCCACACCACAAAAAGAAACAGGACAGCAAGAAATGAAAGAGAGGGAGAGGAAACGGGGAAATCCTGTGTCTAACAGAACTCAGACCCACAATACACAGAGCGCTTCCTGCTCAACAAGACAGCTGGTGAGTATGTTCAAGGAACTGAATGAGGGCTGGATGTGCTGGGATATGCCTTTAACCCAGCACTCAGGAGGCAGGCAGATCTAGGGAACAGAAAAACAAAACAAAACAAACAAAAAAAATAAAATAAAAAAAAAGAAAGAGTAAATTCTCAAGGCTGGAAAAATGGATCAGCAGTTAAGAACACTGGCTACTTCCCCAGAGAGTGCAGGCTCAGTTCCCAGTGCCCATGGGACAGCTAACAACCAAGTGCAGGAAACCAGATGCCTTCAGGTTTCCTTGGGTACTGCATACATGTTGTCTACAGACATACAGTCAGGAAAAACACCAATATACATAAAATCAAAATAAATATTTTTAAAAGACCAGAGTGAAACATAGTAATACCCAATCTAAAATAAAACAAGAAAGAAAAATAATATATGTAATAAAATGGATGAATCTCAAAAACTGAGAGAAAGAACCAGACCTAAAGGCTTTACATATTATTCTACCTGCATAGAATCCAAAAAAAGGAAGACTGCAGAGACAGAGAGCACTCAAGGGTTCTGGCCTGAGAGCCAACAGCCACCAAGAGCAGTAGGCAACACCTGCTCATTTGGGCAGGACACAACAGTGTTCAGCCACAGAACTGCCAAGGATACACTGAAACCTCGGGAGCCATGACCTGGGACTTTAGCTCCCAAAAAGCCTAAAGGCACCAAAGAGTTGCAGCCACCATGCCCTTGAATACTGGGCTGAGTGACAGCAGCACGCCTTTGAAGTGAACTCAGAGAGTGAGGACAGATGAAGGTCAGCTATTGGCTACTTACAAGGACAACAGGGGAGAGCAAACGAAGGTTCCTTTCAGCAAGTCGGACAACCTAAACTCCTGGAACCCACACGACACAAGGAAAGAACCAACTCCTACAAGTTGTCCCTGACCTCCACTAGGACACATGCCATGTGTTTTGCACACACACACCACGCATGCGTGCATGCATGCACATCCACATGCACGAGCTCGCCTGTGGATGTTATTAAAGTGCTTCAGAACCAACTATTCCAGACAACACATATGTCCATTAAGCACAAGCCATCTTAGCTCTGTGGCTTACCTAGAGAGGTGGCGAGCACGCACATCTCCATTACCCACAAGATATCTTAACTGTGTAGACTTACCTATAGAGTTGACGATCACAAAGCTAAAATTAAAGAACCAAAAGTCATTATTTAAGTTAAAAGAATTTGTTATGTATATAGTGATGATGGTCACCACAAGAATGACGTCAGTGTGACAGAGCTGAGCTTTTGACTGTCAGAATGTCAATCAGGAAGGTCAGAGGATGAAGGCCCCTAACTCACTGTGCCTGCCCTTGTTAGGTTCTTCAGGAGCATTATCTCTAAAGAAAAACTAAGGCACACAGACAGGAAGAAAGAGGGTGGCCCCTTTCATCCTGGCCCACTGATCACCACTCAAGCATAAAACTAACCCTGCCAAATGGCTCTAGTGGTTTCTGTCTTCAGACTCAGACGTAATTCAGTTTTAGTGAGTTCATTTGACACCTGCTGGATAGAATTTAGTTCGTTGTTATGAGTACATCTGATACCTGCTGGGTCGTCTGCTCACAAAGCCCTTCATACACATATACACATCTGTAATTCCCACAGAACTAAGGCAGCAGCCCATTCCTTCAGCCACTGCACGGGGCTGCAGCCCTCAACACCCTCCCTTCAAACACTGGACTAGAATGCCAGGCTCCACTTGGAAGCAAGATATATAAAACTAACCAAATGGCTCACCTTAGTCATTGTGATCTGAGACAAACAGTTCATTATTAATAAAAGTGGAAGATTGTATGGAATAAAGAAAATATTTACAAGGAACAACTTAGCTCCTTAGGAAATAAATCACCTTTTCTTTTATGTCATAGAAGGCTTTAAGAATCTCAAACTCCTAGAAAAAATATACATGTTTTCTTCCTGTTCCCCAAAATGTGCAAACTTCAGTATTAAATTTCAGGACAGTGAAGATTAGAACCACAGGAGCAAAGGCCTTTGTTTTACGGGTACTTAACACTCCAGAAGGACTGCCTGGTCCAAACAGAGGGGACACGCCCATCCCTCAGCTGTGAACTCCTGATAAGGCCCACAGTGAGACACCAACCCAGCCCTGAGACCTACCCTGCAACGCCCATCCAACAAGGTGGATTCCGGCCCCAGAGGACGGATCTATCCCAACTACCAATTCCAGATAAACCCTCGCAAGAGTCATGCTGGTGGAAGGAGCCCATAGGGCCATCATGTCCTGATCAACATAGCATGCTCAGAGAAGCAGATCCTGTCCAGGTAGAGGGGGGTTTCAGATGGACCACACAAACCTGCCGGTGGATCTGCTTCAGGCTTTGCACTGCCTTCTCATCCAGATAGTCTGTGACAAGCCTGCAGAAGGTGAGACACAATGCTGACTTCATAAGGATTAAACTGGAGCCTAGGTTCGTAGTACAGAATATATAAGCTCAGAAAGATCAGCTTCTTGTCCATGCTCTCACAGCCCCTAAAGATGCCACTTCAGCCTTAAATAAAGCTGTGTTGGGGGCTGGAGAGATGGCTCAATAGATAAAGACACTTACTGCCAAGACTGACAGCCTGAGTTCAGTCCCTGGGACCCACAAGGTAGAACCGACTCCCTTCAAGCTGTGCTCTGACTTCCACATGTGCATCATGGCAAACTCATGCCCACATGCTTCTGTTTGTCTCTTCCTCTCACAAATAAATAAATAAATAAATAAATAAATAAATAAATAAATAAATTTCAACACTTTTTTGTGTATGTATGAGTGGTTTTGCCAGCATGTACATGGATGTGTACCATACACACGACTTATGTCCACCGAGTCTAGCAGAAGGTACTAGAGTCCCTAGAACTGGAGCTACAAATTTGTGAGCCACCATGAGTGTGTTGGGAACTGAACCTGGATCTTCTGCAACTGTTCTTGACTACTGAGCCATGTCTCCAGCCCCTAAACATAATTTAAAATATAAAACAAATAACAAGACAGAGAGCAACCAGGGAAGGTAAGATACACAATGTCAATCTTTGCCCCCCCCCCCAAACTATGTTGGTTACAGAAGCTGGGCACCTGAATCAATCTTTGCCCCCCCCCCAAACTATGTTGGTTACAGAAGGTGGGCACCTGAGTGCTACACCTTTATGCTCTTACAGTTTGCTGAAGACACAACCTTATTTATGATCAAGACAGAAGTACCCTTACTGAACATTATTATGCTCCTGCTGACACTGTAGAAGAGGTAATCCCCTACAGGGTTACATGGATTCCCACAGGTGCTTTCTGTTGTCCTCAAAAAGGCTGCTGCTAGTCAACCCAGCACTTAAGTCTTCAGCAGGGGGTACCCTACCTGACTCACACTGCAGCTCGCTGAAAATGGGCTACCAGATAAACTACAGTTTGGACTGAACATCTGCTTTCTTCTGAGATATGGTACATGCTAGCAGAATTATGCAGTGTGAGTTACCTATGGATCTGCAATCTCCTGTGCTTTAGGCCAAACTATGCACAGCCACAACACCCTGGGGATCTAATAACCACTACTTGCTAGGCAGAGCTAAGCGGTAACTAACTCCAACTCCCTGGGAGATCTATACTGCTAAGTGAGAGGCAGAGCTACACAGAGCCCCAGTGCCCTGGAGGTCTGAAATCTCCGGTGTGTCGTGTAGAACCATGTACTGCCTAATATCCTGAGACCACATATCAACCCAACAACTTGGGAACAGGTCTCAAATGTACCATATCATCACAATACACTACTGAGGATGCCATGGCACATGTGCCTTTTTCCACAGCCAAGGAAAGCAAGGCCATCAACACTAGGCGCCCATTCCACCCATACACACTGTGAGCTGTGCCCTGGGGCCGGGGCCACCCAAGTCTCCTTGGGACTGACTGACAGGTAGGAATGAAGTCCATGTGCCCATCTGCTGTCAATTTGTCCTAGGGAACCTCCTAACACGACCATAAAGGACATGTGTACAAGTTTGAAGCTTGAAGGGAAGGGAAGGTCATAGACTCTAGGGCGCTAAGACCTTACTTTGAGGCGTCAGCTACCCAGTGGCATTAGGAAATCACACAGCCCTTGGAATGCGGTGTGCATGGCCTTGACCTTTGACTTTATAGATCTATTGCAGGTGCAGCCTTGAGGTGGGGGTGGGGTGGGGTGCTCAAGGAAAACATCCAAAGTATCCTTTCAAGTACTTTAAATCATTCAAGTGACAAATGAGGGCTGGAGAAGACTCACTGACAAAGTACCTTACTACACAAGTCAGACAACCTAAGTTCAGATCCCCAGACCCAGGGAAAAGCCAGGCACAGGAGTGCATTCGTATGTGTAATCCCAGGGAGACGGGAGATGTAGACAGAGAATCATCTGAAGCTCACAGACACTGTCTCAAACAAGGTGGAACAAGGAGAAGGTGTCCAAGGTTTCCTCTGACCTCCGCACATGTTCTCACATTCACACGGTGACAAATGACCTGCTCAGTGCCACCTTTGAACAGTTGCCATTGCTCTTGTCAAGTGAGTCATAGCTTTGGGATGATGAGGAGAAACCAGACAGGCAAGGAAACGCAGAAACCTTAATGACTGCCAACCACTGACCACCTCAATGTAAAATGGAGCCTTAAATACACATGTGATCCACAATCAGAGCAGGGAAGCTGTCCCCAAACCCAATAACCACCACTATTACCTAGCTCCACAAACGACATCTCCTACCTGTTACTCTGTGTGGCCAGCTCGTACAGGGCAGAGGTGACCTCTGCACAGGCAAGGATGGCACCATGTCTTGTGTGCAGATCTGGACTCTGTGTCATCAACAGTAGTTCTGGGAATACTGCAATGGTCGGGTTGAGAGACACACATAAAACAACGCATTACTCACAAGTATTTCCTCTGGAAGTCAAGGCTGTCAGGGTCACCACCACTGTTTCTGGTGGGCAGAGCTCCCTCCTAAGCAACCAAGCAATACGACAGGCCACAGCAGACACATCTAGGCATATACATCAGCACACATATATACACATACACAGCATACATATCAGTATATACAGCCAGGTACCGATGCCCAGTGAGAGACAGCTGAGAAAGAGGTCGTGTCTGCAGATTTTCTTGTCTGCACCTCTACCTGCTAGGTGGTGGCAGCACTCTGCCTGAGGAGAGCAGGAAGAGCAAAGGCCACACATTCATGAAGGTGACAGGCACTTCCATTCATTACTCCTTCCCAACGACAGCAGAAAACCTCAGGCTCTGGCACTTAGGGAAGAGCAAGCAGAACAGCTCCAAATTCCAAGTGCAAGCCAATCTAGAGGCCCCAGCAGCTCAAATCAGCCCTGGAATTCACCATCATTCTTAACCTGTACAGTGCAACCCATAGATTCCTTGTTTTTTGGATGGCACCTGTGCCTGATGCCACCCAAAGCTGCCACTGGACAGACAAACTGCATTGTTGTGGGAGGGGCACACACGTGCACACGTATGAGTGCAGAGTGCAGGCAGTAGTATACAAACCTACCGTGCGTGGCTATGTACTCGGGCACCTGTGGAGTCAGGTTGTGCAATGCCTTTGCAGACAGTTCTCGGATGGCCCTGAGAAGTAACAGCAGCTGTTAGTAAGGACGGGTGGATTTGTACGCTCACACTCATACTGGCATTATTCACGGCAGCCTTGAGATGGAACACCCAAGGATCTATCAAGAGTTGAACAGATGGGTAAAATGTGATAGCTATAGACAATGGAATATATTCAACTAAAAAGGAAAGGAATTCTGACACTTGCTATCACAAAAATGATGATTTATAGTCAGCAAGTCAAAAACTGCCCAAGGTTTCTTTTGTAAGGCTCTACGTTAAAGATAGTTTTTATATTTTTAAGGGCTATATAAGAAAAACATAATGTATATATGAGACAGAGACCTAAGGCATTAACTGTTAGCTGAGGGCTGGAGAGATGGTGGTTAAGAGCACTGTCTACTTGTCTTAAGTTCAATTCCCAGCAACCACATGGTGGCTCACAACCATCTGTAATGAGATCCGATGCCCTCTTCTGGTGTGTCTGAAGACAGCGACAGTGTACTCATCATACACATAACATAAATAAATAATTCTAAAGAAAGAGAGGGAGGGAGGGAGGGAGGGAGGGAGGGAGGAGATAGCCCATGCACACTAGAAGAAATCTATGAAACAAAAAGAAACATTTCATAGTAACAAATACATCAGGAAGATGTACATGAGTACCATGGAGCCTTGGGCCAGAGGCTCTTCCCCCAGAGGGCCCCATGCTACACAAGCATAGCAGTGTTAAAAAACACTTTTAAGGCTTTAGTTCTTTGGAAGCTGAAACACACTCCTCAGTGGACTACAAAGAAACCACTCTGACACTGGGATTTATGGAAGGGACACCATGATTATACTGCTAATTCCCCTGGCATCTGCTGTGCCTTGGCTGACTAGGCCACTGACAGTGCTTACGTCTGAGTTACACACTTGCCTTTCCTCTTTAAAGACACATTTAACCACCTATGAAATACCAAGATAGCCCCAAAGCTTCCACTGTAACTATGAAAACTACCACTAAAGTCTGCTCAGCAATTAAGTTACAACATGTAAGATAACTAGGGCCAAGCAGAGCAGAATCAGTATGCAGGCAGGCCGACTGATGACGAAGACCGGGCTACTCCAGCTGTCTGGACTGCACTGACCTCAGGCCGCAGCTTCCCTATTACCTATGACAAGGTCTTCAGAGATAATTACAGCTCAGACTTGCCCAACCAACAGCTCCAGAAATGAAACAAACAGACCTTTAACAAGCATGCCACATGTGAACTAGAATTTTCATTACTTATCAGAAATAATTATTTTAAAATAGTTTATCTACAAGGAGAAAATACATTCATGAACTTATAAAGCTCAACTGAACTTCTCCCACTGAGGGGTAAAAAGAAATTTTTCAGAGAGTCACAAAGACAAAACCTACCCATCCCAATGGTTGATTTTCATGGAGACCAGGTGGTCAATCATCGGCTTGGTGTATTCCTGGAAGCCAGCAATAAACACGCTGAAAGACAAAATATTAAAAGCCAGAGAAAGGGACAAATATGAGCAGATACAATGATGCATGTGCGTAAGATTCTCTTAAGATATTATTTTATGTATTACTTAACAATTAAAGATAACTAAGAACTTGGAGGAGCCAGATCCTTCATAGGCTGCTCTTGAGAATGAAAACTAACACAATTATGTTAAAAAATAGTTTGGCCATTCCTTCCAAAGTATAAGCTATCTACCAGATGACCTGAACATTGCCTGCATCTGCCATTACTCAACACAGGAGAGCATTCATCCAAGAAACCATGTACACAGCTCAGCAGCAGCCCAGGACTGTGACTGGAAACAGCACTCCATGTACATGCAGCTGATAGAAAGGCAGGCTGCTTAGCCATCCATGCTGTGGGCATACAACAACACAAAATAATGGACTTTTGTTTGAAGCCAGGGTCTTACTGTGTACCCCTGGCTGTCCTAAACCTTGCTATGTATCTTAGGCTGGTCTCAAACTCAGAGATTAGCTTGCCTCCCAAGTGCTGTGATTGAAAGCATGCACCAACAAACCAGGCTTCTTCTTGTTGTTTTGAAGATTTTTTTTTTTTAATTCTATTTGATTTGTTGTTGTTTTTTTTAACTTTTAAAAGCATTTCATACAACTCCTCCTGTCCACCCTCCAACATCTTTACAATTTCATGGCCTCTTCAATTATTAGTGGGTAGGTATGTATGCAGACAACATGCTGAGTTCATTTAGTATGTTAAGCTAAGGCTGGCCACTTGGGATTAGATAACCTACCAGGGGACTTGTTCCTGGAGAAGACTGATTCTCCTCCTGTTGGCAGCCTTTAACTGCCCGCTTTTCATCTAGAGAGGGGGCCTTGTGAGATTTCCCTCAGCTACACTGGAGTGTGAACTGGCGCTGTCATGGAGCAGATCTTATTTAGATGACCATACTGTTAAACTTTCATAGTTCCCAGTCATATACAGACGTCACTATCCCACAGAAGGCACTCTGGTCCTCTGGTCTGTACAATGCTTCCACCTTCCCTTCCATAATGTTCCCTGAGCCTTAGGTGTCCGAGTTGTGCTGCAAGTCTCCTGAGGATAGGTACCAATGGTTAGTTGTTCTCTGGATTTTTACCAGTTGTGGATTTCTGGGATGGACGACTGTGATGCCAAAGGAGTTTCTTTGATTTAGGGTAAGAACTATATCTATCTATGGGTATATAGGGGTAGGTATTTAGAAAGCAGTTGGAAATTATACTGCTTTAAAGCAATTGTAGGCTCTCCTCTAGAGGCCATGACCTCATCAGCCACAAGTCGCTGGCAAGGTTACAGTACCTTCTATTGAGAAGATCTTAGGCCCAATTAGATTGTTGCTCATTACACCCAAGATGTGAGTGCCACTATCACGCCTCTGGAGAGATTTTGCTGTGCTCTCATTGTGTGGTCCCTGGCTTTTCGGCCAGGTAAACTTATTCACTGCTTTTCTCCCTTGGCAGCGCACACAGCGCCTTCAGGTTCTGTGAGAGTTAGTCCCAGGGAGAATTATTCTACGCTCCAGTTCAATTCCTCTAAGTCCTTTGTCTTACGTGTGTTGTATCTTCAGCAACAGGCGCTTACCTCCAAGTTCTGGAAGGTAAACAAGGGCAACAGCAATGACCTATCTCATCTTGGGGGTCTCCTGTAACTTTCCTGACCAATAGCTCATGAGGTTTCCCATGCCCGGCACTGGGTTCCTCGCTAAATAAGGTGGTTTGAATAGGAAGTGTCCCTCATGGGCTCGGGCATTTGAGCACTTGGTCCCCAGGCGGTAGGTGCTGTTTTGGAAGGTTTAGTTGGTGCAGCCTTGTCAGAGTAAGTATGCCACTGGAAGCAGGCTTCACCTACTAGCAGTCCACTATGCTCCCTTTTCTTGGTTGAGATGTGAGCTCCAGCCACCATGCCTGAGGCTTGCTGCCATGATAGAGTCTTATTCCTCTGGACCCAAAACCCAAATAATCTCTTTCTTCTACAAGTTCTCTTGGGCATAGTGTTTTATCAAAGCAACAGAAAGTTAACTGATATAGTCATGGCTCCTGGGAGCAGCATTACTACTAAGTAGTACAACTTCATGTAAACGGCTTGAATATGTCACATACACGTGTGTGTTTATTAGTAAACGTATAATGATTCCCTATAGAGTTGTCAGTCATCCTTGGTGCTGTTTGTCCCTTTTTTCCGTGTATTGTCCCCACCTATCCCCTCATCAGGTAAAGTGCTCCCCACACGCCCCCCGTGACCAAATATGCCCCGCTCCAGAGATCCTTCTACAGTGCCCCCGACCATGGTCCCTTTTCATTTCCTGGTTTCTTAGGTAACTCTAGATCATACGCTCACATCTAAAGATTACAAAGGAGGATCCACAAATAAGAGAGAATATACTTCATTTGTCTTTCGGGGACTTGATTACCTCACTTGGTAAAATATCTTCTAGTTCTACCCATTTGTCTTCAAATTTCATGGTTTCGTTTCTCTTTAGAGCTAAAGAGGACCCCAGTGTGTGTGTACCACACTTCCAGTGTCCATTCATCAGCTGAAAGGTGTTTCCGTGCGATTATGGGTAGGGTTGCAATGAGCACACCTGGGCAACTACCTGCGGAGTGGGAGTGGACGCCTTGAGGCGTGCAATCCCACCAAGGGGAATGAGGGTCCCCTTTCCCCACACCCTTGTCAGCATTTACTGTCAGCTGTTTTCCTGATCTGAGCCATTGCCGCTGGGGTAAAATGATCCAAAGTCGTTTTAATTTGACATTTCCATTTGCTAAAGATTAGCAAACACTTTTTATTAAGATATTTCTTAGCTATTTTATTTCTTCTTTTGAGAACCGTGTGCAGACCCATGGCCCATTTTAAAAATTCGGTTGTTTTCTTTGTTTTTTTTTTCTTTTTTTCTTTTTAGTTATTTATATATTCTGACTATTATTCTTCTTACCAGATGTGTAGGTGGCAAAGACTGTCTCCTGCTTTGTAGATTTTCTTTTCAATTGTTTCTTTTGCTATAGAGAAGCTTTTTTGTTTTATGGGGTTCATTGGTCAATTATCGGCCTTAATTCCTAAGCAAAGAGAGTCATATTCACAAAATTCTTTCCTATGCTTTTATATTGTTCATTTATTAGCTTCACCATTTCAGGGTTCATATTAAATCTCTGACCCATCTGGAGTTGGTTTTTGTGCCAAGAGATTGGTATGGGTCTGGTTTCATTCTTCTACAAGGAGACATTCAGTATTCCCAGTATCATTTGCTGAAGATACTGTGGTGCTTCCTCTGTGGGCGTTGTGTAGCTTATCAGATGTCCGATGGTTGTAACTACATGGACTCACTCACGTTTGGGTCTATCTTGTTGTGTGTTTGTGGTTTTGTGCCAGGACCATGCTGTTTTTATTTATTTTCCAACACTGTTATTTTGCTTTAGGATTTCCTTGAATAGCTGGGATTTTTTTTGTGGCTCCATAGGAATTCGAGGATTTTTTTTTTTTTGGCCCCGGAAAAAAGACACTTGGTTATTTGAAAAGCACTTCTTGCTCTTCTAGAGGGCCAAAGGTCTATTCTCAGTACCAAAACAGAAGCTTACAACTGTCTGTAACTTGAGTTCCAGGGGATTCAACGCCTTTTTCCTATTTCTGCAGGCACCAGCCTTACAAATGGTACACATGCGATATGCAGGTAAAATATCCATGCACACAAATTAAATAAAAATCCTTAGAAAAAAATACATAAAGAAATCTGAAAGTAAGATATACCCAAGGGTGTGATGGCTCTGCAAAGAAGAGGCACACCCCTGTCTTCATATGGTATGTACTACTTTGCTGTATTTTAATGCTGTTGTCTTGTAAGAGTTGTTTGTGAGAAAACTAAATTAGATCACAGGGAAGTTCCTGAGGTATACCTGGCATACCTCTTGAGGTAAAATTCTAGATCAATGGCAAGCAGTAAATCAGGATAGATTTACTGTAAAAGTGCCACCTAGGCATGCAGCAAGGCCCCATTCTAGGTCATCTACCTGCTGGCCTTAAGCCTGGCTGGCTGTTAGCACTCATAGTTTGCATACATCTCTGTATGAAGGTAGTGGTGTCGCCTTGCTGGGAACCTTCACAGCACACGATGCCTGTGCTGGAATTCTCTGCTCTCACCTGGTGAGAGGCTTCAACCAGACGGAAGACCGGGGAGTCGCTTTCCTCCCAGCAACCCTGGCTCTTGCTCAGGCCTCATCTCATTTTTCTTTCTTTTCTCTTTTCAATTGTTTCTTGCCACCTACTACATTTGGATTTGGTTCTTGATTTTCCAAATTCTTGAGCTGTATCATTAAATCATGTATTTGTGCTCTGATTCTTTCAATGTAGCTGGCTTATAAATTTCCCTCTCAGGACTGATTTTAATACATCCAGTGTTTCGTTGTGTTTTCTTCTGAATTACAAGAATTGGTTCATTTCTTTCTTGATGTCTTCTTCGACCCATTCATCATTCAGTACTGTACTCTTTACTCCCCATCACGAGTCTGTGTGCATCCCACAGATTCATTCGCTATCTTTTCAAGTTCTGTTGTATTGTGGCCAAATATCATACACAGAGTTATTTCAAATCTTCTGAATCCGTTAAGATTTGGTTTTTTATCTATTTTAGAGAAGCTTTTACGGGTTGGTGAGTGGAATGTGTATTTTTTGGTGTTTGGGTTCCAAAGATATCTGTTAGGGCCACTTGCTGAATAATGCTGTTTAAATTCTGATGATCTTTATTTTTATGGCCAGTCTGTCGAAGAAAGTAAGGTATGGAAATCACCTACTAAATTGGAGTTAATCTGTGTCTTGAAATCTAGCACTACACTTTGTATGAAATTAGGTGCACAGAGATTAATAAACATTTGCTTAGGACTGCAATGTCTTCTTGGTTACTTCTTCTCTTCATTAGAATGAAGTTGCCCTCCTTTATCTCTTCTGCTTAAAGTCTGTCATACAAATAATAGGACAGCAATACCTCTTGCTTCCTGGCCCCATTTGTTTATTCCTTCCAACCTTTTGCTTTAAGGTGCTTCCTATCTTTGAAGGTAAGTTGAGGGTTTTTTTATAGATATTAGAAAGATGGATTTTGTTTCTTAATTCATTCACCTAGCCTAGGGCTTTTGATTGGAAAGTAAATGTCACTAATATTTAGCTACTAACTGAAAAGTACTGATTGCTGTCATTTTGATTGTTTTGTTGTGTGCTTACTGTCTCACTAATTATAACTTCATTGGTTCACTCTGTATAGTCGCCTTCCTCTCTTCAGTCTGAAATGCTGCTTCCACTATTCTCTGTAAGGTTGGGTTGGTGAGCATGCATTCTTTAAGCCTGTTTCTACTGTGGAAAGTTTTCTTTCTCTTTCAGCTATGGCAAACAGTTTGCTGGTACCGAAGTCTAGGATAGTACCCATGACTTTCAGGACTTGGAGTCTATTGCTTTGGGCTCTTCTGGATTTCAAGGTTTCCACTGAGAAACTGTATCATTCTACTGGGTTTTCCTTTACCTTGTGGGTTTTCTCCTGCAGCATTCTTTCTCCTCCATTTGTTCTGCATAACTAGTGTATTAGCTGCAGTATTCCATGGGAAGTATCTTTCCTGTCGTCTACTTGGTATTCCGTGTGCTGCTTCTTCTATCTTTATGGGTTGTCTTTCCTTAACTTGGGGAAATTTTCTTCTGTGAACCTTCTTAAGATCTGTGGTCTATGCCACTGACCTGGGATTCTTATCCGTGTATGTCTATAATTTGAAGATTTGGTCTTCTCATGATGTCCCACATTTCCAACATGCTCCTTTAGTGGTTTGTTTGTTTTTGCTATTTTAATTTTTCTTTTGAGCCAGGCAGTGGTGGCACACACCTTAATTCTAGAGCTTGAGAGGCAGAAGTAGATAGATCTATGAGTTTGAAGCCAGCCTGGCCAACAGACCAAGTTTCAGGACAGCCAGGATTATACAGAAAAACCCTGTCTCAACCACACACACCCTAAAAAATAAAAATTAAAACTGTTTTTCATATTGTTACTTGTATGGTCTAATTTCCTCTACTTCATCTTCAAGTGCCAACACTCTATCTTCCACACGATCCACTCTGCTTGTACGGCTTCCCTCTGGGTTTTCTGATTGAGTGACTGAGTTTTCAATGCCATCTTCATTTCGGCTTGAGCAATCTTCAATATGTCTCTTTACTGAATTAAGGTTTCCAGTCCTGAATTGTCTTCATTTCCTTCTGCCATGTGTGTGTGCTTCCTTGGGCAACACTCAGGCAGTTCTTCGCTGAGGTAAAATGAGCTGTATGCATGTATCTTCAAGTTTCTCGAATCCTTTGATGAAGTCTCAGGACTGTTCTTTTAAGTTGTGTCCTTGAGTTCATCTTGGTAATTCTCATTTCTATAGAACTGGCGGATCTTGGTGGGTGGACTAGAGCAACAGAGATGACTTTGATTTGGAAATAAGCAAAAAGGCATGCAAATGGAACAAACTGGATCTGCTTGATTTGCCCATCTATGCCTGGGGAGTGTGAGGACGGCACAGATGGCCTAGAATTTTAAGCAGCCACAAAGTTAGGCCAGCATACAGGCTATGTGACTGAAGCTACAGGCCTTGGGGAAGAAATGACATAGCCAAGCATGGTTTCAGGAACTGAACAGACTGGGCCAGCACATAAGATGTGCAACCCAGGCTAGGTCTGTGGGTGGGGAAGGTACACGTGGGCTAAGGTCCAAGGAACTCACCAGACTGGATCAGAACACAGGATGTCTGAGCTAGCCTAGGCCTAGAGGTCAGGTATAGTGTGAGTAGGATAGGGTCAGATTGACTCATCAGGCTGCTCTGATGCACGGGATCTGTTGTTATTATCTTTTTCTCACCCATATGTGTGTGTGGCCTGTGTTGGCATATACCACATATGTGTGGGTACCTGAGGAGGCCAGAAAGGGTGCCAGAGCTCCTGTGGCTAGAGTTACAGGCAGCTGTGAGCCTTCGTCATGACATAGGTACTGAGAACCAAACTCAGATCTTCTGAAAGAACAGCAATAGTAACCACTGAGTCCTCTCTCTAGCCCCCTGAACTTCTTAACACAACATATAAAAATGAATGAATCACTAAATAATCATGCTAAGGGGGAAAGATTAGACAAAATGAAAAACAACCTATAATAAAAACAGAGTTTGTTGGGTAACAAGTGCGCTCACAACCCTGACAGCTTACCCACCTGACAGTTTAAGTGTCCTCCTTGTTGGACTCAGCAAGCTTTACACTTTGTATGCGTGTAACGTGTTAATTACTTAAGACTGTCAGAAGTGATGTACAGAAATGAAAAGGCACAGCTGGCAAACAGTCTGCACTAAAAAATAAGGAAAACAAAACTCAGAAAACCTGGCCTACATCTGCTTAGGAGCACGTCCACCGCGGCCATTAGGGAGCACATGGGAGCACGTCCACCGCGGCCATTAGGGAGCACATGGGAACACGTCCACCGCGGCCATTAGGGAGCTCATGGGAGCACGTCCACCGCGGCCATTAGGGAGCTCATGGGAGCACGTCCACTGCGGCCATTAGAGAGCTCATGGGAGCACGTCCACTGCGGCCATTAGGGAGCTCATGGGAGCACGTCCACCGCAGCCATTGGCAAGGACAGGTGTTCCCTCCCAATGGTAAGATGTTCAAAGATGGCTGCTGCCGATCTCAGGCAGGTGTGGAAAAGCCAACGCCACACATTCAGAGTTTCATACAAAGTTAAGTAAGAGAATTAAAATATACGCCCACAAAAGAGTTTGCAAGAGCCTTGTTTATCATGATAAAAACTCAAAAATGCCTAAACTGCTCATCAACAGGTGCCATGGCAAGCAAACCGAACAAACGGCACCAGAAATCACAATATAGAAGCACCTACAACAGGGAATTGCTGTGTTCAGTGAAAGAATCTTCAAATTCCCAACAGGCACACAGCAGAGGGCTATAAGCTTCTCTGTGTCCTTTACTTGTGAATTTACAGATTTGTACAATATATCAACATGCATATGCTGAACACCTTCAGTCTACATAAGTGAGCACTATAACCTACAGTGATAAGTCAGCTGCCGTGTCACAACCAATGTCTCCCCAGGGACCTTCTGCCACTTTTGAATCTACTCAATATAGCAGACCAAGTGTGGGTTCAGAAAAACCTCCTCTACAACAGCCTGGATCCTGTCCCAAGTGAGGACAGTTATAAGGCCAGAAATTCAACACAGACAGGACAGAGGGCCCAGAGTCTCTGAAGCCCCATCAGGTACCTACTCCCTTCCTCACACCCTTCGTTCATCCTCTGCCCTTCACAATACCACCAATACCACCTCCAGTGGACTAACTTCCAGATCAATTTCTAGTCACCAGAACCCAGTGCTGAACAAGCATACTGTATCTGGGAATTGTCTTAGTTCGAGTTTCTATTGCTCTGGCAAACACCACACCCAAAGCAACTTGGAAAGGAAAGGGTTTATTTGGCTTACACTAACACAGCATTGTTCATCATGGAAGACAGTCAGAACAGGGACTCAAACAGGGCAGGAGCTGATGCCGAAGCCATAGAAGGGTGCTGCTTATTGGCTTGCTCCTCATGGCTTGCTCAGCCTGCTTTCTTATAGAACCCAGGACCACCAGCCCAGGGATGGCGTTACACACAACGGACTAGGTCCTCCCTCATCAGTCACTAATTAAGGAAATGCCTTACAGACTTGCCGATAGCCAGATCCGTACGGAGGCATTTTCTTAACCATGGTTCCCTCATCTCAGATGACTTTAGCTTCTACCAAGCTGACATAAAACTCTTTATCACAGGGCCCTCAGGACAAACTATATTCATCTCCCTGCTGGCTGAGGCCTACATCTTGCTCTCAGTCACGGCCTTCTAGAAACCTTGCATGTGCTATTATCCTCGTGAATCCTACCCTTCAGGATCCAGGCTGAGAGAGAGAAATACCAGTAACGGAGGTGAGACCCTGGCCAGAGGCTCTGTGGTGCTAGCATGTGGTAAAGCCTGCTACTGGACTGTCCTCAGCTGGTCTGCTACTCAGACCTGACAGTCACAAAGGCCCAATGTACTGGAAAATCAACACACTAGAGCTAGGTCATGTTCTGTGTGTATTTTTACAGAATGAACACCATAAAGTATGTGTAAGCTTTAGACTGGTGTGGAAACCTTTGCAACAAGTAAAATCTGCCAAAGCCAAACTACCAGCTATTTTACCTAAGAAACTCCGAGAAAGGGCATGGACCCTTGTATATAACGCTGACACGCTAATAACCAGAGAACTAAGAATATGTGGACACAAGACATGAAGTGCTGGACTGAGGGGCAATGGCACGCAGGCGAGGGCAAGTTTGGTCGCATTCTTCCCGGAAGAGGCTGGGCACCTTTTGGTTCTGTTTTTAGTTGTTGTTATTTGCTTGTTTTTTTAAGTCTGTCAAGGCTGGTTATGGAGAAGTGTAAATTCTGCATGGTCTGCACAGCAGGGCTGTCAGGAAATCTACCCTCAGGGTTTACAATGGTCAGAAATGTTTTAAAAAGTACTTGGCATGTTTCTCCTAATTCAAGGCAAATAAACTACTTCATGAGGCTTCGTGCCCTTCCACACAGGCGTCAGAGTGTGACGCTGCTCCTAGTGCTTAAGCTGTACAAGCAAAAATAGCTGGATGTGATTTCTGAAAACAGCAGCTAAGGGTTAAATATTCATTCCTTTACCTGAATTCTCCGATACCTGTATTACTCACCGGAGAAACAATCAGATAATTTCAACTTGGAATACATTTTAATTGAAACAAACAAACAAACAACAACAACAACAAAAATCAATCACAGTCACTTCAAACCCAACATGTCATTTTGAAAGATCAATACATGTGTGACAGCTGGTAGAAAAGCTGTTACACAGAAGGACATGCATAGCTGTGCTTGTGACTATCTATTCCCTGTGTGGTACCAAACCAGGAGGACAAGGATTAATGACCAGCGAAGATGGGAGGCCCTAAGCTAGCACACTGAAGCACAAGAAGGTGCCCATCTTTTACAGCGTGCACCATGGAGGATCAACTTGGTTTGAGAACAGTTTCAGAAGCTATTCTCAGTTCAATTCCCTTCCTGCCACATAAATTATATACAGACCACAGGATAATGAAGAAGGAAACATTGAAGGTGACTTTTGACACGCAAGTCAAAGAGACCATTACAATTATATTACACACATTAACACTTACCTTATGATCAGAAAACAGTTAGATATGTTACCAACTGCAAAATAGTCTGCTGTAGTCAAAATATCAATTCCGTGAGGGAAAGTACCCTGAAAAAGGAAAGAAAAACCTGAACGATGAGAAACAGCCTCTGAGGTGACAACAGGGAGGCTGAAGCTGAGCCACATGGCTCACGGAAGGCCCACCTGGAGTGTCAGTGCCCACCCCACCTGCCCTGCCAGGTGCCGCACTGTGTACAACCCCTTCTTCAAACCTAACTGTTCCAACTCAAATGCTGTAAAAGTGACACTGGATCTCAACAGTGCTTACTCAAGTGGCTACTCTTGGTGCTTGGTCTCCCTGTGTGGTCACAAAGACAACAGAGCATAGCCCTCCAGAGCCTGTCGGAGCAGGAAGGCCAATGGTAGGTAGGCAGGTGCCTGCCTGGCTTTGAAACCTGGACTAGGGCCTACACCTCACTAGCTGCCATGAGGATGGATGAAGCTGATAGCCAACCTCTAAGAGCGCATCAGGAGAAGCAGCCATCAGTCCCCCAAACTGAAAAACAAGAGGCAGGTCCCCATCCTCGCCTACCAAGAATAATCCTTGTAGAGCCTCTGCCCTAAAACTATCACATGATTGGCACTACTAATATTATCACTTGTGGTAAATATACATAGTACAATCTAGAAACCATGTAAATAACTTTCTTAACAAATGTACATATGTAGAAAGCTTTCTAGCTATTGGCCCAGAGATGGCTCCATCCCTGTAGGAGATGAGGGTCCCTATCTGTGCACAAAGCTAGCACAAGTCTGACAAAGCAAAGGCCAAGAAAAGCAGCAGGCACACACCACATCCCTATACCTCACACAGGGATCAATCTACTCAAACACAAGGTGTTTCCCCCTCTGCACAGCCAGCTAGCACATTACAGAGCTGCACATAACAGCATATGCATGTGTGTGACCAGATTCAAAGAAACGGACACAAAGAAATCTACAGCTTGAGTCTGAATTTCATGTAGAAATTTATTGATTTATTACCACGGAGACAATGTCAAAAGCAGAAGTTATGTCCTCAAGCTATATAAAAGCCAGTTAGTCTGAGGACATGGTGGGACGCTTTACCCATCTGGAATCCAGAGGAGCTGAAGACCCAGGCCTAACTAAAACACCTGAGGTCTGCCACCCTCCTGCTCCCTGACATCTGCCCTTAGGACTACCCCAGGCACAGCCTGAGAGAGAAAAAGCAGCCACTACCAGCCTGGGATGGGAAACATAAGCCAGCAGAGGAGCAGCTCTCCCACGCAGTGCACCCTATTATCATCCTTAAGGCCTTCACCCTTCACAAGCTAATCCTAGACCCTGATGACTAGTATCTCACAGCGCCACCACGCCATCCAGTAACAGACCTCTTGAAACACTGTCGAGGCTGCCTCAGCCCTCTGCCCAAAGGAGAATGATGAGCTGAAGTATCTTATGAACCAGAAAGCCGTCCAGGGGTTGACCTGGAATAGGATTACTAGATGTGGCTGCTGGTTCTGCACAGTGCACACTCTGAGCGCTCTGACCACCTTCTGTGTGATGGTGAGGAGAGCGTCAGTGAAATGTATTAAAAGAATTAAAAGAAGACAGGGGAAACTCTATGCTTAAAGAAATTGGAAAAGACACCATTAGGCTAGAATCCCTCTAGATTAGTGTATTCTTAAGTCAAGATATATGCTCAAATTTCATTCTCCCCAGCAAAATGCTGGTCCATTTTGAATTAGCCAATTAAGTTATACGAGTCCAAGTTCTAAGCATTCAAACCACTCACAACGGGCACAAAATCCCTTGCCTTGGGGTTAAAAGCCCTACTGGGTGTGCTCGCTTGCTGGATTGAGTGGCTTTGTACTTTTCTGCATTAAGTAAAACTTTTTGCTTTACAAAAATGCTTCGAACTGTGTAGTTATTTATCAAGGAGACCCCAGACTCATTCTCTCATTTGTGAGAGAGAAGCCCACAGCCCATGTAAAGGTACTACCACTGCAGCCTGATTCACAAGAAGACAAAAGCACTTGACTAGGCAAGCGAGTGGGAGCACAGGTTTGGCTGTGACCAAGAAAGAAGGCCAGGTCTGAACTGTGCTCAGCAGTCCCCATACCATTCAACCAGAATAAGCACTAGGCTAAGGCTCAGCCTGGCCAGATAGCTGTCCTTCCTTCCCAGAAAGGGGACTAAGCACCCTGCACTCCAGTGTTCTCACTTGAATACAGGGTAGTCTGGGGTCTGGACAAACCACCTGCACAGAGCTATGCCCCAGCAACACTCCAGGCAGCCACAGAACGACGCAGCCTCATGCTGGTCCTAGACATGGCAACTGCTCACTGGCTAATCATAACCTGCAAAGACTCCTCGGCTACAGGAAGGGAACAAAGCAGACATACATACACACATCCCTATTGTAGAGCCCATTCAACTAGCCACTTACGGGTCTTGGCCAGGAGACCTTCATCATAAGCGGACCAACCCAGTGGAGGAGTCAGTTCCCCTAGGTCACATGCAGTCCTGTTACTTCCTGGACAATCCCAGCATCCTCTACTATAAACATATCAGTCCTCACCATTCTTGACCCAACAAGCCATCTACAGGTTCTCTCACCTAGAGCACATCCATCTTGGCCGAGACCTCTCTAACCCATCATCCTTCACAAGAGTCTACTCTGCACATCACTAGAGTGCCCGGCCATCAACAAGCGCCCAAGCCACCGTCTACCAAGAAACCTGTAGTGCTTTGAATAGGAATGGCGTGGACAGGCTCGTGTGTTTGAAGGCTTGGTTGTGGAGAGTGGCACTGTTAAGAGTAGGTGTGGCTTTGTCGGAGGAAATGCATCACTAGGGGATGGGCTTTGAGATCTCAGAAACCAAGTCTAGTGGCTCACAGTCTCTTGCTGTTGCCTGTGGATCCAGACACAAGTCTCAGTCATCTCTCCAGCACCATGCTTTCCCGCCATGACAATAATGGACTAAACCTCTAAACTGTAAGTCAGCCCCAATGAAATGTTTTACTTTGTAAGAGTTGCCATGGACCTGGTATCTCTTAATAGCTATAAAACCCTAACTAAGACAAAATGTAAAGCAATCATTCTTAGCTGTTTTCTCTCAGGGACTATTCCTCCTGTCCAGATTCATCTTGGTAGCTGCCACCTTGCACAGACCCTAAGCCGGTGGTTCTCAACCTTCCTAATGCTTTGAACCTTTAATACAGTTCCTCATGTTGTAGTGATCCCCAGTTATAAAATTATTTTCATTGCTACTTCATAATTGTAACTTTGCTGTTGTTACAAACACCTGCTTTCTGACAGTCTTAGGCAACCTCTGTGTAAGGTCATCAGACCACCCACAAAGGGGTAGCGGCCCACAAACTGAAAACCAGTGCCCTAGCCCTCTCTAGCCTCCTGCTAGACCGACTTTATACCCTAATGTGCCAGAATCTTACACATGAATGAACTTAAACTCTCCTTTCAAGGCCTGTAATGGATATCAAGAGTCAAGGGCACAATTTAAGCAAACCCAAGCACAGCTAGAGCACTACTGAACATCAAGAGCAGTTCTGGGGCCAGGGATTCTGGGAGGTGAGGTCAGAACTTATTACAAAGGAGCCAGCCTCCAAATCACAAGCTGAGGAAGGGCCAGGGCCTACAGAATCCAGGCAGTCACTCACCTCCTACAAGCCACCTGCTGGCTGCCACATGAATCCAGGCAGTCACTTACCTCCTACAAGCCACCTGGTGGCTGCCACATGAATCCAGGCAGTCACTCACCTCCTACAAGCCACCTGGTGGCTGCCACATGAATAGCCCACAACAACACCTGAGACAAGATCCTAACCTGCCTGAAACACCCATACACGGGGTCTCCTGAAAGACACATGGGAATCAGTGCTCCCTGGTCACATTATGGTGAGTCTTGGATCACAACTGCCATGTTTATTAGCTTGCTCTGAGGTAAGCCTCATTCATTACCCACACCCAACAACACAAGAAGATATGAAATTAAAGCTGCCAGGGTTCCTATCTCTAAGCCTACAGGAAGTTTCAGAAATAAAGATTTACAAAGTGGCCATACCTGTCTCCCCACGTTCTCCTGGAAGGCAGCCTAAGGAGCAAAAAGAACAAGCACAGCAGGTGAGTGAAGTTTGCTTCTGCTAAACACCAGAAGATAAATTCAAAACAAACACAATACAGTGTAAATGACCCATGGCTTTACTTTTTAAATAAAAGTCCTCTTTGTTGGCTAACCAGAGCCCTGGGGGTGGCTTGTCACTGTTGCTATGCCCTAGTGCCCTTTAAAACCACAGGCTAAGAATTCTATTTAGAAGATCAGATGGAAGCTGACAGTGGCGTTCACTAGGAGTCCATTTTCACACTAATGCTCCCTGAGGAGCCCAGAATTTAACTCTGAGAACAACTACACAGGTCAGTAATTAGAAGCCAACTCCTAAAACACCCACTTTTAGTGACTCCATGATCACAACTCACCGCCATCCCTAACACCTCAGAGCTGCCTCCTAGAGGACATACTGTCTCTCTGAGCTACCTCAGGCCCACATGCCAGGCCAGGCACCGAATCAGGGCTGACAATGTCCCATCTGAACGTAAAGAAAACTAAGTGCTTCTAGGGAAACCTTGTACAGACGACTCTTCCTTCTCTGGTGACAACTTTCTCTGTCTCTCACACTGTCTGACCAACGTGACAATGACCCCTCATGTCAGGCTTATTGCCTAGTGGGGTTTTGAACTTTCCCCAAAGCATACATAGCTGAGTTCCAACCAGGACTAGAGACAGGCGCTGACACCAGCTTCATATAAGAGATGGAGCAAAGCTACACACAAGCATGCACCATGCGTGTGCCGTCCTGGTCAGCAGAGGTGGGAACAGGTACAGGGTGTAAGGCTGAGAAAGAAGGAACACCCCTTACCTAGGTAGACATTCCAATATGGGTTAGGGGATGGAGAGCACTCATGTATGCAAAGAAAAGAGGGTGAACTAAATCACAGGACCCCAAGAACTATACATCAACCCCACAGGACTGGTAAGCACCAGGACAGAAATGTGTGGCATCTCCAGGACAGAGCCTCACAGTGGGGTGCCGAGATACTAGGAGAGTCACCCTCAAGCTTCAAGAGGGGAAAACCAGATGTGTTTTGCTTCTTACCATTTTGTAACTTCTGCAACCCTTCCCTTTAAGATTTACATTTTGTTTTGTCTTGTTTGTATGTGGGAATGTTTTGCCTGCCTATACGTATGTGTACCACACGCATGCCTAGTGCCTGGGCAGGTCAGAAGAGGATGTTTGATTCCTTAGAACTGTTATGGATGGTAGCACCGATGAGTATTGAAGTGGGGACCTCTGGAAGAGCAGCCAATGCTCTTAACCACTCAGCCACTGCTCCAGCCCCTTGCAGTCATTTCTTTTGTGTTTATTTTTGTTTTGTTTTGTTTTTGGGTCTGTCTACTTGTTTTTTCAAGACAGGATATCTCTCTGTAAGCCTGGCTGTCCTGGCTCTGTAGACCAGGCTGGCCTGGAACTCAGAGATCTGCCTGCCTCTGCCTCCCAAGTGCTGGGATTAAATAAAGGCCTGAGCCGCCACCACCCGTCCTTAGCAGACAATTCTTAAACAGACACCAAAGAAAGGTGGTATAAAGAAATACAGTGTCAACTTGAACACAATGTAACACTTGCAAGCAGGAACATCTTCAAAGTAAAAACTAATACAAGATTTATGTTGAAACAATCTTGAAAATAATAGCTTAGGGGATCACCCAACACAGTATGAACACAGACCACATGGACATCACTACAGAATATGCTATTAGCACAGACAGAAAAAGAAGAATGTTGGGAACAGGGTTAAGTGGTTTGTAGCCTTTACACTGAAAGAGCTCACTGAAGAAACAAACTCCCAGAATTTCAAACGTCACATAATCACAGAAACTACCTGCATCTGGCAAAAAAACAATGCCTCTGCTAGAGCACAAGGAAAACCATAGCCAGCTGCTGTAAAGCAGCCCATATCCCCAAACCTGGGATTAAAACCAAAACATTCTTATAATAGTTGTTTCTAAAGAAACAGAACTTCCAGAATTCTCACTATAATGTTCATAACAGCCCTGAGCAAGCAGCAACCCAGCTCCCCTTTACAGGTAAATTCTTTAACACACCAAGGCTCACTCAGAGAACAAACCCACCCACAGGAGAAGACGATGGCCTGGGACATCCCAACGTACTGGACACACACAGTGAAACTTTCAGTCCCAACAACTAGCACTTTAGCGATGTAACGGCACTACAAAATTGGAATGTAGACAGTTGAGAGAAGCAGCCATGGCTTAAAGGATCATGCAAGGACCTCTGTGATAAGGACTACTGTGTGCCTAGATTGCAGGCAATCCAGATATGTGAGATGGAGCCACACAAGACACATCTGTGTGTCTGAGAGTCCCAACCAGGACTGCTGAGCTGTCTTAGTAACAATTGATGTTTCCCAGTAGAGAGCAAGGGGAAGAAGACTCAGATTTTCCTATATTCTTATGACTCCTCAGGGGAATCTCATTAACATCAAAATCAAAGGCAAAAAGGAAAGAAAAAAAAGAATGAAACATCAAACGAAATGCTGGTTGATAGATTTGAAAGTGTGAGAGAGAGAGAGAGAGAGAGAGACAGAGAGTGCTTGCACGCCCTCATTCTCTCTCCACGCTTCATTCCAAGCTTCCCACAAAGCCACAGCCATTGCCTGTCCTTAGGAGAAGAACAGGCCCTTTTCACAAAGTCAGCACGTCTAGCCTGCTGGATACCGTCTAGAATGCAAAACCTGTAGTCATTAGCAGCAATGAACTAATTCTTTCCACCAAGCCATGCCAGGACTCCACTATCCAGCCCTTGAGTGCTGACCACCAGAAAGACACTGAACTCTAAAGAGGATCTAAAACAATTACCTTAGAAGCACCGCTGCCTTCAGATAAGGGACCAGGAACAGGCTATGGGACAACCATCAAATGAAAGGTGAGGCCACAGATCTGGGAATTTCTGGGCACTTCACTGCTCAGCCTCCTGGACTCTGGCCAGGTGAACAGACATCTCACACACCCTGACAGCGAAACTGAGCCTGCCTAAAGAAGAAGCGCCTGGCGAGACGTTCTTCTTCCACTTAGAGAACCCTTATGCCTTCAAGTGAGCCTCACACAGAGGCACCCCTCACCTCCCTGTCTAAATCCTACCATCTACTATGGAAGGAGCACTGAACTCAAAGGGACACAAAGAATTTCTTGCTAGTTTAATAGGGTTTTAATTTCAAGTTAAAAGAAAAAAAACCTTATAGAGTTGTTTTGCTTTTCTTTTTCCACTTTGTCCCAGGCCACATAAAGTCACAGGGCTTTGATTTTATTGTTGCTTCCCACAAATATGTCTTAGGTTACAGAAAACAATAAAGAAAACAAAAATATATTAGTACAGCTTTATTATAAACTTTTATTATATATCAGACTTACAGTTACTGTCTATCAGTTAACTATGAAGGCAAGACTGCTAAGACCTCCCAAGAAATCACTGGGTTCCTACTATCACTGCAGACAAAATGGAGTCCCTGTGGGGACACAGACAGTTTTAAAGGACTCTGGGGAGGTGCTTGCATCCAGGCTGCTTCTCAGTACTGATGCAGGCAGACAGCCAACAGCAGCCACGGAAGACCACAGGCATCCTGAACCAGCAAAACCTCAAAAGTCACCTGACCAGAATGCCAGAGGCACGGACGGCCCCTTGGCTGAGAGCCTATGATGCAGCACTGAACAGCTGGGCTTGCCAAGGCCTCCACAGTAGGTCTCTAAACACGAGAATCCAATATGCTGGCTGCCATGCCAAACCCGTGGCTGAGGCAGCAGTGGATATACAGGAACTCAGCACACAGGGCCTGATGCACAGCAGCCGCAGTGCAGCCAGAGGCCAGCAGCCGAGGAACAAGACGGGAACTGCACACAGGCAGTGGAACGAGACAGGGGCCACTGTGAGAGAGAAGATGAAATCAGTTGAAGCCTGTGGTAGCAGCAAATCTCTTCATTTAACAACACAGAGACAGGACAAAGTCTTGACTTGAGAAACAGGAAAGCTGGGCAGATCTGTACTAAGTAAAAACTATAGAAAGTAGTGAAAATTTTTCCAAAAAAAAAAAAGCTAAAATAAGTTCTTAAGAAAATACTACCAAATAATTAAAGTAGAAAAACACAAATCTCTTAAAAACTATGGAACAAACTGTGATACTTCTACCTTCTCTGTGGTGCTAGCTCACCTTCAATTCACAAGCAGACAAAAGACTATAACCCTCATGAACAGATGCAGAAATTTTGTTCTTGAGAACATTGACAAACTGAGTCCAACATAAGAGAAGGGACTAGACACAAGGGGAAGTTAGAACAAGAACGAAAGGCTGGTTCAAAGTCTGAAAAGCAGCTACACCGAATACCACATCACCAGAGCAAAAGCCAAAGGCCACTTCATTGCCTCAGAATCAAATGCTTGCCCGTATTCTAAAACATGAGCGAAATGAAAGTAGCTATAGGAAGGAGCTTTTCAGCCTACTGAACAGCTTAGTAACAGCTCCTCCTAGAGCATGAAGCCTCCAGTGCCCTATCCTGTCATCCCTGGACCAGTCCCTGCCATGTCATGAAGGTTAGAAACACAGGATAAATTTCTTCTCCTCTGCAGAGCTTGGGCTACCCTGAATTTGGGCTGGTTATTGAACAGAAACCTGTCCCCCTGGGCTTATTCAAACCCTGACTTCAAGAATCCCACAGTTAACGCCCTACAAGTGTTACCATGGTGACTGATTTACTCAGTTCTCTCATCTGATCTCCTTCGCTGCCATGGGGTATGGGTTTTGCAGAGAGACGGAGGCCCACATACAGGAGGACACTGGCAACCATCACAGCCCCACCTCCAGGAAAGGAATGCACTGGGGAAGATGAAACTTACAGAGGCTGCTCTCCTGCAGTTCACATTTCGGTCAAATACAGCAGCAATGACCAGGGCACTGTAAAAACAAGGAAAACAATTAATTAAAATGAAATACGTGAAGGCTGTGAAGGCTGGGAAAATAGAGCAGTCAATAAACTGCTTGTCTTGCAAGCATGAGATCCCTCATAAAAATGTTGGTGAGTTGTAATCCCAGAGCTGGGAGGTAGATAGGAAGTTCCCTGGGACTGCTGCCCAATCAGTCTAGCCGAACGGCTGAATACCAGGCCAACAGGAGACCCTGTCTCAACAGGGGTGGTTTCCTGACAATGATACCCAAAGTTATTTTTTGTGCACATAACAAGCACAGGCATAGACCGTGTGCCATCGTTACAGCGTTCACACCTTTGCTCACTTGCTCGACACCTGAATGAGCCTAACAGACATGGGAAGCTCGAGGTTCTAGAGGCTACGACAGATTCAAGTAACCTCTAAGATATCAAACATTAGACAGACCCCAGACCTAACAAATGTCCTTAGATGGCATATGCTAGTACCTTGCAGAGTAATGCCTTTGGCCTGCTGGAATCAAGATAAACAGTTCTAGAGGATGAGACCTGGTCATAAGCAGATGGTCACAACTGGGTGGCTGACACCACCCTCCTAGACCACAGCCACCTATACACTGAACAGCAAGAGCTCCATGCACCCTGCAGGCAGCTTGACCCTTGGAAACACCCAAACACACGGTTTCAACATTTCCCATAGGTTTGGCCGAGTGTGAGGCCTGAAGGGGCACGCATTGTCTGGGTTGAGAGAGATGGAACACAAAGAAGAATAGATAAGGTCAGCAGGACGGAGACCAAGCTGGATCCTCTGGGTTTCACAAAAGAAGGCACGCCATAAACTCTGCTCCCTGCCCCTTTCAAAGTGATCCTAGTGCTCAGGACTCTCCTGGCAAGAAGGCCCTTACTACATGCAGCCTCCTGACCTAGGAGGACCCAGACCACAGGTCAAAATAAGCCTTTTCTTTAGAAAGTGGTGTCCTTCAAGTATTTGATAAAGTAATGGGAAGCCTGCTAACAGGCAGGCAGCCAGTTATAGCAGTCACCATGGAAACAACACATGGAAGGCAGCTGCTAAATCTCATTCAGGAGCTCCTACAGCCAGGAGCAATAATGCCACACTAACCCAACTTTTCCTAGCTCTCAAGACACTCATCAGGCTTTAAATAAGTCTTCCTCTTCTTGTCAGAATAACTTCATTACTGTCAGAACCTAGAAAGCCCTTGCCCCTCCCCGTCTCATGCCTCTCACCTCTCCTGCAGCCACCAGCCACTGCTGGGTCCCACCCTCCAAGGGGAACACTTCCCAGGGAAGCATTCCCCCACCTGGGATTCCTATTTTTGGTTCCCACATCCCTTAGAGCCTCAGGGATGTTCTCAGGAAACAGCAAGGTACAAGGACCCTGGACCAGCCAATTCTGTCTTTCACATTCTGGGGCCACTACCTCGAATGAGCATGAGCAGGGACAAGTAGCCTCCACAGATGCGGTTGGAGCCTTACGTTCAATGAAAGTGGCACTTGGGAGAAGGGTACCTGCAATCCTAGAGCCCAATATCAACCAGGGGTCACCAGAGGACAAAAATGATCGGAAGGTCTCTGGGGTCCAGAAAGCTAAAAAAAAAAATCTCAAGCACAAGGACTGACACCAGCAAGACGACTCGGCATGCCACCAAGCCTAATGCCCTGAGTTTGATCCCTGTGTTGAACATGGTAACAGAGGTAAACAACTCTTTGCAAGTTGTCCTCTGACCTCCACACATAGGTCTACACACACACACACACACAGGCACATACACACATACACACACACACACACATACACACACACACACACAACCTCAAGGTTCAGGGAACATCTTAGAAGATGGGAGCAGAAAGAATGTTATTCTGCCTGGGCGAACTGACCAAAGTCCAGTTTCAACCAAGTGTTCACTCTAGAGGAGTCAGGCCATTCAGAAAATAAAGCTGCCTCTTCACAGCCCTCTACACATTCTATCCATCCAGGCATTGGGCATGGGATGAGGAAAATTCTAACTGGTATGTAGCCTGTGGAGAGAAAGCCATAGCTGTACAAAAAGCTGATGTCAGCATGAGACTCAGTCACTTCCTTCCTCTGAGGGATGGGGCTCTGCCCAACTTTTCCTAAAGCACTTTCCACAGATGACTAGGCAGTTGTACAGCTGCAGATAAGACCTGACAAGATGATAGAATCGGGGTAGTCAGTCCCTATGGGGGCCCCTTCCTAACCCTACTTATGCTTCTCAGGTATGTGGGTGGCTGAGGAAGCACCACACACGTGAATCTGTGGGCATCTCTCCTGTGTTCAGCACCAACACAAGAAGCCCCAAGCAGTAGCTCCTTCCATGCGGACCACGTCCAGTTGGAAGGCAGATGCAGCAGGCCTTAGCCACCTACCTTGCTTATGGGGCCACCCTTCCCACAACCACTGTGACAGATCTGTGTGCTCCCAAAAGCCCAGCTACTATGATCCTCAGAGCCTAGGAATAGTGCAACCGTTCTTCTCTGAGCAGCGAGACCGCTACTGATAGCTCTTGGTCTCTGACACACACAAGCTACTCCATGAGACCTCTCCAAGGTATGAGTAAGCAAAGTGAGCCACAAGGAGTGGGCCAGGAGTCAGAGTCCAGAACGGGCTGTCAGCACAGTGAAAGCCTGTACATAACAGGTATCAGCACAGCCAAGAGAAGCCTCACACACTTCCACCAAGTTAGCAAACCCTTCAAAGTCACTGCTTCATTCATTATTTTCTTTCTTTTTTAAGAAAGGGCATCAGGACAGGAATGCATTCTGTGGCCCAGGCTGCCTTGAACTCACAGTAATTCTCTTCCCTCAGCCTCTCCAGTGCTAAGATTACAGGCACAAATCAGGATTTACATGTTTTACCAAACTTCAGAGCTTACACAGAGGTAACTGTAACCATACTTGGAAAACACTGCGTTTTAAGTAACAGTAAGCTTCTAAGTTTATTAAAACAAATCTGCATGTACTTATGATACAATGCTTGTTTTCTGAAACAGGGTTTCTCTGTGGAGCCTCTGTGTAGCACCCTCACTCTGTAGACCAGGCTGACCTTGAATTTACAGAGATCCGCCTGCCTCTGCTTCCTTCCGGGGAACTGGGATTAAAGGTGTGCCCCACCACCGTCCAACTAGAACAGGTTTCTAAAGACTTTCAATTTGGGCTAAATTCTTTAACTTTTTACCGTGTGTGTGTGTGTGTGTGTGTGTGTGTGTGTGTGTGTGTATACCACATGTATGCTAAGCCTAAGGATGCCTGAAGAGGGCTTTAGAGTCTCTGGGACTGGAGTTGCAGACAGTCGTGAGCTGCCCTTTGAGGGCTGCACTGAACCCAAGTCCTCTAAAAGAACAGCCAGTGCACGGAGCCACTGAGCCACCTCTCTGGCTCCAGACTAAATTCCTTAAAACTAACTTCCTACTTTCAGAACAAGACCGGCTTCTTTAGAAATACAAATAAGTTTCTAGTGCAAGGGGGTTTAATGATACTAGTCAAAAGGAAACAGTAAAGTATCTTCCTAAGTCGCTGTTCATATGTGTACTAACCTTCACCTGGGCCTCACTCATCCACAGCAGGATGACCCTGTGTAAAAGTCACCATTCTTCTCACTTCAGAGAAAACCTGAAGAGCAACACCTGGCACCACAGTGAAAGCCACCGTAAGAGGAGAGGTGTTTGTGGGTGTGTCCACCTGCTTAATTTCTCTGGGGAAGCTGTGAGATAGGTCACCAGGATTTAACCACACCGAAGGGATCCTCTTTCTGGTACAAAACTAGGGAAAGTGAGTGGTGTGCCTCAGCCTGCCCCTCTCCTTCCCCACAGTCTTACACCTTGGCTCAGCATACACAGTGAGAACAACATTCACCCCAAACTAATTTTGTTTTCATTTGTGTGATCCTGTGTAGCACTCCAAAGCAAGCACACTTGCCTCTACACGGGAAACAACAGCACTTCCATTCTGAAGTAATTTTTTAAAGCGAAGACTAATAACTCATTATGAAACTCCATGGTTTCTTTAGTTGCAAATCACATTAAAATATAAACCCTGCATTTTACTGAATTTCTCTAAGCCATAAGCAGAACCATGTGCTTTGGGATCACAGCCACGCCAGCATAACATTGGGCCTGGCAGAACAAGACTGTCTCCAATTGCTGGCCTCCTCGGCACAGTTTTCTTCTCTGGAAGCTGGGCCATTCAGGGAGGCTGAGAAGAAGACCACATAAGACGTAGCTTTGAGCAATGCTTGCTATTTCCTTTTTTTTTTTTTTTTTTTCTTCCAGGACAATCTTGCCCTGGAGGAAGAGATCCTACAGAGCCAATCCCAGGCAGCCCACGCTGCCCTGCCGGTTTGCACAGTGGAGGTGAGAGTCAGGAGCTGCCCCTGGCACGGGCGGGTCTGTGCCTGAGTGAACGTCAACAGGAGCTCAGCTTACAAAAGAGTTTCAGGTGAGGAAATCAGTGGAAGGTGAGAAGCAGAGTGCTCGGGCAGCAGTGGGCAGTTCGCTTCCTTTTCCTTCCTGTAGAGCAGATTCTGACTTCTGGTGAGAAGGAATCGCCTACAGAACACCCCACCACCCCATCACCCCGACACGGTTCCACGTCGCATCTTAATACTCCTGCCTTGCACTGGGCTTTTCAGGAGGCCAGATTTGTGCCACAAAACAGTATTCTGGCTCCACCTGTCTGCTCACAGACAAAGAAAGATGGTTTCAAAAGGCAATCAAAACAATTTCAAAAGGATAAAAAATAGGCCTCGAAAATCCTTTGAATTCCTAAAGGGGAGTTAACACTGTGAGGGTAAGAACTACGAATCCAGTTTCCTCAACCAAACGTTAGAAGGTTAGTGGCTTTCCACTGCATCAGGCACCAAAGTGCAGCATGACTCCTCACGTCAACTCCCTGCTCCTTTCGGTTTTATTCTGGGAACTATATTTGGATCTCAACTGTACTCGCACAGGATACGCTCAGGAGTCTGTGAAAGTAAAGAGACCGAGATTGTATCATGTGATAGAAATAATGGGCTTAAAACCTGGTAATTAAAAAGCACGGTCACTCATGACGAACCTCACAAGCAGGTCTGCAGGGCACACCCGACCGATACTCGGCCGAGGCTTCAGGCAGGAGGTAGCGCATGCCCCAAGCTCACAGGCGCACCTGACTCACCAGAGGCCCTCCCCCGCTGATGCCTGGAGTCAGATGGGTCAGGAAGGGCCAGGCACAGGTTCCTCAGAACCTGTCTAACCGGCTAGGAATCTGCAGCAGCTCAGCTCCAAAGGGCACTGCTGCCCATCTGCTGGCTGCCAGTTTAGAATGAGACAGCCGTGAAACAGAGGCTGGTAGCCACAGTTCCCGTGGACAACATGCAGGCATGAGCTCCCCAGCGCTTCTGTGCTCACCCACTAAGTTCTCCACACCACACCCAACCCCTCAAGCCAACATGAAGAGGACTCTTATGTCCCCCTGGCACACCCCACACTTACAAGCTCAGCTCACATAAGTTCTGGGAAGACCATGCCACGCTCAATCTGAGCCACCTTCTACAGTCCTCAGACAGGAACCTCGAGGCTAAGAGCTTGTGCAGGGCCAGCGCAGACAGCCGTTTTGTGAGCCCCCCTCCAAGTATGAAAAGAGAATAGAGTGTTGAGTAGGAGGTAGGCATGGAGCCAGGTGTGACCCTGACATGGCAGTGATGACCTGCCAGGAGCCTGCGAAGGATGGGAAGGACCTCTGGCTCTGATCGAGTAGTAAATGGTGACCCTGAAGCAGAAGGTACCATGTTCCTTCAGCGGCTACGGAAGCTCCTCACCACACTGTTCTAAGTATAGGGAAAGCTGGAGAAGACAGAGCAGAGCCCAAAGACCCCACCTACAGCCACAACACCAAGACAGCAGCCAACTTCAGAGCCTAGCTTCCCACAGACTGTCTGTCTCCTTCACAGAACCCACCCAGAGACCAATCATTGCTGTGGTATGCGTTCTACAATGTGGAGTGAAGACAAGCGCTATGGTGGGAACTGCGTAACCCCGGCTCTCCCCTCAGGACCATGGCCCCACGGTCCCTCCAGTCAGGAGGAAGTTGGTTAGGGCCTCTCATCTGTACCTCCTGCCTTCAAAAGCTGCAGAATGGCCTTGAGTATCTACAAAAATGAAGCATGGATGGCTACCCAGTTCCTAACATGGCCACATGCTCCCGGGCCAGCGGGCCAGCTCCCGTTCCCTTTGTGATCCCTCCCTCGGGCCATCTGCCTCCCTACATCCTCGTCAGAGCAGGGAGAAGGACAGGCATAGCATCCTGGGGGTTGCTGTTCTCTGAACAAAACTGTTAGACCGGTCGGGCAATTGATACATATGTATGCACAGAGACAGACAGACAGACAGACACACACACACACACACACACACACACAGCAGTTGGTACAAAGAGGTGATGTGTGCAAGAATACTGGAACATTAAATTATTCCTGTATTTTGGGATCCTATCTCCCCACATAGCAGATCCTGTCCCATTCCACAGGATAAGGAAGTCTTTTCCTATCTTGTCCATCTCTTAGAGGGGATGGGGTGAAGCACAAGGATGCTGATACTGGCAGCTAGTTGTAGAGAATGGCTTACCTAAAGCCAATAGGTTACAGGCAAATGGTATGTTTATCTGAGGTATGTCTGCCACATGACACAACCCCCCTTCAGCACAACCAACAGGCTTTACCTTGAAATGGCAGTCACAAAAGGTGTCAACTCCTGAGGCTCATAGGCACGTGCAAAAGCCCAGCACACATAACAGGCAGCATCCCTGACGTTGGCCCCAACACTGCAGGCACCCCGCTTCTCATCGTAGGTAAGGGCCTTCAGGATCACGGTAACAACTGGAAAGAGACAAAAACAATGAGCAGCTGATGGCATACCATGAGGCAGGATCACAGACAGGAGTCAAAATCTGCTCAGGAAAATAAAAACAAAAACACCCCGGAAGGAAAACAAGTCCACCAGCTCAAAGGTGAAAAGGAGTTTTTGAGTTTCCCAAGAATCACAAAAAGAAATGACAGTTCTTCAGAACAATAACTTCAGCTAGGCTGCCAAATCTGTGGCCATACCAACAGAGTGCAAAACGTAGACTCCCACACCAGGATAGAAAGGGCCGTGTGTCTGTGGGGAGTATTGGTGACTGACACCCACAAATGAGGCAGATGGATGTGAAACCACGGGACACCATCCAAATCTTGTTATCACAGACTTCAACAACCTCAGAGAGGGGAGGAGGCACCAGACCTGGACCAGGCAGGGGGTCCTTGAAGTTCCAGGACTGAAGAGGCCACAGACACAGCAGGCTAGTCCTAGGCTGCTTTGTGTGTACAGGACTGTCTGCTTGTTTGACCATATAAAGTGTCTACAGTGGCCAAGACATAAGGTCACATGAATTCCTCTTCTGCTTCTAGTGAAAACAAATACACAACCAGGCAATTGATCCATATGCAAGCACAGAGACAGACAGACAGACAGACAGACAGACACACACACACACACACACACACACACACGGCAGGCAATACAGAGAGGCGATGGTACAAGAACACTGGAACGTTAAATTATTCCTGAGAATTCACTTGAAGGGCTCCAAGTCAACATAGCACAGATACACTTGCTCATCAATGCTTTTTGTTTGATTTGTTTAAGGCAGTGTGTGTCCTCAAATTTGCTATGTAAACCAGGCCAGGCTACCCTTGAACTCTGCCTGCCTCAGCCTCCCAAATGTAGGGATTAAGGTGTATGCCTCCATGCCCATCACGTTCACCAGGGTTTATTTGCAGCACTGTTCAAAATGGCTAAATTATAGAATCACCCTAGGTACCCATCAAGAGACGAGCAGATAAAGAAAACACAGTACATCTAAACAAGTAAGTTTTATTCCACCGCAGTGAAAACAAATCGGGGGTTCTGTCCATCAAGTGTGTGTAATGCAAACATGAAGACTTGAACCAGGCTCTCTAGCACCCATATAAAAGCTGAGAATGTTAGGGTGTGTTACCCCAGCTCTTGGTAAATGAGGAGACAAGGGGATCTCTGGAGCTCACTGGACAACTAGCATAGCCAAATCCATGAGTTCCAGGATCAGTGAAAGAACCTGCCAAAAAATAAGATGGGCATCAACAGAAGATGTCTGACATTGACTTCTGACCCCCACACGTGTATGCACGCACACGCACACTCTCACACAAACACACACACACAAATGAAATCATGCTATTTACAGGAAAACGGATCCAACTAGAGATTATCACATTAAACAAATTAGATCACTCAGATAAATATCACATTTTTCTCTCATTTGTACATCCTAGATTTTATGCAAAAATCATGTATACACATGGCCTGAAAGTAGAAGCAACACCATTTGGGAAAAGAGAAGAGAGCCAACGGAGGGAAGGGAGGGGTGTGACGAGGAACTCAGTAAAAGTGTACTGTACACATGCACTTTCAGGAAATGTCCTTCTGAAATCCAGTGCTGCGTACAACAGTTATATGCCAACAAAAGGTGAAATCGGGGCTGAGGAAATGGCTCAGTTGGTAAAATGCCTGCCCAGTAGGCATGAGGACCTAAGTTCACGTCCCCAGCACACACATAAAAATCCAGGCATAGTGTTACACGCTTGCAATCCTAGCACTGGAGAGGCAGAGGAACCCCGTGGCTTGCTGGATGGCTGATCTTGCCAAATAGTGCAACTCTCGATTCGGTGAAGAACCTTGTATTAAGAATAAAGTAGAAAGAGATAGAAGACACCCAGACTTGACCCCTGGCCTCCACAAACACATACATACGCGCACACACACATATACCATACAAAACAGAATAAAAACCAATGTCTGTTCTGTATACTCATGTTTGTGAGGAGCTGCTTGTTAAAGATGCAGACACTTCTTAAAGCTGAACCATTATATTTTTGAATCACACACAGGAATTTAATGTATCTACTGGGGGGTCGTGGGTGGGTTCGTGGGTGGATTCGTGGGTGGGTTCGTGGGTGGGTGGCTGTGCCACATGCATGGAGGTCAGAAGAGAGCCTTCAGGAATTAATTCTCTCCTGCTACCGTGAGATCCAAGGAGCCAACTCAGGTTGTCAGAGTTGGTAGCAAGTGGCTTTATCTGAGCTATTTCAACAGTCTAGAATTTAATTTTATGAGAAGATCAATTGTTAATTTTTTAAAAGCCTCTTACAAGTGGTGATGGAAAATAGCAACGAAGAAAACTTAAGAAAAAACTGTATTTTTACACTGCAAAGATAGGTTATTCTTTTAAAGTCACACTAGTGGACTTTTCTAAAAGCATGCTGAAAGTTCCAATTTCTTGATCCCAGTTAGACAACCTTGCTGTAGTAAGGAACACTTGACAGCTCTCACTGTTACCTTTAAAATGCGTTTAAAACATAGCTTGAGGACTAGGAATCTGGTTTGCTGGTACAGAACCTAGGTGCCGAGCCTATGTGAGGCCCTGCGTTCAATTTCCAGAGTCATACCTGAAGAGACAGAGGAGCCTCCTGCTGGCAGCATAGCTCTGGCAGTGTCTGTAGCTATGTGTTCCTTGACGTGACAGGGGGTTCCAAAGCAATTTGGGGTTCAATGATTAACCTTACTGGCAGGAGCTCACCACAAACACTGAAGGCCATCAAGGGATGATTCACAGCTGATAGATAAAGCAAGGAATTCAGTCAAATACCAGCAGCAGACACAAAAGGCACGTGAGTGTCCAGGGATTCCAAAAGCAAGACAAATGGAGCTGCTGCTTCTAGGGTTGCATGCGTGGCACACTTAGAACCTGTGCTCTACATTCTTACCACACACGAGTACCAGCCCTGTGTCCACAAACAGTGTGAAGAGCGGCACCACTTAGGTGCGTGCATGTGAGGTTTCCATCTCCTGAATGTGCAAATTATCCACCAGAAAACAGCACCTAGAAATATATAGTCAAAAAACCCAAACAAACAAAAAACAAAACAAAACAAAAAATCCTGAAAGACTATCAAATTTCTGCCCTTTTGCTTCTAAGGATTTTTCTATATAAATATGAAAAGTAGTTATGTGCAATGGAATCTATTTCTTATGCGTGTGTAAAATGTGCACAGGACAAGTGAAAGAGGCCTGGACACACACATCCTAAGGGAACAATCTGGTATGTAGTATATCCTCATGAAGATGTGGGATCACCTAGCCTGGTCCTACTAAGAAGCCCCAAATAAGGCCTATCTCCTGACAAGTCTCAGTTCCTGAATATCACAGCATTAGGAATGTGATTGTGGCTTCTAGATGTCTAAGACAGAGCCCATTTTCCCAGCAGTTTCTCATATAAGTGGCCACACTGAAGTGCTGGGCATAGTGTAGGGCTCAGTAAGTAGTCATCCCAGGGTCAGCTATTCCTGGCCTCTTCACAGCCAATCTCTGAGTCAGCCTCATCCACAGAGGCAGCTCCTCCATTCCGACAGCTCGGCCCAGCCCCACCTCCCATCCTTCCAGAGGCACCCTGTGATCACAAAGGTTGGCTCCTTCACATCATTTGTAAGATTTCTACAGCTCCTACCCAGTCCCCAACTGGCCTTACAGTCCCCTCGGCTGCCAGAAGTTCCACTGCAGAGTATGTCCAAGAGACTCCCTTGTCCTACATGGTTTCTCTGCACCCCAGGAAACAGGCACACCACCAGGCCGACTCTCAGGAACAGAAAGCAGATTAGCAACAAGCCAGAAGCTGAACCCAGTTATCTGACAGACTATTCCTTACTCCTGTACGCACCTGATGTTTTCCCAAGCATAGAGCAATAGTTAAATCTAAAGCTAGCAAAAGACAACCACCTCAGGTGCTATGGATTAGAAATTGTATCTACAATTAGCTCAGCTTGAGCCATAGCCAATCTGCTATGCTGGAAAGGTCCTGGGTTCTACTGAAACAGGCCTAGCTGACCTGGAATTACCCCCAGTTTGCTAGTGTATAGCTCAAATTCACAGCTCTGTTAATTAACAGGTTGCCCACTAGGGAGCAAACAATGTCAAGAAAATTGGCTGTGGCGGCTGTGGGAGGGAGGGCGGGCAGTGTCCATATACGTAGAGTCACTGCCAGCTTGGACTCCCTGGAGCTCAGTAGGCACCACAGCCCAGATGCTCTGGGCAAGGCCAGCCAGCAAGCCTCTGGCCTCAGGGAAACCTGAATGTGTTCTCTAAGTGTCAACTTATCACTCCACAGGACAAAATCAATTTCCAGACAGACAACTACAAGTGGCAGTGTCAGCACTCTCGATGTCCACTTCACATCTCTCCTACACCTTGCCAGGAAACTGGTGCCACCCACGAGCAACCCTGGCAGGCAGACACAGACCTACCACCCCATAGTATCCACCTAGCCAGAGTACCACGGTTTCTGTCCCCAAACTGAAGTAAGATAATTTTGGAAACTAGTCCTTCTCGGGGACTTGTGACATAGCCAGCAACAAGGAAATCAAGTGATGGGTCTGACTCCACTAACAGATGTCTTAGGGACTTTTTCAGAGTATAATCCCATTCACTGTGCAGAGGACCAGCTGCCTGGGAGGGTACCTGATGGCTCCGACTACCCATCCCATCTGAGAGGCCACAGGAGTTGCAGGCTCCAAGAACCCACTCACATCTTGCCTGTCTCCAGACAGAGCCAGGACCTTCAGATGTCAAAATATGCTGAGACTGACTCCCATGCCTGTGTCCTTCTAAGCTAGGAAAGCAGAAAGTGAAGCTCATGAGGCCTCAGGCCCCACAGCCACCACAGATGTCAATGCTGCCCGGCAAAGACCCGATTGTCCTCCCCTATTCTGGCCCACAGCCCAGTCTGCAAGCAGTCTTCAGGGACAGCATCCAGGCTTTTCTCGTGCTGAGATACTTAAAAACATCTTCCACAGATGCACAGCAAACACCAGGAGCTAACAAAGAACCTGGTGTGAAGCAATGGCCATCACCAACCGGCTGCTAAACGGAGGCTGGTCTCGTGAGGGCAGGGTGCTATGATGGGGTCACTGGAAAGTAACCCATTTGTACAGAGGACAACATGGGAAAGACAGCACTGACTGATCCTGTAACAAAAAACTAGGGAAGCCAGACTGCTGCCTCTGATTCCTCCCAAGGTGGTGAGAGCAGCAGCCTGGCACACAGGCTGGGCCCACTTCTGTGCTCCTGGGGGCGGGGAAGCTCTATAGATGGCCTCCTGTGCTGCCCAGCCTCTGCCATGTGAAAGGAAGCCATTGAGGTTCCAGCTCTGATCTTCAGGGATCTAGGAAACAGAAGTCTGAGTCTTTTTAGTGCCTACAAGGCCACTGGGCACTTACAAAGCGGGGCTTGGGGCGGGATCTGGAATAGGAAACTCTTCGCCTTCAACCTTTCTATAATCATTATCAGACAAAAGGTCAGAGACAGCTCTTTCCAGATTCAACAGGTTTGAACAGAAACCTTTCTCGTGGTTCTCATGGTCCCAGTCACACACTGCAAATGCCTGTCAACTATGTAGATCATACCCCAGAGCGCTTCCTTTTGGCAACCCGGGAGTCCAGCAAGGCAATTTAAACACACTTCTCTCTAGACAGCATGTCGTTTGTTTAACACAGGCTGCCCAAGGAAGCAGCAGCCTCCAGGTGATAGCAGTGATTTAACCCCCAGAGCCCCACGTTCCTCACTGCAGGGGCTGTAGAGCCTGAAAGCCAGGGACACAAAGATTCAGGCATCATCTGCATAAGCAGAAACAACTAGCCCATAAAAATCACCACACAGTTCTATCTCCTGACAGCCACTCAGCCATACTAATTTAAAACAAGTTAATGCATTGGGCAATCGTGGACTGTATAGGTTTATGAGGTCTGTCTGGTGCAAACCCCAGGCTTTGCTCGACCTTCCCAACTCAAACTCGATGGTTAAGAACTTGCAGAGATGGAGGTATACAGTGGTATGAGCAACCTAAGAGGAGATATGAAAACCCAACTACTTTAATGCAGTCCGGGAGGCATTGGTAGGTAAAACGCTGGCCATGGACAGAGACACACACCACAGAGAGCAGCGTCTCTCAAGCTATTCCCAAATCCATGCACTATCCCGAGCCACACTCAGACCCAGAAGCCTGCCCACTGAGCCTAAGCCTCAGAAGCCTGGCTTCCGGGATCAGGTGTGGCTGCAGGACCTGCCCCTTGTACCAACAGCCATCATACTGTCCTTAAGAATGTAGTTCAACTTGCTCAGGAAAAATGTCCCTTGAAAGTGCTGAAGATAGGAGAATGATCCACAGAACATGAAGCTCCACACACTTCTGGATTAATTTCCCACAGGCCATATCAGAATGGCCCCAGAAGGCCCTCACTAACCTACGGCAGCAGCCGCAGCAGCAGCAGCATCTGGCCTATGACTATGGAATCCTCAACTGTGTGGAAAGCAAGGTACAGATTTGTGGATCTGGCTTGCCCTTGAAGGGCAGGGACAACTGACCCCATGCCCAGTGCTGCAGGGTACACATTCTCAGATATCATCTGGCTCTGTACCCTCCAGGGGCACCTTCAGGGGTTTACCTACCAAGCAGGTCATTACATTAAGCCCACACTTAATCCAGAAAAGGGTTCTACATTCATCTGGGTCCCAGAAACCCTCCAACTGTATTGCTAAGAGCCAAGGCCTATCTGTCACCAGCCAGGGGTCCTGAAGGTCTCATGAGAAATCCCAACAGGCGGGGACACAGTTGCCAGGCGTGGCACTACCCTTCATTCCAAACATGTCCCCCCCAACCCCAAGAAATTCAATCAAGGGAGAAGCCATTTCCACTTTAAATGAAGTCTCACTAGGGAAGGACCCTTCAGAAATTCTAAGCCCAACCCACTTACATCAGCCTCCTGGTGGTACAGCAGATTCTGCTGGGAACAATGACATGAAACACACTGGTGAAATGCCTATATCCACCTCCATCCCTGTCAGCTGGAGAATGGGATGAAATCCATATACCAGGTAGGAAGAATACGGGTCACCTATAAACACAACATCCCTGATGGGTGTGACTGGAAGTAGGTAACGAAGGGAGACAGGAGAGTGGCACTGAGGGAACACAAGCCTTATGGGGACACTATAGGAAAATCTCAGCTACAGGGGTAGTTCAGGCAAAGTTACATCTGGGACTGATGGCATGCCAGCATGCTCATGCATGCGTGCATGACCCCCCCCACACACATTTACACACACACACACACACACACACTCACTCATCTGGGAATCTCCACTAGCTACAGCCTGTGCCCAAGCCAACACTGTAATTCTGAAAAATCCACCGTGTCTTCCTAAACACTTCTGTGTAATCTTGTAAACCCGTCAAGTGCTTCAGAATGGAAAATAAAAAGAAGGAAAGCAGGTGTTACCATTTGGATGTGAAGCACACGCCCAGAGACTGCAGAAGGCTTGGTGGGCTACTGAGAAGAAAGATGGATTGCAAGGGCACTAGCTTCATCAGCGGATACTGATGACCTCACAATGCACGGCCAGTGGGGCCTGAATGGAGGACGTGCACCACTGGGGAAATGCTATAAAAGATTACATATCTGGTTTCATCTCTTTCCTGTGTTTGCCTCCTGGCCCCTAGTATAGCACAACAGCTTTCTTTGCCATGATGTTTTGCTTCATGCCATAGGACCAACTGAACACGGTCTGATACCTTGGTATCATAAGCCAAAGCAAACCCTTCCTTCCTAACTTTTCTTTTGTTTTTGTTTTTTTTTCGAGACAGGGTTTCTCTGTGTATCCTTGGCTGTCCTGAAACTCACTCTGTAGACCAGGCTGGCCCCGAACTCAGAAATCCGCCTGCCTCTGCCTCCCAAGTGCTGGGATTAAAGGCGTGCGCCACCACTGCCCGGCCTTCCTAACTTTTCTTGGTTAAATTGTCAAAGCAATGAAGAATGATTAGCACAGAAGTCAAAGCAAGTTGAGACCCAAGCAAAAGCCTGGGGTGTACAAGATGACAGTTCACCTAAGACACACCAAAGAGCAGTCCGAATGCCACCTGTATACACTAACAATGCCATGACCCCAGCACGGCTGTATTGATGCAGATATGATAGCGATGTCCCCCCGTACCCCAAAGTACCTGTGTACAAGCGGTGCAAGGAAACAATGTTCTGTACTTAGAGTACTGCGTCCTCTACAACTCGTATCTTCAACTATGAGCACTCGAGTGCTGGCACACTGTACTAGCTGCTTCATCTGGGACTCCCAGCTCTAAACTGGGTACAAGCAGTAAATTTCTTATGTCTACAAATTAATTGTTTAGTATGAGGTGAAAGCACAGAACTCTGAAAAGCCATACTAATTGAGCATGGTCTAGCAGCTGCCTGAATGGACAGGCCAGAGGCCCTTCTTCTCCAGATATTACCAGGAAGACACAGAGAAGGCATCGGTGAGCGATTAGGAACCTAAGACAACAAGAAAATATCCTCTAGACTACATTCAAAGATGTCTGAGAGAACAGAGCCACATAGCTTTGTCCCAGCATGCACGGCAAAGCTTCCACGTGAAGCCAGGCTTAACAGCTCACACCTGTAATTCCTGAACTCAGGAAGCTGAGGCAGATGAATTTCTGTGAGTTCTGGTTCAGCCTGAGCCAGTGAATGAACTCTGTCTTTCTGTCTTTAAAAACCACAAAACCAAAACCAAACAAATCAAACAGCTTCTGTGAGAGCCCACATGGTTAGGGTGACATGACAGGCAGCAAGAGTCCACTGGGCCCCCACGTATTCCAGAGAGTTGGCACAAGATACCGAGAGTGACTATGCAAGTTTTCAAGGCAAGGGGAAAGTCAAGTGTTCTGTCCCTTGGAGGACACCAGCACTTTCCCCAGGGGTGTGTGCTTCTCTGCAGAAGGAGCACCCTACCTGGAGGTGTTACATACATGCCAGCTAACCAAAGGCAGCAATGCCTATCTCTCAGGCCAAGGTTGGAGCCACCTCCCACCCATATTCCACAACCTAGAAGTAGCAGCTACCACCAGAGTGGCACAACAGGTCTATGCTATCCACCTTTTCACCAGAATGGAGAGGCATCTTCAAATGCAAGTCGCTGCTCCATATCACAAGGGTCTTTGGTGGAGGAGAAAAATGAGGTGCAGCTGCAACAAATGAAATATGGTGCCCAAGTGCTGTCGGACGCTCTGATAGCAACTGACCATCAAGAGATGGCAGATGGGGCTAGAGCGGAAAGCCAGCCAGCCATGGGAACACCCAATTCTTTTCCCACCAAACCCCACTTAACCAGTATAGGACAACTGAGGCCTAAATGTAGGGCCTAGATAAGACGACTGGAAGCCTCTGCCAAGATGAGCTCCTGAGGGTTTCCCTTCCGTGCTGGACTACAAGGTAAATAGCTAAGTCTTCCAGAACATCCTTTCCCTTGGATTCTATCTTACTTGTCTTGACAGAATGTGCATACAATACCCATCCCACCCCCAGATTTCATTATTGCACCTGTCCCGTGTCAGAGCATGCACACAGACCCCACAGACCCCATCCTTCCTGCCCATGACTGAGGATAAGCAGTACCATGGACCCCATTTCATATGCCCATGATAGGACATGCACACAGCACCACAGGCTCCATATCACATGTCCAGAGCAGGGAATCCACACAATTACACCTCCTCTTCTCTATGTTCTCCATTACTAAACATGCCAACAGCCCCCCATGTGCCCCATACTGTATTATCTAAGCAAAATCAAGTTGGGGTATCCAAGCAAGATCAGGACAGCACTCCCAGGGAAACAGAACACAGACTCCCCAACATAGGGCAAAGAAATATGTTTCTCACAACTGCCCAAACACACAAGTACCTCAACAAACATGGTCTCTGGGGTGTGGTAGGGCTCCTGACAGGAGTTTAGTGGTGCCCAGCAAAGGTATGCAAAAAGACTCAATACCTTCTCCATCATCAGTCACCCAGTATATCTGCTGGCTCTCAAAGCCACAAAGTGCTGACTTCCAGCCAAGTCAAGCCCCTCCAGGTTAATACTCAGTATTACACTAGTCTTTTTCAAGTGAACCTATTGGTTCTTTGCCAGTGAAACTCTCCTAGAATCCCCAAGTGACCGTTTCCAACAAGACCTAGCATTGGCCCCCTTTTTCTCTGCCATTGGTTCCTTTTGTTATTCACCCTAGCAGCTGTCACAGAGGCAAGGGCCTGTCAGTACTGCCTACTAGCACCATCACAGGCCACCACAGAGGAAGGACACGGCATGGCATAACCACGAGGCAGGAGATGCCTCCAGGACCAAGGGTGTACGCCTCTGCTGATGCTATGCTGCTGGCACAGACACACCCACAGTTAATGACAGAGTGGCAAGCACAGCAGCAAGAAAGAAGCAAAAGCAGCGTCCTGGAGGATTAAAGGCTAAACCAGGAAGTCGGGACCAGTTCTACCTGGCTTACAGCCAGGGTCCCCAGCCCTAAGGCCCAGGCACCAGTGACCCAAGACAGTGCCTCTGGGAACATCACAGGTATTTCATAGACAGCAGGATCCCAGGAGACCGCAGTGTCAGAGATGGGCCCTAACTCAAGGCAATACTGCAAGAGATACACAAGACTCTAGGAGAAGCAAGTGGCCCAAGGTCACAGAGGGCATATCTAACATGGTTTCATCTCCAGCCTGGCACCCATCTTTAACTAAGTAATTGGAGAGGTTCTGATGCAATCATTCCACATGTCTCCAGCTTTCCTGGTCATGGCCTGGTGGGTACAGCCCCACCGAGTAGGTCTCAGACTTTCCACCATCATACTGCCTGGCAGTCAGCCTTGGCTACCAATTCCAAAGGATGCTCTGTCGGTATCTGCAATTATGAATTCTAACCTCTATTACTTGTGTTCACTACAGGGACTGGATTCAAAAGAGAAAAAAAAAATAGGTGTCTACATCTGCAGGAACAGCTCACAGGCACAGCACTCATTTTCTAAGTCACTGCAGGAGGACGGTTATGGTTTAGAAGTGTCACAACCAAATGAAAAGGCTCATGTGTTGAAGGCTAGGTTTCCTGCTGGTGGAGCCAATCATTGAGAGGTGACCAGATCATAGGGGTGCTGACTTAATGGACTAATCTACTGATGGATGTTTAATTTGATGACATTATTGGAAGAAGAACTTTGGGAGGTAGAAGCTTTTAGAGAAAATAGGTCAGTGAGGGGGTAGATATTCAGGGGCCAAATGCCTGCCCCTCTGTGTGTACATGTCTGTCTGTGTGTGTGAGTGTGTCTGTGCATGCGTGTGTGTGTGTGTGTGTACGTGTGTGTCTCTGTGTGTGTTTCTCTGTGTGTATATGTGTGTGCGTGTTTGTGTGTCTCTGTGTGTGTGCATGTGTGTGTGTGCGTGTGCATGTATGTGTGTGTGTGCATGTGTCTCTGTGTGTGCGTGTGTCTCTCTGTGTGTGTCTGTGTGTGTCTCTCTCTGTGTATATGTGTATACATGTGTGTCTCTGTGTGTGTGTCTCTGTGTGTGTGCGTGTGTCTGTGTGTGTGTGCGCGCGTTTGTCTTTCTGTGTGTCTGTGTGTGTCTCTCTCTGTGTATATGTGTATGCTCGTCTCTCTCTGTGTATATGTGTATGCTCGTGTGTCTGTGTGTGTGTCTGTGTGCGTGTGTCTGTGTGTGTGTG